>CM041783.1:49760165-50238461 GCA_023374045.1 Limonium bicolor | reverse complement strand
AAAGGAACCGAAAAACAGAAGATGAGAAGAGCTGAAAGTTACCGTTTTTTTTTTGTTTGTTTTTGCTCTATGTCCTCTCCCTACTGTGTTGTAGCTGTGACCCGAGGAATGATGAGCAGGTTGCTCATTCTTCTGTTGTTTTTTTTTTTCCAAGATGAAACAGAGAAGAAGGATGGTTGGTAAAATCCCGAGAGAAGAAAAGAAAACAGAAACAATGGAGATGGTGGCAACCACTGTTTTTGTTGTTGTTGTTCTACTGAGAGTGCCAGTTAAAATCTTTTTTTTTTGTTGTTGTTGCTCACTGTAAAAGAGTAGCAGGAGGTGGGATGTTGCAGGTGTCTCTTGTTTTCCAGAAGGTGCCGGCATGAAACAGGAAGAAAGAAGGGAGAAAGGTCATAGATATCACCTCTATTGCTGTTGCGGTTTTGAAACCGAAAAGCAGAGTTTTTTCCTTGCTTATTTTTCCTGTTGCTGGGAAAGGAGAAAAGAAGGCTAGGGATGAGTTGGAGGGCAGAAACGAAAGAGAATTTTCATTGCTGTTGTTCGACAACAAACAGAGAGGAAGGGAGTTGAGATGGGACGAGATGACTGGCGAGAAAATAAGAAGGAAAGCAGTGGTGACTTTTGACTACTTGTCATCGTCAGTATGGGGGTGGTATGGGGGAGTATGGAAAAGATTAAGACTTTTGTACTATTATTTGTACTATAATACTAATCTACAAACAGTCTAATGATAGTTTGTGTTTCACTTACCATTGCAGGCAGTCGGCTCCCATTTGAATTGGAGGGGTTTTAAAGTTTTGCCCTTCCAATATTATAGCATGTTTGTACTGTGTACATATATTGATAATGTTAATTTGCAACCTAGTGACTTGTCACATTTATGTTTTAGAGGTATTTATATGAGTATAGTTTGTTGTCTATAATTTATTTATGGTATATAAAATGTTTATACTTTATTAGGGTATACTAGTAGTAGTATTTAATTTATTTACTAATATGTATATGTAATATGATTTTAGAAGTTTAATCTTATGCCCATTTTGGAACTATATATTTGATACCATAATATTATGGTAATTGTTGTTCATAATTTAATTTAATCTTCACTAATTTAAAGTAGTAATTATTCGGGGTATTTCAGTCTACCCCCCTTAAAAGAACTTCGTCCCGAAGTTGTCTAAATCGAATATGTATCTAACTACCTAACGAATCTCAAGGTTCAATCCATCCAGTCCATCAATTCTCAAGTTCCAACGTTCCATTTTACCACTAGTTTCCAAACCAAACCAACCACACATATGTATATGTCACAAGTCCCGAAGGACATTCATACATAATAGTTCAAGTGCTCTAGGCACATACATATCACACCAATATATCTCAAGTGCTTAAAGCACATCAACGAAATCACACATATATCCACAACATAAACAAAATGGCTAATATGCCAAGGCTCTATCAATTCTACCATATAGACCACTTCCCTGAAGTGTCTATTAATTCTATAGAGTCATCTTTACCAAATAATAGTATATAAATCATAAACGTCACTAAGGACGTATCCATCCACATGTATAAACATACACAAAACACACCGCATATGCCAAAAATACCAAGTATGTCTCGCATACGTCCAACAAAACACACAACCACAACCAAACCTAGTGTACACAAATGCATGCCAAGAGGCTCTACCCCCCTTAAAAAGGGTTACGCCCACGTACCCCACAAGTATACAACAGCCGCTCAAGAAGGAGCGCTGGATACTTGGCTCTCATAGAGGTGGATTTTCCTCGTATCAAAGGACGGGTATGATTCTAGTTTCTCGGGCTCTAAAAATGTGAAGGGTGTGGCACGCACTTCTTTATACTCTCTCCCCTTCCCGATTCATTCTATTTGGGCCCACTCGCTCTGTAATGAGGTGCAGACTTATGAATATAGGGCTCAGTTTGCCCCCTTTTTTATTGTTGTCGACATATTGTAAACTGCTTATTAGCAACGAATTATTGCTAACCTCGTTCCGTATGACAGTGTTACCCACGGTCTTTTCATAATTTGGAAACGAAGGTATCATAATCGGCGTGGTAACATCGATTGTAGGCGTGCACGATTAGATCTTAGTCGTATATTCTATGGTTGGATTACTAGCGTACATGCGGTATCTTCTCTCTTGCTCTTCAGTTTCAGTTGCAATATGACAGTGGCTATCATTAGTAGCATTGGCTCATAGTATTCGCTCGTCTCTATAATACTGAGACGTACTAGCCTTTATGTCTACGGAGCTAATGCTTGCCATCCGTGTCTCCAGGTGGTCTTGTTCCGGGTAATGTATTTTTGTATTTTCTTTGCTACTTACTTCATGTTGACGTATGTTATCTTCTCGTGTGTCCGGCTAGCAACAATGTTCGTATGGTTCATCGTGCTTTTACTCGACTATTTCCACCCAGTATTCGTATTTCTTTCATGATGCTGTTCGTGATGGTCGCTTCTATGCCATACCATATCCTAGTCAGTTCGACGGTTATTAGCTATCACAACATTTGTTTCTCGCTTAAGGCGTCCGCTAGTATACTAGCTCTGCCTTCCTTTATTGCGTAGTGATGTGTTTTATGTTCACATTATTTGGTAGATTCCTCTGGACATCAAGAATTTGCTTGATCCCTATGAGGTTTTCACATGTTAGTCACCCTTTCAAATGGTTTTGCATATCTATGTCATTAGCGTTCACGACCTTAAGAGGTTTCATTGTCTTCACTGTGCATTAACCACTCCGCTATGGAGTTACGACGCTGGTCGTATTGTATTCACGTTCTTGGGTCCTCTAGCCCCGTTGGTTTAGCTGAGGCTCTTCTCGTCCGTATTCGAGGTAATTTACTGCACTGGTCTGGATTTGCATTACTGACCTTGGCACGGAGTTGACTACTTCTCGTGTTCCTTACACTACTTGTCTACATGCATGGGGTACCCTACTGATACATTACTACTTACCCCTGGCTAACTCATAAATGAGTCTGTCAGGCCCACATGCTCCTATCGGAGTGCGGTCGTCCCACATCTCTTTTGTACACTCGTAGTGTCCGTCACACGGTTAATGAAGTATTCTATTGTCAATCTCCCTTTTTAATGGATGTTCTTGGTGTCGTCTGATGTTGATTAGTTCTGTTCTCAGTTATTTTGTCGTAGGTGTTGTTGCCCTAGTGGCATGGGTTAGAAAGATGGTTAGAGGCGACTACTTCGCTCTCCTGGACTCGTGTGCTTCTAGTGGCGTGTTTGTTGTGATACTCCTTTTAAAGGTAGTACTTGGGTGTTAATTGGTTACACATTCTATATTGGTTCACACGTTTATGGCTACGATCGGTTTAGGTAAAATTGTGTTAATGTATGTTATTTTCAGTCTTCTATATCACATCACTTCCTATAATATGCGGTCGAAGGTGTTCGGATTTAAGTTAGTGCTTGAGATCACCGAACTTCCTTTTTGCTGAAAAACAGATCGCCAATCTGTGGTACCGGTATTTGTTTAACTGCCACCGTATTTGGTTCATGTTTAGTGTAGGATCTGGATTATGATCTTGTCGTGTATCCTTGTACATAATGTAGAAAGGTTTCTTGCCTTCGTCATTTCGTTAGTCACTGATCATACAGGTACGGTTTTAATCGCTTGTATCTTATGTGCTAAGTAATAAGATTTCCGCTGAGGTTCCTAGTTGGAAGTATGTATTCCTCACAATGGAATTTGCTCATGTGGACTTGGAGACAACTTGCCTTAGTGTTCATAAAATTTCTATTCTTTAAGTCTGCCAAGTCTATAGGTTGGTTCTCATTCTCATTCACACAATCATTGGGGGTTTATTGTAAAGATTTAGGCACTACTCTTTCCTTACAGATAGCGGTGTAGTTATAGTTTAGAAAATTGATTGAGGATACCTTCAATTGTATTTATAGGTGTGTATTACTCAATTTGTAATCAGTTGCTTAACATGCACCATGTTATTTTATCCCGAGCATTCTCTTATAATTGACTATATTCCAATATTTGTGGAGGTCGTTCTAACCATCTATCCTCTATAGGATACCATAGATAATCTCCTATCATTTACACAATACACACCTTATACACCTTTATACTTTTTTTCCTTTAAAGTCTAACTCTATGTCAGGACTAGAAATAGGAACCTATTTAATTCAAAATTATTTGTGACCACTTGTAGGGAGTTTCAGGAACTTTCCAACCCCAACGTGGTCAGCGTCGGTGTTGAATTATCCCTTCACTCCAATTGTGTTTGGTTTTCCCTTGACCTGACCAGGGTCAAGTTCGACCTCCCCACGTCAAATATCAAACAACCTTAACTTTTTCCTATTCCAAATTTTATCTTATCAGGACTTTCATTACGTACTGAATACTCCTTCTAAAGCTAATCTCCTTACTATCTAACCACCCACGGTCATATCGTTCACTTCACAACAACCCATCTCACTATTTGTGGAACTAGGTCCCATTGGTTATAACCGATTAGTTTATCGGGAAACTAATTCTCTTACTTGATCCTACATCGGTTTCACACCAAGTCATATATTACATTACTTGTATTATAAGTTTATATTATATTGGGGTTTAATTCTATCAAATTTATACATTCCTTTACTCATATTCACGCATTGGAGCCGTCGAGATAGACATGTGCTCATACATGTCCTTGTGAATGGAGTAGGGCATGTGCCTCATAGTGAGTCGAGTATCAGTTCGTTATGTGGATAAGAATATATGAATATATCTTCCCAATATGTAGCCCCACTAGATTGCATCAGTATCTATAATCCCTAGGTTTTCAATCTCCAAAATGTATATAGGTAGCTTTTTGTAACGGCTATAGTGCGGTATTTAGTTGAATCGTCTATCATGTAATATGCTTGTTTCAGTTGTTTCCACAATTCGGCCTTCTCTGGCTTCAGAACATCTTGTTTAGTTATATTCGTTCTATTCTCATCATAATTTAGGAATTTAGAGTTTCCACGTTGTGATGTTATCTGAGACCTTTGGGATTGATTCGTTTGTTTGTCCAGTGTTTATGGTCGATGGATGCGTCATCTATAATATGTAATAGTGGTGTTACTTGGCATCGTACTCAGCTCAAACTATTAATTATAAGGGTTGTCAGTCTCTCTATGGATTGGGATCGGGTTAGCACTCTAGGTGGCCCGTCCCATCTCCTTTTTCGCGTCTTGGGGTTTTCTAATTTATGCCTCCCTTACTCGCCTAAGTACTCTATGTGTAACTCAGTTTTAGATCTACTCGACGTTTGGTAGTCGATCCTCTTTAGTCTTTATTTTGTATTTAATTTTAATTTCTTTTGTGATGGTAGTTTACTCATCATTGGTTTAGGCTTTTTCGAGTAGGGTCGTGCCTGGTCTAATGACTCGGTGCACCTTGCCTGTATACCCCGTCTTCGTCCGTAGGCTTAATTAGTATGTGTTGAAGAATGGGTAAGAGGTATTTAAAAGGGCTTTGAAGAGGTGAAAAGGTTTTGAAAATGTTGAGGGTTTTTCAAGGTAAGTCAATCTAGCAGGCTTTATGCATCTTGTGTATTACGGTTTAGGTGAGTGTAATACGTTTGTTTATTCTTCTTATGAAGTCACTATAAAGTTGTAGGATTACTTGTCCCGCACTGAGCGTTAGGCTCAGTGCCCGAGTATCCCAAAAATTCAGGTTTTTGCTCCTTCCGAGGAGGTTCTCATTAGGCTTCATTTCGCCTCTATTCGTGTATTCGTTCATCTCGCATTGTCAGGGTTATGTGACCCTTTTTTCTCTCTAGGTATTTACTTATTGTAATCCCAGAGGGCTTGGTCCATATGCTCTCACAGTTGTTTACCGTTGTAGGTCGTCGTCGTCTTCCTAAATCAGTTTATTATGGCAGCACTTGTTGTAGCAAGTGCGCCATGCAGGTTGGATTATTATACCGTGCATATCTATTGCGGTATATATACGCTCATATCTTCGCATATTCGCTAATCTTGCTGACTCTTTTTATTGTCGTTGGTATGGTATTCCCTCGCTTAGTAAGGTTCCATTAAATTGTTACTGAGTTCAAGTAGTTCCCATTAAATAGTTTTACCGCTGTCGGTTTGTCTAGTCCTTAGTATCTTGCATTTAAGTTCTGGTACCGTGGTTATCGGTGTAGTATTTCATAGCGGCCAGGTAGGGTCTTCCCGATTGGAGGAACCTTTATTCTTCCTGTGTTCTTCATTTTCCATTAGTTTCCCGGATGAGGAGGGTGGGGATAGGCGTTCAAGAATGTCTGTTGTAAGTGGTTATGGCCATAGAAGATTGGTATAGTGGGAACGACAGTCCTCTCATGACTTCGTACCCCTCATCTCTACTTGTTCGTCTACATAGCGACGGTGGTTTACCTAATCATGTAATTACGCGTATATTTTTCGTCTTCTAGATAGTACCTCAAGGGTAATTAGTATATATGTATAAGGTTTGTGATTTGCGTATTCACAACCTTCCTACATTTACAGTGCCTTTACAGGCCAACACTCAAGTATATTTCGCATTTTTAGGAATTTTTCTAGTTACGGATCCCCCACACCACGTTTCCCATGTTTCCCAAATCCTATGCTCACAGTTCTTACCCTAATTTCTCGTCATCAGAGCGGTACTCCGCTCTGATACCACTTTTTGTAACACCCCCGTCTATTAATCCTAACTCTCACCGTAATCGTTTCGTAACAGTAATTAAAAATACATTAATCGCAACATTCGCAGCGGAACACTCTCACTAACTAGGCGGGTGTCACAACCATCCATCCATCTGCTTAACCATCCATCCGCAGTGATGACGAGTTAACATAACTCATGATAAATCCATATAACTCTAAGAACTAGTGAGCAGCTATCAAGATTCAATTATACATTGATCATCACTTGACGTATCTATTTCAATGACATAATCCATGATTCCTCCTAACACATTTGTCTAGTCAAATTTAAAGCCTTACCCAATCCCGCACTCCGGCGTCAATCATAGTATACCTGCAAAAGTGTGGTTGCCAAAAGGCTCAGCACGAGGCTGAGTATGTTGAACTATATGATCCAAATTGCCTTTAGGCCACATGAGTTAATTAGCCGTCTTGATTAGCATGCTATTCAATTTTCATGCTGTCCCAGTTTACAAGTATATATAAAAGACTGTAAAAGCGGAATGTAAACACGCAACAGTTCACACCAAGTAATCACCCACAAACAACACATTAATAACCATGCACAATAATCGCCAGATCGAAATCGTAATCGTAAGTTCGTTATTCAATCGTCTGGAGCCCCCGCTCCCACCAACTCTCTCATCATCCTTTGGGTGTCACGTTAGATGGACAATTCCCCATTAACACCTCACCAAGTTTAGTTATTATTGGACAGTAGTCCCATTGCCAATGATTCGAGATCATTTGGCTTCCCCGACGTCTCATGAGAAACATCCGTGTGGCCCGAAGCCATGTACCTACGTTAGTACCCAACGCCAACGATCTAAGACGATCCTTGGATTCCTCAACGAGGGGCTCCATGCCTGGACTCCCCTCTGGTGATCACACTGCGCAACCTGCTGGAACGAATGCAGACCAGGATTTCTCCGTACATATATCACACCCACCTCACCATCCACCATTTCTCCATAGTTAAGTGTTTTAACCGACCCATCATCATTAGTTGTGAGTTTATTGGAGAATATTTTTTTTATTTATTCGATGCCCCATTGGGTCTTACACATACCTAGGAGGAGGTCTAGGTTATATTAATGTTCTGTGCCAATGCTCTAAGGTTGGTATATACCGAACCTTTCTTCCTAAGTTTTAAGTCTTAGATATTCTGAGTATTTTTAACAGTGTCATACTCATCACGTTACCAACCTCGCTCGTATCGTCGTTAAATTTTCGATATCCATAGCCAAAGGCATTCGCGCACAAATAATAAGACGCTAGATAGTCGAGCAGGTAACATATCATAAACACATGCATATTCATCCATATCATCTTAAGCAATTAGCACAGATGTCTGAACTCAAAGAATCCATCAGGGTTCAGACCATAGAATCCAACATACCTTACACCGTTGTCGCCCGCGTGATAACCCCCCGCGTAGGCTCTAGCGCTCACAGTGCTCGTCTCTACCTACTCTCGCACCTCTGGTATACACGTTGTTCTAATATCAGTACGTATATACATATCTCGTGTTTACTTAATTTACCTAAACCAACCCGTACTCCCATCCCGTGGCTAAACCTTAATTTATCTCTTGTTCCACTCGATGGCCGTTAAGCTTAGAGATTTAAATTTCAGCTACTCATTATTGTTTACGAGTGCGTAATTGTTGCTACGGTAGTATTATTTACCACATGGAAGTTTTGTTCACGTTTTGTTTACGTAATTATCGGTTTACATGCATACGGGAATAACGTTACGTTGTATGCATGACGTTTAAACATTCTGTTATACAAACTAATTTGCGTATTTATATTTACGTAAGTACGCGGCTCATCTATACATATATATATATATATATATATATATATATATATATATATATATATAATACAACAATTACGTATATATTATAGTTGTACTATACGTCATCGTTTACGTACTGTCCGTGTGCATGTAAAATATTACCCCACTGTAAACATTTACAATACGGTTGTCGTTACAGTTACGTTTCCACTCGTAGTAGCACAATCTCGTATGTGGCTTGTTATGCACGTTATATCCTCGTGCTATGTTACGAGTTCACATGATAAAATTATTATAGAGCCCCTCTCTTATATATATTCTTCCATACTTAATATAATGTCTCATTACATCACCCAAGACTTTATAATATGCAGTGTGTTCAAACTTTAAAATTTTAAAAACAGCCTATATATATATTGTCGGCACGACAATCTCGTTTGATTATTTATGAGATTAACCCATATATTACAAGCATTGCATTTCTAGTCTTATTAATTTATAACTAAGGTTTTCAAACATTATTATATACATATAATGTGTATATAATTTCCGAATAGCCCAATATTCTTCCGGAAATTCCTATGTCATCTCATATGTTTGTCTAATTACAAACCACCCCATATTCCATATACTTGTTATATTATATACCACATTAATTTAAAACATAAGGTATTTTATCATTATAATATACATACATATGTATACTTACATTTACGGATAACCCCTCCGCTTATTCAAATTTGATTATTCACCCCATCTTCCTCATAATTACATATAGCCTCCTTATTTTTTGTAAACTTCCATTTTAATTGCTAAAAACCTTATATTATACACCTTAATTATTTAAACCTCACTTTAAACCCAAAACTTTACCGAAATTACAAGCTGACCCCTAAGGTCTTTAAGTTCCATTCTTATACCCAAATGTTTTTGTAATTAAGTTTTATACACACAGATTTTATCATTGTTACCCTTAATACCTAAACCATATATTATAATCCTTCTTTATTTATATCATCAATTAAATTCCAAAAATTCTCTAAAATTCCCGACAAACCTCAAGGGTTCCCATAATCACATTTTTGACCTTTATAATTTCGGTAATCATATATACTCCCCTAATATTTTTATATTTATTGTTTTTGACTTAATATTTCTTCCAATACTTAAAATAATTATCCTTATCATTTTAATTTGGTCAAGGTTGACCATATTTCCAATATTTATGGAAATCACCCACTTTTTATTTTTGCTTTACATTAAGATATTTAAACTTCATAAAATCATATATTATGTTTTTATTTGTGCCAAATACCTCCATTCGATTTTAATTTATATTTAGCACCCTATTTTTTTTGTTATTTACGGTTTGACCCCAATATTGAGTCTCTTGTTCATTTTAGTACTTATAAGACTTATAATTTATTTAGATTATATTATTAGCCTTACGATTAATCACCTCTTGCACCAGAATTTTATAAATTTCATAATCCCACCCTTAAAGCTTAATCATTAATATTTAGAGCTTTAAATAACCATAATAATATCCTAAATACATGTCCTTAACCATAATATATCTTTAATCACCAAATGACCTTATGGTGTCTCAACTAGAACGTGTAACCCACGGCTTTTATAAGAATCTCACACAAACCATTTGAAATTAATTCCTTTTTACATTTAATTTATAAACATAATTTTATAAGTCCTTTATACTTAGATATGTTAATTAAACTTATCACCATAATTAATTATACTTAATTAACCCATAAACCACATTAAGCTCTCGATTTTTGTACAATTATCATAACCACTTTTAAATCAATTTATAATTACTAATAATCATTTAAGACTCAAAATATCTATTGTAACATAGCCTAATTATATGACCCTAAAAATAGCATATTAATAACTTTTAAATGGAATTAAAATGTCCTCAAATTATGTTACGATCACGGTTATATACAGAATTTCACACGAAAACATCGTTAAAAGTAATTTCCTTCCCTATTTAACTTATAACACAATCAATTACACATTACCAACTTCAATAAACACACATATATACATATATGTCCGCATTATCCACCTCATATGCATATATATATATATATATATATTATCTAATTTTAACCATCCTAACTCAAACCCATTATTGGTTACTTATTAACAACTCAAAATATCGCATATACATATTCAATCCTTGTTACGCAATAATACCCAAACCGCACACATATATACTTAATCCTTCTCGGTACAGTATTTAACTGGTGAGCTTTAACGGTATTAAGAGGGAGTAATATAATGTCCTTACCTTAGTTAATCAGCAAGGACGTCTTCCACCAGTCTCCCACCAGTTATTACCTCCCTAATCCCTCGGCCTGTACATGTATACACATACGCCTTGATTTAAAAAAATTTGTACGTATCTAGGTGAATATGTATGTGCACTTCCAGGATTAGTTATAGTTTTTACCTCTCCTCTCTCGATCTCAGATTATTGGCAACCTTGCCATTGTGCAGGAACTTAGGTGAGCACTGGTTAACTACAACCAAGAAAAGGTTACCGTACAATTTTTTTCTGTCGCATGAAAATGCAGAGGAAAACAGCTTATGTTATCATGTTCAGGTTGGTCTACTCACCATGGTTTTGAAGCCTTCCTGCAACAAGTCTCGGCACTTGTCAACTGAGAATAAGCTTGCTAATTGCAGATGCTTACATGAGCTCTCAGTACACTAAAAAAAAAATAGAGAAGAACTTCAGCATTTTTGCTTGGAAAATAAGGGAGAAAGGAAGGCTGCCATGGTCATGTCACGGTTGGGTTTTCACCTGACTCTGCTGCTCCTCTCGTGGTGCAGTTTGGTGCTGATTCTAGCTCAAGGAAAGGCTGGAGTAGAGCTTCAACTGTGAGCATCCAAGGACAGAAAGGAAGTATCAATGAATGGCAATTTCTCGGCAAAAACAGAACCAGGAAAGAGATGTATGCTGGAGGTTTCCTTACCGTTAAAAGCTAGAGGCAAACTCCCATCCACTGGTGTAGTTCTCGGCTGGGTTTCAGGGCTGTCAAGAGTGGATTTCTAAGCTTGAAACATGTAAACTTAGTGAGGAGAAGTGGTGGGTTTCCATGCTCAGCAAAGGAACCGAAAACAGAAGATGGAGAAGAGCTGAAAGTTACCGTTTTTTTTTGTTTTTTGCTCTATGTCTCTTCCCTACTGCTGTTGTAGCTTGGGACCGAGAATGGATGAGCAGGTTGCTCATTTTCTTGGTTGTTTTTTTCCAAGATGAAACAGAGAAGAAGGATGGTTGGTAAAATTCCCGAGAGAAGAAAAGAAAACAGAAACAAGGAGATGGTGGCACCACTGTTTTTTGTTGTTGTTTTCTACTGAGAGTGCCAGTGAAATCTTTTTTTTTGTTGTTGTTGCTCACTGTAAAAGAGTAGCAGGAGGTGGGATGTTGCAGGTGTCTCTTTGTTTTCCAGAAGGTGCCGGCATGAAACAGGAAGAAAGAAGGGAGAAGGTCATAGATATCACCTCTATTGCTGTTGCGGTTTTGAAACCGAAAAGCAGGAGTTTTTCCTTGCTTATTTCCTGTTGCTGGGAAAGGAGAAAAGAAGGCTAGGATGAGTTGGAGGCAGAAAACGAAAGAGAATTTTCATTGCTGTTGTTCGACAACAAACAGAGAGAAGGGAGTTGAGATGGGACGAGATGACTGGCGAGAAAATAAGAAGGAAAGCAGTGGTGACTTGTGACTACTGCTTGTCATCGTCAGTATGGGGGAGTATGGAAAAGATAAGACTTTTGTACTATTATTTGTACTATAATACTAATCTAACAAGTCTAATGATAGTTTGTGTTTCACTTACCATTGCAGGCAGTCGGCTCCCATTTGAATTGGAGGGGGTTTTAAGTTTTGCCCTTCCAATATTATAGCATGTTTGTACATGTGTACATATAATTGATAATGTTAATTTGCAACCTAGTGACTTGTCACATTTATGTTTTAGAGGTATTTATATGAGTATATGTTTGTGTCTATAATTTATTTATGGTATATAAAATGTTTATATACTTTATTAGGGTATACTAGTAGTATTTAATTTATTTACTAATATGTATATGTAATATTGATTTTAGAAGTTTAATCTTATGCCCATTTGGAACTATATATTGATACCATAATATTTATGGTAATTGTTTTTCATAATTTATTTAATCTTCACTAATTTAAAGTAGTAATTATTCGGGGTATTTCACTACCCCAGGCCATACACCCATTTGCAACAATACATCACCCTATAAACCTGTACACACCTGTGGTGCTTGCCCTCCCGCAGCATGCAAACGACACACCTACAACCACTGTCCGGAGGAAACTCTTTGCCTGATGCCAACCCCAACTTATACCATGCATCCTTCCATGTGTAACTTGATATTTGATAAACCAATTTTTCCAAAGAAACAAAATGAGCTTGGACAAGAGGCTTAAGTTATGATTAATGTAAACATCAAGAAACCAATCCTGGAACCCCAAATCAGAGTCAACATAATCAAGTGGATTAAATCCTGAGCAATTCCAAAAAGTCACACATCCCGGCAAGTTACAAAAACATTCACCAGAGACTTGAGAGCACCAGATGACCAAAAGGATCAACTAACCACAACAACACAAATGAAGAACAACCTTGCATTGGACAACACCATACAAAAGTTTCCATGTGAAAACCCTAATCCGCGATGGCATGTCATACTTCCATATTCGCCTCAATGCAACCCCCATAGGCCAACTTCAAAAATAGATGAGGATGCCAGCACACAACCCTTAAGAGCATAATAGATCGACCACATGATACACATACCAGACTTAGTGAGCTCCCAAGTCCAACCATCTCCATCTCCACATCCACCTTTACCACCCAGTAGGACACGAAGCATAGAAGTTGCACTTTGATCAATAAGTGAAAACTATTCGTCATCTCATGCATGAGGAGGTAAAGTCCACAAAAGCCTTATAACCATAGATTGCCCAGGAATCCATCGATCTGTTAATCTAGTTGTTGCACCATCACAAATTGCACATCGGGCTCCTAAATTAGGCTTGGCCTGTTTCCTATCCGTGCACCTAGCAACTCACCATTAGGAAAAAAATCGCGCCCTAATAAGGTTAGATACCAGCAAAAATGGGCATGTAATCAGGCACCAACAACAATCTTGGACCAACAAGGCCTTGTTGATAGTCTCTAAGTCTTAAAAAGCCAACCTCCATGGTTGCCCACTTTCGCCAATATAAACCCTTACTTGCTATACCACCTGTACACCAGAATCTTGCCATCACCTATTTACTCGTGGACCACACCCAAGGGCAACCTCACATACTCATGATATAGGGGTCGTTCGATCGCGGCGTGCAAACGCAACTCATGCCTGCTTTTCCTTTAATCTACCCTTAGTTAACTTATTGTAACTTGACACATATGTATTCGGTTAGATTTTAGCTAATAATGAAATGACACATGACAGACAAAAAGTAAAAAAAAAAGAGATTAATCTCCTAATCGTGAATATCGAACGGCGTGTCGTTCGACCGCGGCGTATAAACGCAACTCATACCTGTTTTCCTTTAATTTACCCCTAATTAACTTATTGTAACTTGACACATGACATATGACGGACATAAAAAAAGAGATTAACCTTAAGGATGCGTTCGGTGCACATTTTTATGTGCATTTTTTTGACAGCATAAATATACAGCATATGCTGTTTTGGACTCCTTTATTTGTTTTTGGCTGTTCGCCTAAAACAGCATAAATGTCAGCATAAATGTCAGCATAAATGACAGCATAAATGTCAGCATAAATGCCCGCAGCAAATGCTACTTTTTCGTTTTTCGTGCTTTCACTTCCTTCCTTTCTTTACTCACTTCATAATGCAATTACTGTGACTATTGATTTAAAAAAAAATTTTTTACAAGTTACTTTATTTATTACAAATTACATAATGCTTTAAATAATTTATAAAAAATAGTACTACATCTTTAGCCAATTTACAAAAATCACATTTATAATACAAATCTATAATATATTATTTGTAATACCACATAGATTAATAAAATTAAAAAAACGAATAAATATACACACTTGTTGATATATAAATTAAAATATTAAAATAGTATATAGAAATATGAATGCATATAAATTTATTAACATACAAAGTTACAAAATATTATATATTATTAAAAGTTATAATTTCACTAAATAAATTCACATAACATTATCAGAAAATTTGAAACGCTTTTTCTCTTTTTTACGTTTTTATATTTGTAAGAATTATGATTTAGATAATAAAAATATATTGTTTAGTAGTTACAAGTTTTGCTTAAATAATAGAAATAAAAATTTTATTGTTTGTTAATTTATTTATTTATTTTTTACTAACAAAATAAAGTTACGTAGTGTAATATATAATTATAATTGTAATACGAAAACGGTAAACGCACTACATATAACTAATTTAACCAAACATGCTGCTATATGCTGCACTGCCAAACAGCAGTTTCAACAACAGCTTCATTTATTGCCAGCACATTTCCTGCCAACAAATATGCTTATTTATACCAGCATTCCTACTGTCAAATATGCTAATTTATGCTGCCAAAACAGCCCATGCCGAACAGAGCCTAAGTTGGAGCTGAAGGACTGAGTTAATAGGGCATCCACAATGGTTTTAAGTTTCTTACACATTCCTAGATGCCATGTCATCAAAAATTATATTTTATTACTTAGAACTCTATCACTACAATACAAGTTTCTTAATCTTCTCTCTCTTAATGACACCAATCAACTATCACTATTTAGATGAGAGAAAATTTGAAAGAGAGAGATACACATAGGTCTCTAATGTGTCATAAAAAGTGGGGTTCTTATTTAAGAACCTGGGAGAGAAAATGGGTGGAATCCACACCATTGTAAAACATTTACATATGTAACCGTGTCAAGAACCCTTATTGTGGATGCCCTTAGAACCGCACGCCCCTGTTGGAAGACTACGCTCGACCAACCTTGAATCTTCTTACACAAGATAGTGAACTATTTTTGAATTTTTGTGAACAGCTCTATTTTTGTTTTTTTTTCTTCTGAAGAACTTTATGAGCTTGGTTATGTTAATTGTGCAGAAATAAGATCATAATAATAACAAAAATCACCAGGAAGGGGAAAACTAGGCTGTAGGAACATCACCTTGACGGGGCACTTGAAACGGGAAGGAATCTTCCCGGAGAGAAGCAAAACAATGTTTTTCAGTCGCCCGCCATAGGCCTATAGTTACCCAATTTCTCCAACATTCTCTATCTACTATATCTTCATCTCTAGGCTAGCTCTCTCTATCAGCAGCGCCGCTGTAACTATCTATTCCCGCTCCCAGCCACCGTTGTGCGGGATTGAACTAGCCATCTGTTAGTGCTTCTTCCTGCCTCCAACCATTTGCCCAGTTTTTGGTCCTGTGGTCACCATCTTGTTATATGAAGCTGAGCTCTAAATTGCTGTTCGAGTGCGTCTTCTTGGTCATAATATGCGTTCTGAGTTCAGGCCGGGAGATTTCTCTGCGGGAGGATGAAGGCCGGTTAGATTTGTTGCACTCTGGCCGTAATTATAGGCGGCCTGGGGGACGCTCCCTGCTCTCGTCCGCGCCACCGTAAGGCTACCTTATTCTCCTTCTTTCAAATTTGTTTAGTTTGGGTCTGAACTCTTTTGTCCGGTTTGTTATCGTTGAGGTGTCGGGCGGTTTCTAGGGTTCTGTTTTTTCGGATATGATCATTAAGTTATGAGGAGCTTAATCATCACAGGATTCTGCTCATGGAGTTGTGTAAACTGAATTTGTTTCCTTTGGCTCTTTTATTCATTATCTATCCATAACATTCCTCGGAAGAAATCGATGTTAAGAAATTTAGGGATCGTTGTGCTTGGGAATAATTCGATATTTGACTTGTTATTCTGACCTAAAGTTGGGAGAAAGAAACCGAATTTAGCATGCTTAATTGAGGGCCGTGCATGTGCTTTTGAAACGATACAAAACATCGATGAATTGAGACTTTTGCAGATGTCTACTTGCTATTGCGTCAAGTCATGAATGAAAAGAAGAACGAAAACCTTGCCTTGCGATCTTTGTTATTTGAAATTTAAAGTCTTGGTATCAAATTTGTCTCTTGTATATATATATATATATATATGTGTGTGTGTGTGTGTGCTGTTACTTAGGCTATCACAGAAGCTCCATTTACAACTGAAATTGGCTTATTGGTACTTAACTATTTGAAGAAGGAACCGATCATTTGAGTAAAGACCATTTTTGCTGTTTTCTCCTCCTTCACATGACTGGCTTTATTCTTTGCAAATTTGTTTCTTATGTCTGGAAACAGTAAACAGGAAATTGAGTTAATTGCTGCCCCCAATGGTACGGTTTATCTAGTGGAAAGCAATTCGAAGAAAGTGCTCTGGTCATTTTCATCAGGTCCACCAATATATTCATCATATCATGCTCCTATTCACCAAGTTGATAGAAAGAATAAGTCAGTAGCATATGTAGACTTTGGAGAAGACTGGGAGCTGTATCTGATTGATCCACATGGAACAGTGGTATGTTGCGTGTTAAATCTTTGTGTGTTAGAACAATTGTCTTGATTATGGGGGCTCCTCGTATTCAATTCTCTTGTAACTTGTTCTTTTACTCATGGCTTATTTAGGAGTCGCATTTAAATTTCAATTTAACTTCTACATTTTATGCTTCATTTTGTTTCATTTTTTATTTTCTTGCTTATACAAGAATCCATGGATCGCCTTGTAAAAAAAATGTACCGTAGGAGTAAATGTTGCATTTTGGTAGAAGCTCTGATTCAACCTATGTATCAGGGTAGCATGGGATAGCCTCACTGTTGGATAAAGGTTCCCATTGAGGAGTGTATCTGTAGCGCATGGCCATGCTATGGGTGTAGCTAATGCAAATTTGATTAGTATCATCTATATTATTTTTCATGCAGAAATTTAACCAATCCATTCAAGCGTATGTCAAAAGCACACCAGAAATTTCCAAGAATCGAGGAATTACACTCGGATCCATCCATACTACTGTCTTTGAGATTAATCCTTGGACTGGGAAAGTTATAAAGGAGTATGGACATTCTGGTTTCGCAAATGTGTCCGAACATAGTGCTCATGATATCTCTGGTGAAGATACAAAGGAAACTGAAAGCTCTGGTCGTATTCAACAAAAAAGCCCTGATGTGGAGTTCTACATTAAGAGAATAGATTATACACTTCGCTCCTATGCTTCAAATTCTCGTGAGCTGTGGAACCTCACAGCTGCCTTCTTTGATGCTGAACTTCAGTGTAGAAGAAATGAGAATTTGATGAACACAGCTTCTTCTGACTCCAGCGAGAACATCGTCTCAAGTTCTGATGCTCGTATATTGATGTCTTGCTTGCTAAAGTTTGATGTCCACCGGTTTTCTAAGCAAGCTATGTTCGAGTCTTTTCTTACACAAAATGGACCTCCACAGACTCCAAGCGATAACGTTCTTTCAGTGGAAACTGACACAAAAACACATACTGTGGCTCCAAATGATATTCAACTCTCAAAGAACTCTCAATGGGAGGTGGACAGTAAATACCGAGGAAAAGTTTTCCTGGCAACCCAGTCTAATGAGATGCGGAAAACCTCAAAAAAGCTGTATATCCCATTCATACTTCTAGCCATTGTGTTTCTGGGCTATGTTGTATCTCTTTTTGTTCAGGTAGCTAATGGAAAAGGGGCTCCAAAAGTATCCTCGAAAAGGAGAAAATCTCGCAAATATGGTAAACTAAATGCTAGTGTTGAGGAGGGTGGCCTTTTGGACAACTGTGACAAACCTTGGATGAACCTCAATGGTGTTGGCAGTGGAGCTGATGGCTGTGTGATTGGGAGATTGTATGTCTCCTCTAAAGAAATAGCCAAAGGAAGCAATGGCACTGTTATCTTTGAAGGACTATATGAAGGGAGGAAGGTTGCAGTGAAGCGATTGGTCAAAGCTCATCATGAGGTGGCTTATAAGGAAGTCAAAAATCTTATTGCATCAGATGAGCACCCAAACATTGTTCGGTGGCATGGGGTTGAATATGATAAAGATTTTGTTTATCTTGCTCTGGAGCGTTGCATATGTAGCTTGGATGATCTGATCCAGTTACATGCTAGTCCTCATCACCATCATGAAATTCTTGGTGATGAGGCATTTGGTACTCCTTGGAGTGCTGACCTGTGGGGTATTATGCTGTGGAAAAGCAATGGTTATCCTTCATCCTTGCTACTGAAGTTAATGAGGTTAGTTTCTCTATGACTTCGAGCATATGAGTATCCATCCATTTGTTTTTTGCATTAGTTTATTATTACTGTCATTCTCAGTATAGTTGTTTCTCTGTCAATATACTTGATATAAAGGTGGTTATGTCCAATCACTCAAGTGTCACCACAAGTATCTTCTACCATGTAGGTAATTGATGTTGGATTTATGATCTAATTGCAGGGATATGGTTTCTGGGCTTGCTCATTTACATGAGTTAGGTATTGTTCATCGTGACATTAAGCCTCAGAATATTTTGATAACCAATGGAAGAACCTTGTGCGCTAAACTCTCTGACATGGGTATTAGCAAGAGCCTTCCACCCAATATGTCCTCCTTAGGTCATCAAGTTACTGGTGAGCTCCTAGGTTATTTCTCCTTGGTCGTTTCAAAAAATTTATTTGGTTTAAACCTATGGGTTTTTCTCATGGTTTTCTCGTGTTATCATGGCATATCTTCTACGCTTTGAGAAACATTTTTCTACAAAATGTTGTGGCTATCTGATTCTTGCCAGGCCAATAGTTTGAGTTTGAGATTAAAAACTATGCTAAAATGAGTTTTGAACGATTTCACTGTCTGGTAAGGATTCAGTTTTTCCCAATGGCTATATTCCGCATGGATAACGCTGTAGATTTTTAAATAAGACGCCTCTCTTAGTTTGGTGGATTAGTTGCTCACTTGAAATAAAAATGCAGGTTCTGGTAGTTCAGGTTGGCGAGCACCAGAGATGATATGTCATGAGCGCCAAACAAAAGCTGTAGATATGTTCAGCTTAGGCTGCGTGTTCTTTTACTGCATCACTGGTGGCGGGCATCCCTTTGGTGACCATCTTGAGCGTGATTTTAATATCATAAATAAGAAGATGAACCTCCAACTGATTGACCATATCCCAGAAGCAGTTAACCTTTTCTCTTGTTTATTGGGTATCGACCCAAAAATTAGGTGGCTCATCTCTGAAGTCTGATTTTTTTTTTGAATTAATTCTTTGTATTCAAGAACATTATCCCTCGTGGAGCTTTTCTGTGATGATAGTATGCGGTCTCATTGTTTTGCTACAGGCTAACTGCTTCTGAGGTACTGCATCACCCACTCTTTTGGGATTCTGAGAGGCGATTGTCATTCTTGCGAGATGTTAGTGACAGGGTCGAGCTAGAAGATCGAGATCAAAATAGCTCCATGGTCTTGCAGGCCTTGGAGAACACTGCGCATTTGTCTTTAGGTTCACATTGGGACAGAAAGTTGGAACCTGCATTCATCACCAACATTGGGCGCTACAGGCGTTATAGGTATGATAGTGTTCGAGACTTGCTCAGAGTCATTAGGAACAAGTTTAATCATTATCGCGAATTGCCTCAAGAAATACAGGTACTTTCCTCCCTTTAATTAGATTTCTCCTTAGCGTTATAATTTGCTTTCTTTTAATAATGCGTGACTTAAATAAAAGCAAACCGGGCGGTTGTTGTTTGCAGTTAAGATTCTTATGTGTTTTTTTTATGTGGGTCTATCAGGAGCTGTTGGGTCCGATCCCAGAAGGATTTGATAATTACTTTACAAGTCGGTTTCCCAAACTGTTGATTGAGGTGTATAAAGTGGTTTATGCTTACTGCAAGTCAGAAGAGTGCTTTCAAAAGTACTTTGGAGACGACAGTATAGGCATCCTCCTGTAAACTCTAGGTGTGTATGACTACATTTGTGTTGTATGGACGTTAAACATCACCAGTGATGTCCTCCTTTTGTATATAGAATGCTGGGTTAATTATAACATATATGTATACTATTGTACATTAAATACTCATTGACAGTTGAAGATATTTCCAGTGTACTCGATACCCTTCCTACTGTTGGGCCATTATATTAAAGCTCCCGAAGTTCATCTTCAGACTCAAAGCAATATGCATCTTCCTATAGGAAACTCAAAAGATAACAAATTATAAATTTGTTGGAACACCACTGTTTGTTGATTTTCTTATGGGGCGATATTTGATGGTAGCTGGTAGGGCTGCCTAAAAAATTCCGAAAACCGTGGTATCCGACCGAAACCGAAGTGAATCGTACTTGTTTTCAGGTTAATCGTACTGACGGTATGGTTAACTGAACCGTATAAGTTGATCGGTTTCAGTAACAGTATTGAATTTTTTAGAACGGTTAATCGTTCGGTTAACCACGGTTAACCGATTATATAAACAATAAACAATTTTAAATATTAATGTTCACCTTATATAATAATTAATGTTAGCTATTGAGTGAATATGCATATTATTATATTTTTTGTCATATTGTGTTTGATTTGTCACACATGATTTAGGTAAATGATCAATGGTGTACTATAATATTAATGGATGAGTCTTGTCAATGAAAAAAAAATACATGACTACAAGGTTAACCGATAATACTGAACTGAACTAAAGGTTAACCGGTCTAAACGGAATGATAATGGAATCATATTTTAGAAAGCCGCATCAAATGATTAACCGAATCCGGTTAACCGATCTACATGGAATGATAATGGAATTGAATTTTAGAAAACCGAAGACCCCGTTAATATCAGTCAATATCAGCTAATATCAGCTGTCAGTTAACAGCTCATTGTAAAGGAATGGGTCAGACTCGGATAAAATACACTAGCACAATTTCCAATCGTACATCTACGGTGGTAATATCGAAAAGTGAAGGAAAAACACTACAACAATGTTCATCAATGGGGGCAAAATGTATAAGATCAACGTAGACAACCCACAACTTGCCTCACTTCATGTGACCAAAGGAGGCGAGTAAAATGGTCGCCTCTAATGGTCTAATCAATGGAGACGAGCAAGATAGTTGCCTCAGTTGGTAAGATCAATAGAGGCGACCTTTTAATATGTGCCTCTGTTGGTCTATTGTGGTGTGTATGGATCATTGGAGACGACTTTATACTTGCCTCCATTGATGAGACCAACGGAGGCGAGCTTTTCTTTTTGCCTCCATTGTGCATGCTTATGTATGATTAACCGAGGCAACTTAATTTAGTTGCCTCCGTTGGTCCATCACAAGAGAGACGAGTTCTTCATTTGCCTCTGTTGTGTATGCTAGGTATCTTGGTTGCCTCTATTGAACCGTCACAACAAAGGCAAGCTTTTCGTCTTGCCTCAAATGTGCATGCTTAGATATGATTAACCGAGGCGACTTAATTTAGTTGCCTCCATTGATCCACTACAAGGGAGGCGAGTCCTTCATTTGCCTCTACTATGTATGCTTAGGTATGATCAACTGGGGCGACTTATCTTGGTTGCCTCTGATGATCTATTACAATTAGAGTTAATCAAACCTAACCCGACCCAGGAAAAAGCCCGAAAAACCAAACTTGAAAAAACGTTCAGACAAACGTAAACAAAAATCGGACTAGAATTAAAAATCGGGCCGGACTTCAATAAAATTTTGGGTCCAAAAAAAGCCGGCCAACCCGAATTTAAATTATATTATATTAAAAAATATGCATAATATAATATATATTTATAAATTTTTGTTTAGAGTTTTATTAACAATTTACATTTTTTGTAGAATTTTATTATTTTTATAGTTTTTATTTATAATTTAATTATTTATTTAGATTTTTTATTTTTTATTTATAATTTAACTATTTATTTAGATTTTTATTATTTATTTTAAAAAATAAAAAAGTCAAATTTGATAACAGTTTAGAGAGTCAAGGAAAAACCGGGTCTAACTTGACTGGACCCATAAAGTTTAAAAAATCAGATCTATACATAGAAATAGGCCCGATGGAACTATAAATTTTTTGGAGACGAGAATTATTTTGATCACTTTTGTTTTATGTTTTATTTTTAACCTTGCATAATTTTTTTTTCTTATAGTACCTTTTTTATGTTGTTCTAAATTAAAACCCTTAACTCTTCTCCACCTTTCCATCTTCGTTCACGGTATTTCTGCATACTGGCGAACAATGAACTCCATGGTTTGCGCTTGTTTTCATTCTCCACTTACAGTAATTCTTCAATCTTGGCAAGGGATCAAAGTAACATACGCGCTCTGTCCCTCCTTCCGATCTTCACGAACGGTAATTTTGCAATCCTGGCAAACAAGGATGTTCTACGTCCATCACCACGGTAGGCTCTACCGAAGCCCCTTCCTCTGCGAGGCAATATTTAGGTTCAAATTTCTCTCCACCGGTAACAAGAAGAAGCGGTATCACCGTCATACTGCCAGACATATACAAGATCTAGAAGCGTAAGCAATAATACTATTAATTCTTTTTCTAGTATTAATTGTTTGTTCATAAGAAGTAAAAGAGAAATTAAGATATACTTTCTGTTTAATTACTGTAGAATGTTCAAGGAGTGTCCTCATCCGGACGAGAAGCAACGGCCAGACTGAGCTAGGAGCTTGGATTGAAGCCAAGTCAAGTCAAATTTTGGTTCCAAAATCGTCACACACAAATGAAGGTACTACTAAGCTAATGTAGTCCGGCCCATATCATTCTAGGCCCAGTCTCAATTACAGTCCATCGGTAGTTTGTATGTTAGTTTGCTATTGTAATCAGCTGAGTCTATAAATATTTGCTGTAATATCTCTGCAATCAATGAAACAGTATCTACATTGCATTTCGAATTCTCTTGCTCTCTCATGATGTAGCTCATTTCGTATGGTATCAGAGCTCACCTCCACCGAGCTCCGATGGCGTCTCTCAACTCACCTCCTAACCCTGAATGATCGAACTCACAAAATTCTTCCCTCATTTCCACCTCCACCACTTCCACCACCACTACTATTCCTAACCTAGTTGGACCTGCGGCCTCTTTCCTCAAACTTACCGGCAACAACTATCCCCTGTGGAAGCGCCAGTTGGAATCGTACCTCCGCGGTTACGATTTGTTTGGGCATGTTGACGGATCAAAACCTTCTCCGACATCAGACCAGGCTGTCGAGTTTGCTCAGTGGAACCAACGCGATCAAATGATCATCTCCATTCTGATGACATCTTTGACAGAAGATGTACAAGGCCAGGTAATAGACTGTGACACTTCCTATCAGATCTAGAATTATCTACATGAGATATATGCTTCTCAAGCAGCAGCACGTCTCCAACAATTACGTTTCCAACTGTATTCTCTTAAGAAGGATACCGATTCCATAACCGGTTACTTTAATAGAGCCAAGTGGCTTGCCTCCTCTTTATCTGTAGCTGGATCTGCTGTCAATGAGAATGATCTGTGTCATTGCATTTTGCATGGTCTTCATGAGAAATTTGACTCTATTTCGACTATTCTGTTGAGTCTAGCTGGTAAACTCAGTACATCCCTTGTTATGAGTCAATTGTTGGCTGTTGAAAATCGGTTAAATCCTCATGCTGCTAACACTGCTGCTAATAACAATCTATCGGTCAATAACACTACTACTGAATCATCTCTGTCTGCGAATAATACCTCTCATGATAAGGGGAATTATACCTCGCGTGGTCGCGGGAACAGTAGAGGAGGACGTTCTCGGGGACGTGGTCGAAATAACAGTGGAGGTCGAGGTTTTGGTTCGGCAGCTGGATCTGGTTATTATTATTTCAATGGGAAGCCTGATATGCGACCGGTGAGCCAGATTTGTGAGAAACCTAGTCATAAGGCTATAGCCTGCCAAGACCGCTACAATCACTCCTATCAGTCGGTCATTCCAGTTCAACCTTCTGCCAATTTTTCCTCTGCTGGTCATAAGTACTCTTCAGTTCCAGATCAGTCTTGGTATCCCGATACTGCTGCCTCAGATCACTTTACTCATGACCTGTCGAATTTGTCTGTAACTTCTCATCCTTATACTGGAACAGATGCTGTGTCGATGAGTGATGGATCTATGATTCCTATTGAAAATCAAGGCACGGGTCGGTTCTCTCTGTCTGATCGTGATTTCCTATTATCACATATCTTTCATGTGCCACATGTCTCTAAGAATTTGTTATCTGTTCGACAGTTTTGCTCAGATAATGGAGTATTCTTTGAATTTCATTCTTCTCATTTTTATGTGAAGGATCAGGATACTCAGGCTATACTTCTCACGGGAGGAGTTAAAGATGGATTATATCATTTTGAAGCTGATGCTCTAGCTTCTGCCCAGCGACGGTCTGCTTATTTTTCTGCCAAAACAGTCTCGACAACCTGACATCTTCGGCTAGGACATACTAATGATAGAATTACTAGTTTTATTCTGAATAAGTACAACTTACCTTGTACCTCCAAACATAGTCCTATATCTCTTGTTTGTGCTGGCTGTCGGGCAGGAAAAACCCATGCTCTACCCTATCCCTCCTCTCCCTCTCGGTCTACTAAACCTTTTCAATTAGTGTTTATGGACGTTTGGGGACCTGCCCCTTTGCTTGCTTCGGATGGTTACATATATTATTTGTCTTTGGTGGATTATTATAGTAAATACATATGGTTATTTACTTTGTCTTTGAAGTCTGGTGTCTTTGCTGCTGTTAAAGAATTTTTGGCTTATGTCAAAAATCAATTTGGGACTTCTGTTTTGTCTTTCCAAACAGATGGTGGTGGGGAATTTTCTGCTCCTATACCGCTGTTCAAAGAATTGGGAATCATTTATCGCATTACATGTCCCCATGCTCATTCCCAAAACAGGAGTGTTGAGAATCGGCATAAAACCATTGTGGATAGAGGACTATCCTTATTATATCAATCATCTGTACCATTCAAATACTGGACTTATTCATTCTTTACTGTGGTGTATCTGATCAATCGAACACCTACTGCTACTCTTGCTATGAAAAGTCCGTACGGAGTTTTGTTTGGTAAAGTCCCAGACTATACTGCGCTTCGGGTATTTGGCTGCACAGTCTGGCCTAATCTTTGTCCTTATCAGCCACATAAATTTTCATTTCAGAGTATGCCGTGTGTATTCTTGGGGTATAGTCAGAAACATCGTGGTTATGTATGTTTGGATCCTAAGTCTGGTCGCATCTATATCTCTAGAGATGTTGTTTTTGACGAAAAGACATTCCCCTTTGCTACCCGGTTGTCTGCTTGTCAGCTCCCCCCTTCCACTTCGAATCAGATTGATCATCTTCTAGATATCACCACTTTCACTCGTCCAGTCCCAGCTCCAGCTCAATCTCCCACTCATACTTCTGCTGACACTTCACATTCCTCCGATACTACTACTTTACCCATTATCTCAGCTCCGACAGTTTCCTCTCCCTCTCCCGACTCTTCCAACCCAACTCTTGTGCATCCTATGGTCACCCGTTCTCGAGCAAACATTGTTAAACCTAAAATACATACCGATGGTACCATCGCCCGGAATACCACCATTGTTCCATCTGCCCATATCCCAGACTCACCAACATATACTCAGGCTCTTCAATATCCCGAATGGTGTCAGGCCATGACTAAAGAATACAATGCTTTGCTTTCTACCAATACTTGGACTCATGTCCCTCCTCCTGTCAATTCGAACATACTGGGCCGTAAATGGATTTTGAAGACAAAACTTCATTCAGATGGTACGATAGAGAGGCGCAAAGCACGATTAGTAGCCCAAGGGTATACGCAGACCTATGGGTTGGATTACCTGGAAACATTTAGCCCAATCATTAAACCCGTTACTATTCGTCTGGTTCTTGCCTTGGCTGTCATCCGCAATTGGTCCATCCGTCAGTTGGATGTTTCAAATGCATTTTTACATGGCGATTGGACTGAGGAGGTCTATATGAAACAGCCCCCTGGCTTCTCTGATCCAGCTCATCCTGGTTATGTCTGCAAGTTAAACAAATCCATCTACGGCTTAAAGCAGGCTCCTCGTGCCTGGTTTGAAAAGTTAAGCAACACTCTGCTGTCTGCTGGGTTTGTTGCTGCTAAGGCTGACTCGTCTCTGTTTGTTTTCTCATCCGATGCTGATCTGCTATATCTGCTGGTTTATGTTGACGGTATAATCGTTACCGGATCATCTGATGAATTGATTAACAAATTTGTTCAGCATCTCAAGCGGTTCTTTCCTGTGCGTGATTTAGGATCTTTATCCTTTTTTTTTGGGAGTTCAGGTGCATCGATCTTCTCAGGGCTTGTATCTCTCCCAAACCAAGTACATTACTGAGATTGTTGCTAAGGCGTAGATGACCTCTTGTAAACCTGTCGCTACTCCCCTTGCTTCTGCAGCTGATTTCAATGACACGCACAATCCTCATTTTGCAGATCAGTCCTTATTTCGTAGTCTGCTTGGAAGCTTGCAATATCTGAGTCTAACTAGACCAGATATCTCTTATGCTGTGAACAAACTCTGTCAGTTTATGCACCGTCCTCAGCAAGTCCATTGGGTTGCTCTGGAACGAGTCATTCGATACTTGAATGGAACTAGCAATTTGCATTTATTTCTTCCACGCTTCTCCTCTGTGGATCTAGTCGGTTATACTGATGCAGATTGGGCCACTGATTCTTCTACTCGTCGCTCTACTTCGGCTTATGCAATTTTCTTGGGCTCCTCTCTTATTTCCTGGTTATCCAAGAAACAGGAAACTGTTGCCCGATCAACAATTGAAGCTGAGTATCGGGCTGTTGCAGCTGGAGCAGCTGAACTACTTTGGATTAAGCAATTACTGTGTGAACTTTGTGTTCCTCTCAAGCAACCACCGGTGATACATTGTGACAATTTGGGATCCACGTATCTTGCTACAAACCCAGTCCTGCATTTCAAAACAAAGCATGTTGGCCTGGACTTTCACTTTGTGCGTGAGTAGGTTAAAACTAAATCTCTGATTGTGACTCATCTTGCAGGCAAGGACCAGCTAGCTGATCTCTTGACTAAATCGCTTCCTACTTCACGTTTTGCAACTCTTCCATCGTCTCTTGGCCTTGCCCACGTTCTGATCACGGGGGCATACTAAGCTAATGTAGTCCGGCCCATATCATTCTAGGCCCAGTCTCAATTACAGTCCATCGGTAGTCTGTATGTTAGTCTGCTATTGTAATCAGCCGAGTCTATAAATACTTTGCTGTAATATCTCTACAATCAATGAAACAGTATCTACATTGCATTTCGAATTTTCTTGCTCTCTTATGATGTAGCTCATTTCGTAGGTACATCATAAGCATGGTTAATTCCATTGACAATCGATATTATTAAATGCTATGCATGGTTAATTTATTATCATCTTCATATATGTTTAAATTTAAAATAAAGGATGAAATTCTAATAAACTAACAAGGACTTTGGTAAGTGTTGCTGCTTCAATAGGTGAGTCATGAATTGCATCAGTTGGTGAGCATGTATTCTCTTGTTCACTCTTATATATTGAGTTCTTATTGCGTACTACTACTATTATTACTTTCTGATATTGATTTTGTTTCCATAGCTTCAAGCACCAGCTGTAATGGTGGTATTCTTAATCTTCTTCCTCTTCTTCTTTCAGTGGTGTCTTTTTACTATACAGAAGAAGGTAGAGCTTCCTTACATTTTCTTCCTTCTTTGTTTTTTGTTTGTGTGATGTATATATATATATATATTGTCTTTGTTTTCTTCTATTTATGTTATATACATATATCACTCTATTCCATACTTTGATTACTGCTGAATTGCCATTTGTAGGATCAATATCTTGGTTGTATTTTTATATCTTGTGCATTATCAACATTATTTCTTATTACCCTTCGCTACAGGTAATGAGAGTGTTTATTATTGGCAGCTTTGTTGTTGAGTTCTTTTTTAGTTATGTAGCTATAGAATAGCTTCTATTTTGTTGAGAATATAAATCTATATAACTGGCTACCCAATATTTAATACACAATGCATCAGATCCTTACCTTGTCAATTATTGCCGGACATGTAAGTTAATTTAGATTCTTATGCATAATAAGCTTCCTACTTTTGGCATGAATGGAACAATTTATTTAGTACTAGCATGCGCTTGATTATTACCAAAGTTTCTCATTTGCTGCTTGTATTTTACTGAAAATTTTGAGAACTAGTTAGGATCTGATCTGCAAACTGTGTGAGTCATGGTTCAGTTCTTCATCAAGCAGAAATATTACTCTATCAGTGCTCTGATTTGGGGTTTCGTGTTGATTAATATTGTGTTGTTTTGTGATGTTTTACCTGTTGAAACCAGTGGATTGGTGGTGTATTCCTTGAAAATCATGGCTGGCGAGACAGAGATGAAACCGAGCTCATTGGCGTCAAACCTGATAACAGATTTTCAAGAATACTTTGAACAAGGATATTGTTATGTTTCAGATGACATTTTGATTTTGGAACTAGATATGACATGGTAAGATAGTATGTCAAATGAGATATTCAACCAGAAAGTCATTGTGATTATGCTAATATTCACTTGCAGGAAGTCATAGACATGTGTGATTTTGCAGTAGGATTAAGCAGACAACTTAATGGCTCCATCATTCCTTCAGAACGTAAGTTCTCACAAGTGAACTATGTTGAAATTACGCTTATCTAGATTTCATGGATGTATATTGAAGCTCTGAATTGAAGTCATAGATTGAAAATGCAAGGGGGATCTTATATGCACCCATTACTGTTGTCTTGGTTCTGCTCTAATGTTGTGTTTTGAATCACAACTGTATGGGTGATCATTGACCTGGTTCTGCTCTGATGTTGCGTTTTGAATCACAATTGTATGGGTGATCTTAATGTTTTTTTTATGTGTTGGTTTCTTTCTGAATTTATGTGCAACATTGGATGTAGCTGCTACTAAATTCGGCAGTGATTGTCTATCCTGTAATGCACTTGTTTATGCTTTATGTTATCAAATTATATGTGGTTGCTGTTTTAGTTTTTTGATGTTATATATCTGCAGACTTGATAATTGTTAAACGAGACTGACAAAGAAATTGGGCACAAGAGCACTATAACTCTAGACTGCTCCTATTTTCTCGCTGGTTCACTAGACAAATCAGCCAAGGTAGTACATGATTTCTGCCATCCATGGTGATTCTTGTTACTCTGACAACTTTTAAACATCGACAACTTCTGATATTATTGTTGACTTTGCAAATTCTAAGCTTTGGGATACAAGGACCTTGACATTGATCAAAACTTATGCTACGAAGTGACCTGCGAATGTTGTTGCAATGTCTTCGCTCCTCAATCATGTAAGTAAGAAATTATTGTTATTATGTGTTACTATTTTCTTCTCTTTTCTTTTCAATCATGAAGTAGCCATTGGTCAATTCTGTATTACTTTTTTTTATTCTCAATCATGTAAGTAGCCAAAAAAGTTTGAGAATGGTTAAGTCAAAGAGGCATCTGACGTCACAACTACATATCACTATTCTTGGAAAGTTTGAAGACTGAAGTGAACAATCCATAAAGTTTGAAGACTCAAGAGGCATCAGCTGTCTGTCTCTTCTTGTTCTCACAATAGTTTTTGTTTATTTTTTGTCTCTTCTTGATAGGATTATCTTTCTTTCTAGGGCAGATGGTAGTGTGGAGGGTGATTTTTCGGTATGAGGGGGGTCTACCTAAATATGGTCTGACTGAGAAGCCTAGATCCTAGAAAATGTCATTCTATGGAGGGTGAAAACCCGTTATTCTGACATCCCTCAAATACCTACTAAATCGTCCGTCTTTCCCATAAAGCATAAAAGGGAGTGCAAGTGTGCACTACACCCGCTCTCGATGGGCTCCACGCGGACTTATGCCCTAAGGGCGGAAATTGACTAGAGTCGCCACCTAGTTTGACCTAAGGAACTAGGAAGGAAGGGAAGGAGGAATCTAAGAATCGTTGGTTGACTCTAAAATTGTTGCCTACGGATAGGACTTATCTGGTCATTTGCAGAGATTCTATTGTGGGTTCGCACTGGGTTACACCCCTAAGAAGTGGCAACGACCACGACTTCGGATTGGTGCCCGAGGAAACCTTGGTCTCCAATTGTCGGGACTACCTTCTTTCAAAACCTTTTTGGAGAGATTCATTTAAAAGCCAAGGATAGGATTAGGACAGGAGGAGAGAAAACGAGTGGATGAGGTGAGCTTTTCTGCCAAGCTAGCGCCAAATGAAAGGATTGATGAATTCATATGAGTATAGAATGTAGATTTGAGAAAAGTTTGAGGTTGAGTGAATGAACAAGACTTAGAGTCTGATAGTTTGAAGTTTGTGGGAGCCGAAAAAGGTTTGAGCGTTTTGAAAGATATGAGAGCCACCTTAGAGGGGGAAGGGTTTTTTGTTTGGAATGGGGTTGCACCTTAGATGGGCTGCCTACGTACTCAACTCCTTATTGAGATAAAACCTTACGTAGTTTAGGGTTTTTGGGTTTTGGAAGTTTCGGGAGGATTTGGACAATTTGGGTCTTTGAAGGGTTGAAGCGGTATTGTGGTTATTTTGTGGGGGTTTGATGGATTGTCGGGTTTGTTTTAGAGTTTGAGGTGCGAGAGTTTGTGAGATGCTCAATTCTGTGAGACATTTGAAATCTTGAAATGATGAAGTCTGTGAGACGCTCGGGTCTGTAAGACATTCAAGGCTTGAAAGGGTTATCAAATTTCGAGAGGTTCGAGTTTTTGAGGAGTTGGGGTTTTTCGAGGTGTTTGAATTTGATGAGTCTATTGTGATGTTCGAATCTGTTGAACTGCGAAGACGTTTGAATCTGTTGAGCTGGTGAGACGTTCTAATCTGTTGAGCTACTGAGACGTTCGAATCTGTTGAGCTGCTGAGACGTTCGAGTCTGTTGAGCTGTTGAGACTTTCGAGTCTGTTGAGCTACTGAGACGTTCGAGTCTGTTGAGCTGCTAAGACGTTCGAGTCTGTTGAGCTATTGAGACTTTCGAGTCTGTTGAGCTGTTGAGACTTTCGAGTCTATTAAGCTGCTGAGATGTTCGAGTCTGTTGAGCTGTTGAGATGTTTAGAGATGCGAGATGCTTGAGTTATAAGAAGTTTGGAGTTTCAAGGAGTTTGAAGTTTTAAGGAATTTGAGACTTATGATATTTGGAATTATTTGGGATTGAAATGAATTTGATTTGAATTGGGAATGAAAAGAATTTTGAATTGAGTTGAACTGGAATTGAGATTGAATCTAATTGAATTAAATTGAAATTGAATGAATTTTGATTTGAATTGGGATTGAATTGAAATTGAGATTGAATTGGAGTTGAATTGAATCTGAATTTTGAATTGGGATGAATGAATTTTTACCGAATTGAAATTGAAAGTATTTTCATCGAATTGAAATGAATGAATTTGAATCAGATTTGAATGGAATGAATTTGAATCAAAATTTGAATTGAATGAATTTTAGTTGAATTGAAATTGAATGAATTTTATCGAATTGGAATGAATGAATTTGAATTGAATTGGAATTGAAGGAATTTTAATCGAATCAGAAATGAATGAATTTATCGAATTGGAATTGAATGAAATTAAATCGAATTGGAAATGAATGAATTTATCGAATTGGAATTTAAATCAAATTGGAAATGAATGAATTTTTGAATTGAAATGGTTTTGTCTTTAAGTTTTGAATCTTTATCAAGGGATTGTTTGAAAATTTTTGATGGAAAGGAAACTCCACTTAATAGATTAGAGACTTACGCTATGAAGAAGACACCTTCTATGGCTTTTCTACACTAGGCTCGAGGGCCCAGAAATGATAAACCTAACAGCTATTCTATGGTCGCCTGTAATGTTGATTGAACAATTGAAGCAAGAAACAACAAAACTGAAACAGATGCCAAGCAGAACAGCCATACAAAATTTGAAGTACACATGTAAAAACATCATTGAGAGTGGCAGGGTGAAACAAGTTTTTACAACTAAACAGATTGGACTCAATTGAAGATTAAATTAGTATCATGCTTTGAATCAATTTTCCAAATCAAATCTATGTGCAAGGTAATGGTCTTATAAAAGAATGACAGGTAATTGTCCTCCTTCACAAGCTTGTGTCCCGCTGCCATCCGACTCTGGTGGTTTTCACCGGTTAACTGGACTGAAGTCGTGATAAATCTTTGGGACTCCATTCTTGCTGACAGCGGCTGGGTTTACGCATTCTCCATGACTTAAGAGAATGATGGAGAAGCGGAGCATATATGCCCTTCAAGCGTCAGTTGGGTTTGCAAGATACCCACAGTAGGAGAATGAAGAAGACTCAGGGCTGTATGCTCCTGGTTGCTAGTTTAGGTAGCGAAATACCGTCTGTGAAGACATGAAACAGGCGCAGAGCATGTATTTCCTTGGTCACCAGTTAGGATGCAAAAATTACCAGAGTGAAGGGAATGGAGAAGTGGAGTTTCTGCGATTCTTGTTCTCCTTTCGGGTTTACAAAATTTACCGTGGATGTAGAGAATGAATGAAATACCCCGTAATTAAAAATAGTGATTAATTAGGCTAATAAGTAATTTAGAAGCTTAATTAAGTGTAAATATTCATAAGGGAACAAATCCCGAAGAAAACGGACCTTTAAAACGCTTTAAAAACATTACCGAACCTTAAAGCACGTTTTTCGAGGTAACCGGGAAAACGTGTCTTTAAGCGGGTCAAATAGACTCGTAACAGTTTTGGTCAACTAAATAATCATTAATAAATATTAGTGAGGCTTTAGGACCAATAAAATCAATAAAACGAAAGATTAGTAAAAACTGTCAAAAACGGGAAGTTGTGGGGTAGAAAGTATAAATAACTGAAACTTATGTGTCCACTTTTAAAATAAAAAGTGCAATTGTGTGTGTGTGGGGTGTGCCAGCCGATGGGCTCCCCCTCTCACTCTCACACACCTTATTAATTCTCCTTATTTACAAACAAACAAAACTAATAAATAAAACTAACTTACTTTATCACTTTCCTCCTTCACTCACAAACTCTCTCTCCTCCCCTCATTCTCTTCTCTCACGCGATTCCCTCCCTCACTCTCTCTGATTTTCTTCCTCTCTTCTCCAAACCGAGCAGCCATGGAGGAATGAGGAAAACAACACAAATATCCCCTTCTCTCCTCTTGTAACCTCCCTTAAACTCTTCCAAAAATTATAAAAATACCACCATTGTAATCCTCTCATCAAGAGCTACATTTTCATCCTTCCAAAATCCAAAAACAAGCATTTTCGATTTTATGGGTAGACCCCATTTGGAGTTTCAACACCACCATTAGAAGGCCCTCCTTCTCCTTGTTCTTCTAAGGTAAAAATATTTTGAAAACTCCATCTTTTTCTAGCTCTTATGGGCAAAACGAAAATCTAGACTAAACCCTTGTTGGTCTCTTGTGTTCTAGCCGATTTTGGCTTGTTGAAGGAGTTGGAAACCTTGTTCTTGAACCACTCCAAGCTTCATTTGAACCCTTGTAAGGTAATATAAATTCTAAACCCTAAAATATGCATTAAGGTTGATTGATGGTTAAGGTTAGTTCTAGTATTAGAATGGTGTATTAAAATGTGTATATCAATGGGTTGTAGTGTTAAAGGAATTGAGATTACAAAACCGGTAGAGAGAGAAGGAAGGGAGAAGCAAGAAGAAGAAGAGAAACAAGGTAAATTACACTCCCTTATGTAGCCTTGTGTATACATGTATGTAACAGATTTTTAGGAAGCTAAAATGGGTATTGTAATTAGTAGTGTGGTAATGGTGTAAGGAGTAAGAGAACATTAGTATTTTGAACCTTTGAAAACAATTTAAAAAAAAAACTGTTACAAAACAGATTGGGGATTGGTGTTTATGTGCAGGAAATTTTGTAGTGTTTTTAGTGTTGTTTTAGTATTGGTATTGTATATGGGAGCTGGTGTATTTTGAATTGTTGTAACAGGTGAAATAAGTGTTGAATTGTGAACTAGATTGAGTGGTGAGAGTGTAAAAATATAGGGGAGGTTATGTCAAAATTTATCTAGAATTATAACACTTAGTGAATTTTAAACTAGGTGGATAATGTAAGTTGTAACAGATTTTGAGATAGATAAATAGAGGGAAGATGGGGAGAGATAGTTAATGTAGTTGTAGTGTATTAGAGGTGTTAGCAATGACATTAGAAGAGGGAGTTGTAGATGGGGAGAGTTAGGCTAAAAATCTGTAACAAAAGACACTAGGGAAGAAAACTGTTAAGTGTTGAGTTGAAATTAAGAGAATTGTGTATATAAGTTAGCTTAGAGTTGTGTGAGGAATTAGGAAATGAATTAGCATGATTTAGGGTGTTTAAATTGTATAAAAACATGTTAGGATGTATGTAGGAAGATTGGGGAAACAATGGGTGAATTTGGGAAAGAAAAATAAAAACTGTAACAAGGTTCTGGAACCGTCCGACCCAGACGGTGAGTCGGACGTGGGTCAGACGGGGCTTAAGAAACGAAAACCAGACTTTCTGGAATGGTCCGACCCAGAGCCGTGAGTCGGACGTGGGTCGGACATGGCTTAGGAAACATTCTGTAATGGTCCGACCCAGAGCCGTGAGTCGGACGTGGGTCGGACATGGCTTAAATCTCGAAATAAAACTTTCTGTAATGGTCCGACCCAGGGCCGTGGATCGGATGGGTCGGACGGGCAAAAAAAAATAGTGGTCGAAGTTTCTGACTTCGTCCGACCCAGACGGTGAGTCGGACCTGGGTCGGACGGAGCTGAGACTCGAGACCAAAAACCTTCTGGAATGGTCCGACCCAGAGGGTATGGGTCGGACGGAATAGTGCTGGGTCGGACAGGGTAATTTTCCGGGAGCGAAACTTACTGGAATGGTCCGACCCAGGGCTTGGGTCGGACGGTGGGTCGGACGGCCCAATCCTGAAAAAAAATAAAAAATAAAAAATAAATTATTATTTTAGTTTAAATAATAATTGTATATATATATGTATATGTATACCCATACATATATGTATATGTACATGTGTGTAAGCATGCAAACCTTAAGTAAGAAAATAAAAACTTAAGTAATGAAAAATGAGTAAGTAAGGTGTAAGTGTAAGAAGTATAGGGACATAGTAAGTATGAGTTAAGTAATGATAGTTAGATTAATCATTTAATTGTATGTATACAATAGGATTTGATTTGTGACACCGAAGGACGTTTGGAAGTACGTACGACGGTGAACGGTATGGATTCCTCATGCCCCGTATGCTATCTTGGTTACTCTGATTTGTGTGTTGTGTGCTAATTGATCACCAAATAAGATAAATGCACGAATCGGAGTTAATATGCATACTTGTGAATATGTAGTGTTGTATGATGTTGTATATCTTCCTTAAATCATAGTTTGTATAATTCATGAAATGTATGGATGATAATGTATGTGTGTATGTATGTTGTGTTGTACCGTGACTGTTATTTAATGTGTTTGGACTTCTAACTTATTCCTAACAAGCTAACCATCCTAACTTAAAATGGTAATTAAATTGAATGAGTAGAAGTCCGATATAGTTTCGGCCACGCGTGAAGATGCGGAGTCACGAGAGGTTGGCTCCAATTCCTGACTCTTAAACTGGTCCGCGGCCCAAATCCCTTAAGTGGGTAGCATCCCGGATTGGTGAGTCAAGTAAATCCCGGATGTGGGATGGTGTAGTCCCCAAGGCCGAAGGTCCCGACGACTTAACTTGAGTATAAGTAAGTAAGTAAGAATGAGTAAGTAAAGTAATTGAAAGTAAGTAAGAAAAAGTAAGTAATGAGTAAAAGAGTAAAGCATTCCGATTAACCCGGATGCATAATTTGGCTAACCTTGTGAAGGTAAGTAAGTTGTATGCTACTACATTGTTGCCTTGAATTATGTAATGAGTTGTATGAGCATGTAATTTGTATGAAAGGCATGTATGTATGAAATAAATAAATGGCATGTTTAGTGGACGTCAAATAGTCGGCGTGCCCTAGCTAGCACGCGGTATATGCGGAGTCCATATGCAGCGTTTGCTGAGCCCCTTGGGGCACCATTTTTACTACACGCAGGTACCCGTGAAGGATGAAGACTAGGAGTGTTGAAGTTTAATTTTCCTGTCTTTCTTTTGGTTTGTAAACATTGAATTTTATGATGGGTGTACTAAGTAGTACATGGCTGTAACTTTTGATTAGCCGGTGTACCATGGGGTACACCTTTTTGGATGTTGGAAGTATTGGATTGGGGTATAGATGAGTGGCTTTAGAAACTCATTCTTTTGGGAAGTTGAAAGGTTGTAATGGAATGTACTTTAAATACTCGGTGATCCAGGATGTAAGTATTTGATATATGGTATTTTGGTAAGTAATTTAGTAGCTCGGTACGTTATGTTCATCAGACCGTGACTGTAAGTATTAGTAGCCTAGCTAGCCGTATGGGCGGTTAGCGGCATTGTTTCACCCGCCGTAGCAAGTATGTAATAATTCCGCTGCGAACTCGTAGGATTAATAGGACGATTAGACGGTAAGCATAGGATTAGCGGTTGGGGTGTTACAATGAAGAAGGCACAGGGCTACGTATGTATTTGGTTCGACAGTTTGGGTCCCAAAACTGACGGGAAGGAAGAATGAACAAGCTGCAGAGCAGCATGTTCTCTGTTAGCTAGTTTGGGGTGTCTAAAATTACTGTGAGTGTGGAGATTAGAAGAGAGGGCAGATATGTATGTTTCTCACCAGTTTTAGTTGTAGAATTACTGACATGAAAAGACGAGAGAGGAGGATGAATCAAGCGGTAGAGCATGAATGTCCTTATTCACTGTGGGATTTGTGTGTCGGTTGCCTTTGGAAGAAGGATGAGCAGGCGAGGGCTTTGGTTTTTGTTTTGAGATTGAAGTCATCGAACTGGAGAGGAATGCATCCAAGAGAAAACGTTCACACTCGGTGAAGGGAAATGCTGGCCTGTTCAAAACAGTGGCTAGGAACTTATGTAAACATCGACAGAGAGCCGTAACAGTGCTCGTTGTTCTTAAGAGTTACAGAATGAAGGGATAGAGCATGTATGTTTTTGTTTCGCCAGTTTAGAAGCAAAACACCGTGAGCGGGAGAATGCAGAGAGCAGAGAACTTGTATGTTTCTTCTGGGTTTGCCAAAAAATACCAACCGTGAAAGAGAATGGGGAAAGAGTTGTATGTTCTCTGTTCAGTAGTCTGGGTGCAAATTAACAGAAGTGAAGGGAATGGGGATAGATGCAAGGCTCGTGTGGTTCATGTATGATCAGTTTTGATTGCAGTGTTACCGTGAAGAGAAGATAATAAAGGTGGAGCACCGTATCTTCTGTTGGCTGTGAATGAAGAGAATGAAAGTAGAGCATGTATGCCCTTGCTTCGTCGGTGAAGAGAATGAAGGCGCAGACAGAACCATATGTTCCTTGCACGTAGGTGAAGATTGTGTGTTCCTCGAATGTTCAGTTTGGTTACAGGTGATTCATCGTGAGTGTAGAGAATGAAGGAGAGAGCTATGTGAACAGAGGAGAAGTTTTGGGATTGCTGTTGATTTTTTTTAGGAAGGAGCACTGTTGGCGGCTAATGTCGTGTTATTCCCTAGACTTGTTGTAATGGACTAGGTTTTTTTTATTAATGAGGGCTTTATTTGACTGGGCCACCTTGGGCTGAGTTATGGATGCTAGTGGAACAAAAATAAAATACTCAGGGATGAAACCAAGATTCAAACCACTGACTTCAAGCATCCATGCAGTATTCATATACCAACTAGGATGGCAGGTTATTCAATATTGATATGCTACAAAAATCTCGTTACAAATGGCTTCGACTTAAACCTAGAAGGCAATAAAATAAAGCTCTAGGAATGCTTGGACTCAGGTTCCAACTCAAGATGTACAAAATCCTTTATGCTCACACTTACCGGCTGCACTAACATAGAAGTTGATATAAAAATGTGACAAATAATACTTAAGCTGTAACTAGCGTTTTAAATGGAAATGTAAAGTAAGACAAAAATTTTATCGACAAAAATGAATTGTTTTCTTTTAAAAAGTCATGAAATAATAGAATGGAGTAAAGTACAACCAAAACGTAATAATAATAACAATAATAAAGTAATAGTAATAATAATATATACATAAAATATTGAAATAGTACTAACATAACGATGATAAAAAATACAAACAATTGCAATAAAAATGGAAAGTGATTTAGATACGTACAAGTAGCGGTAAACAACTAATAAAATGGCATAAACCAAAATGAAAAAACGTGTAGACAAATAAATAAGTAAATAACAAAAGGGATCAGGATTGAAAACGAATGGAAGTTAAAAATATTTTTCTAAATTGCTTTAAAAATTTCTTTGAAAAGTTTGTCATGAAACGATGGTTTCGTTTTGGCACGTGCATTAGTATGTTTTGAAAAAGAAAGACGATGACCCTCTTATTTTATTTATTTATTTGAATTTTGCTTTATGGGGTGAGAATTTTTGGTGTCTACAGGTAGTATAAATCATGGGTATGACATGTAGACTAATGTGTGCTAATCTAGATATGACAATTTGGAAACTCTTCTGAAATATAGCAAGTTACAGTGTGATATATTGTGAGTTACAGTGTGATATATTGGAAGTTACAATGAAATATTAATGTATCTTTTGTTAACCTTATGTTTTGGCGCTTCTTGGCCTTATGGCTCGTGAATGAACATATTAACTTCAACGGTCACATGTTTAGATACCGGTGCATGTATGAATTTAGTATTTTTTTTTCAAAATAAAAGATCAATGGGGCAACTTTTTAATTGCCTCGTTTGTGGAATATCAACGGAGGCAAGGAGACACTGGTCGCCTCTCTTGGTTCATCTTTACACAAAGCAATGGGGGCGAGTTTTATGACTTGCCTCGGTTGTGGGAAATCAATGGAGGCGTGAAGAATAGGTTGCCTCCGTTACTTATTCTCTACATAGACCAACAGAGGCGAGATGAAGACGTTGCCTTATTTGTGGCACACCAATAGAGGTGAGTAAAAAATGTTGCTTCACTTGCTTATGGTGGAAGACATTCTCCAAACACATCAACGAAGGCGAGACAAGATGGTTGCCTCAGTTGTTTAAGAGCAACAGAGGCGAGTTATCGCTTGCCTCAATTGTTTAAGATCAAAGGAGGCGAGTTAAGTTGCCTCCATAGGTAAAATCAACAAAGGCAAATGTTTTAGTCGCCTCCATAGTCAAAGGCAATGGTTTTGTCGCCTCTTGAAAATCTACAGAGTATTTTTTTAGCTTTCAGAGGCAATAAAAGTTGCCTCCATAGACCATATATGTAGTAGTGAAAGCTCATACAATTAAAAACTATGGCCAACCAACTGCCACCACTGGTGTTAGGGGCCGATATTAAGCCTTAAGGGGTTAAAATTTGGAAAATAAGTAAATATTATATTTTTTGATATTTTATAAAGTAATTTTGAAAATAAGTAAATGCTGAGGGGCTAAACAAATTTAAATGATTAGAAATATTTTAGTTTATATCATAAGTATCTCACTATTTTACTTAATGTTTTTTAGTTAAAATGATTGAGTTTTGGTTAATTTACTAATGGGTAACTTTTAGTTATTTAAAATTTGATAATATAAACAATAAAAATTTATAGAATGTGATAATTAATTTTTAATCAACTTTTATATAAGGAATAACATATTATATGCACTAATATTGAAGTTTTATTTCTAAAACACTTGGGATTGATTAACATGAGTCACAGTATAAAGGTTGGCAAAGCAATAGACATAAAAGAAATAAATATAAAAAAAGAGCGAAAAAATTTGAAATGTGAAAGAAACTGGATAAGTATAGTAGAAAAATAAATTATCATAACAAGGTAACATTTTTCTAAAGATAGTGAAACAAACATGATAGAAAAAAAACTCGAAAAAATGTTCCATCCCTATAAGCGATAAATAAGGTAACAAAAAAGAGAAGTTATAAATTAAAGAGATATGATCAATTATAAAACAAAGGTTTCATAATTGTTTTTGTTACTTTAATTGTACATACTTATAATTTATTATATAATCAATGTTACTAATAATAGTTTCTAACTTTTATTTGTATATATAGTTATTAATTTATTTATTTTATTATCTAACGGAAGCTAATAATTTTTTTTGTAACTTTAGCTATCAAAATAGTTTTTTGCTCTAGTAAAAGATCTTTGTTTTGGTGAAACATAGTTAAATTATTTATTCAAAATATAAAATGCAGTATAAATTGATTTCCTCTTAAATATCGATAATATTCAAAACAAAACAAAAACTTGCCCCTTAAACATAGTTTTTGGATTTGATAATGAATGAAGTTTATGTTTACCATCTTTGGAAACATATAAAAAAGACGTTTTGTTTGTGGTAACACATCTTAGTGAAGCTACATGATATTTATGAAGGAATAGTTATAACTGCTACACTTTTCTTCAATATAAACATGCTTCTTCATAACTCAAAAATGAATATTACAACCTATTCGTCAAGTTAGGACTAAGAAACATAAAGTGTGCATGGCCATAAAGACATAACCAAAATATTTACTCATGTTAAACATCACACCAAAGATAAAGAGCCCTGGAACAAAACAAATCATCTACTACTAAGGTAGTAATAAAAAGGGTATAGATTTGGCAACAAAAACCAACAACTAACGATCATAGGCATGCTCGGCGAACCGATTCGGAAATGAAAAGTTTGCTAGTTTTCTCCCTTCGGCGGGAGGTTCTCTTCTTCCTCTAACGTTAAGCTTCCGCTTGTTTCAAACTTTCCCTTCTTAGACCTTTGGCCTTGTTTCCATCGATCACTTTGCTTATTGATTGCCTCGTTCAGTGCGCCCCCTCTACCCAAAACTCTGAGCTTGTAGTCCATTGGGAATGGTTTCCCTTATGATTGCTTTTTTGCATGTGGAACTGGGTATAGGGTAGCCAGTCATCTTTTTGCTACTCGGCCCATCTTCTCCTACCAGCTTTCTTGTAATTGTTAACTTCATCCCTCTTCCTTGCAACCTCCCACTTCTTGTCCTGCTTCCATGGTTGACTCCTTCCCGCATGGCCCTGTTGACAAGATTGCAGCCAAATGTGAGAACTTATCCTTCCTTATGAAGATGGTTAAATCACATTGCTCAATCATCTTGTGAGTGGAGATCAGTCCATCCCTTCTGAACGCTCCCTACTATGTAAGATCATTGCTCCAAAAGGGGTTGCTGATATCCGTGCTATGGAGAATACTCTCAGTAAGGTATGATAGATGGAAGGAGTCCTCAATGTTCAAACTGTTGGAATATGCCTTTACATCTTCGAGTTTGCAAGGCTAGAGCTCGCGCATGCTGTCCTTCACCGTGGTTCTTCGATGGTTTCCTGGTAGTATTCCTGGATATAAACAAGTTTATGACCTCATCAGATCATGAATTTCGCTGGATCTCCATCTGGGTTAGAATTCCCCACGTTCCACTACTCTTTCAAAACAAACACTTTGCTCAACGTATGGGAAGCATATGCGGTACTTTCATTGAATTCAGTGAGGATGAGGGCCGTGCAGCTGGAAATTTTATGCGAATCAAGATCCTCCTGGATATTCATAAACCGGTTCTTTTCTGCATTAAGATCTCGGTTGAGGGATGTGATTTTGTGTTGAGGGTCTCTTATGAAAAGATGCTAGCCATCTGTTTTAGGTACGGGTTATTCACGCACTGGCCAATACATGATGATCCCCCATCTGGTGTTTTCTTATGGCCCATGGTTGAGAGCCTCAGGCGTACACACCTTAGTAAGAAGCATTTATCAAAGAATATAAGTGAATATTGGAAGCTCATATGTGGTCTTGAAGGCCCTATTGTTCAATCCCGCTCGATTTCTTTTGTGAGGAATGTTACTCACCAAGAACCCACTAAGCCTCGGCTACCTCAGGGATCCCCTGTCGTAATCTTCCCCAGCCAAATGCTTTCCCTACGGAGATTAGTTCCCTAACAGATGTGAAGGTTCAAGACGTTCCCCCTCTTATGGTTAGTTCTGATGCTCAACCTTGTATGGTGGGTAGCATAAAACGTAACTGGATTATTAAGGATTTTCTTGAAGAAGCTGGTACATGTTCCAAACTAAACCATTAACCTCAAGAAGGGAAAGAGATCTCAGTCAAGGATTGAACCCTGCCATTTGGTTGAACTAGTTTTGTAACACCCAGTGAGGGTCACCTCTTACATCGATTGGAGTGGAGAACGAACCATTCCTTATATGAGTGGGGATACATCTCCTTGTTGTGACACATTTTGGGGCTAGGAAACAGTAAGAAAAAAACTGTGCGGCCTGAGTGCTAGAGCAGACAATATCACAACAGTGGGTACTTGGGGATGTTACATATGGTATCAGAGTTAGACCCATGTCGGTGTACCAGTGAGCGTGCAAAGGCACTGGATCTCAAGGGGGGTGGAGTGTAACACCCAGTGAGGGTTACCTCCCACATCAATTGGAGTAAAGAACGAACCATTCCTTAGGGATACCTCTCCATGTTGTGACGCATTTTAGGGCTAGGAAACCCGAGAACAAAACCGTGCGGCCTGCGTGCCAGAGCGGGCAATATCACAACAGTGGGTACTTGGGGATGTTACAAGTTTGCAATCAGGTTTCTCCCAACTTACCTTCCATAAAAGAAAGGATGTCGGCAGTCCATGATCATGATGGGGGCTGCCAAGACAAATGATATCAAAGGGCGAGAGTCACTAGTGTTGGCTTACCAACTTGGCGACTCCTTCTTTTTAGGGCCCCATTGGTCCCCCATTTCTCAGGCTATTGGTGTTGTCATTCACTGATAATAAGTGGATTACTAATATCATATTCCACAATACTAGCTCATATGATTATCTCCTTACCCCTCGTTTAGAAGGTTGTTTACTACTATATTGGTCTCTTATCCTTGGTACTATTTTCAAGTATGCCAGGACTTGGTACCCATTAACTAGTCAGATTGGTACCTTAGTTGGTATTTGTTTCGTAGTCAGAAGTGTCTATTGTGCTTTTGGCTTGGTCGACTTGTCCTCTTTGAGGAAGTTTGCTATTGAACTCTTAACTATGTTCCGTTATTTTAATATAATGAATCATATGGTTTAAAAGAAAACTATCATAGGCGTGCTCAATGTCAACCATTAACTTAATGCACAAACTAAGCGTAGCCCATTCAAGGCATACGTTGTCTAGCAGTATGTTAATTTTGGAATGAGCATTCATATGGGTTTAAAAGGACTTGTATCCTAAAATACGGTCCAAAGGAAAAAGCTAAACTTTGTTGCTTATCGAACTTAATTCTAAAATGAACATGATTTACAACTTTCTTATTAGGTAGCATCCACATAGACTTCAACTCAAAAGGATGAAACAAAAAACACCAACAAGACCTAACCCGAATGTAATAGCCCAGTATCCTACTATTGTGATACCGCTTTGCTGCAGCTCATGGTTTTGTTCCCGGGGTACGCGTCACACCAGAGTGGCCGAGCAAAAGTGGAATGCCCTGCCCATGGTGGATATTGTCCCCTGTAGGGTTTTGTTCTAGAGGGTTAACATATACACTTCTTCGCACGCGTCACAACAAAGATCCCAACCCATATAAGAAATGGTTTGTTCTTCACAAAATATTGATGTGGGAGGTAACCTCGCTGGGTGTTACACTCCACCCCCCTTGGGAGCCCAACGCCCTCGCGTACCAATGGCACACCGACCTGGGTCTAGCTCTGATACCACATGTAACAGTCTAGTATCACACTGTTGTGATATTGTCTGTTTTGCCGCAACTCACGGTTTTGTTCCCGGGGTTTCCTAGCCCCAAAATGCGTCACTCCAGAGTGGCCCAGCAGAAGCGGAAAGCCCTGCCCATAGTGGATACTGTCACTTGTGGGGTTTTGTTTTGAAGGTTCCACATATACACCTCTCCAGGCGTGTCACAACAAGGAGAGGTATGCCTATCCATATAAGGAATGATTTGTTCTTTACTCCAATCGATGAGGGTGGTAACCCTCGCTGGGTGTTACACCAAAAGAGTGGGCACACAAACCTGAACTGAAAGTGACCTTTCACTTGACCATCCATTGCGTTTAGGAGCCCATCACCAAAACAACCACTACCATATAGCTCATGTACCCTGAAACATCAAAATCACTAGATATGCTATAAAATATATGATCAGTAATTACTATGATAAGGAGGTTGGATGGTCTATTAACTTGCCCTAAGAAGAGCATCTCGAGGGTAAAAAAAGATTATCTCTTATAGTCCTTTTACAAGATAGACTAACGTGAAGAGGAGAATAATCCTAGCTACTTGGCATTATTGCTTGAATCAGTTTATGGAGATAAGAATTGATGTTAGAGATCAAATGCGAGTGAGATAAAGAAAGTCCACATCAAAGAATAATATCAATTGCTTTTAGGATGGAACCTCAAGGATTATTGGGTGTTATTAGTCAAGAAGGGTCAAGAATAAGAGGAATTCCATCTTAATTAAGAAGGGTTAAGAACAAGAGGAAGGTAGTGAAGTTACACTAATCAGAAGGAGACGAAAGAAATTAACCCATACCGTCACCAGATCTTCAGATTGAGTTTAATTAAGGTCAGAACAAGTGGAAGGTAGTGATCATATTGCCACCGTCCTCCGGTGGCATCCTAAATTTTTGCAGCGAATAAAAGCGCACGCGATGCAATGATTTGCTGCACAGCCAAAGCTCGTAACACCCAGTTGCAACAACTAGCTGGATAGAGAAATAAAAGTAAAACTAATGAAATAGTTGATGAGTAATATGGTACACGTTTTCCTTCAAATAAATGATAATTGTAAAGCGTATGTATATTTAGTGTGTATATATATTGCACATGGTCTTCTTCCAAGCTTCATCGAATTTGAACCGAACATCCACAGTAACATTAATTGTTATCTTGTGTACTCCATTCTACGAGAGCTCTGTTAATATAATAGTCACTGACAACACATATATGCATGCATTCAAGCTTTCTACACACCCTTCCTTTCTCCCCTTCAAAAATACGTAGAACTCAAGCCGTCTCCGAGCTCACACCTATATTCTTATTAGACACAACTCTCCCAACCGCTGCTGTACTATTATCCCTCATTGACCCATCTCCCACATTACTCCCATTAGACAACCTTTCCATCTGCCTTCTCTTCGACCTGCTCTTCACTACCTCTTCCTTCTCATCTGCAAATGAAAGAAACGTTGATAACCGACCCGATTTTGAGAACCTCCCTGATTTTGACCCGCTTCTCCCACTTCCTCCACCGCTGCCTTCACCTCTCTGTGGCAGTTCCTCCTTCTCCTCCTCATCAGCTGGGTAATGTTTCACAAACTGTTTGATCACTAAGTAGACGTAGATCAGAAGCGCAATCAAGCAAGCTAACCCGCACAGAAGAAACAGTCCCCAGAAGCTCTTCAGCTCGAGTCTGTCTACTGATAAAGTCGCCCCCTGTGAACTGCATGGGCTTCTCATCAGCCATTTATCATGGATCCTCTGCAAATCTCCGTTCTCGGATAGTTTCAGCAGTGCGGTTGACATATCAACTGCTAATTGTGAGTCCCGGGGAAACGCCTGAAACAGAAAGATCATTCAGGATATAATCATAAAATCTTCATTACAAAGTCCACAAACAAATTTTGACCAGGGGATTGATTAATTGATTGTTTACTCACAAATCCCCATCCATTCTTCGTGAACTCCTGACCAACCATAGTAAACTCACATCTAGCAGAAAGAAAAAGCTCCACATAAGCACGCTCATCTACCACAGCCGCAACACCTCCGTGCTTGGGTCCTTGTCTAAGGGCGGTGGCATAGGCATCGGCAGAGCTGAGAGCGACGAGACGAGATTCTTGGATGCTGAGTTCCTGTACAAGGTAGTTTTTCGCGAAAGATCCCTCCTGGTACCCGATCGGATCACTGCCGGTCATCAAGCTTTCGATTCCCTTCACAGGGGAAGAAAGCTGTTGTACTGTGAGGATGGAGGTTAAGCTTGCAGTGTAGCTTGAGTTTATGATTAACACCACAAATAGCCATACGAGTAGAACCAGACGGCCTAGCGTGCTAACCGTGTTTTCCCCTACAAAATCAGAATTGTTTTTTTTATCTGAGTTAACTTCAATGTTCTTACACTGACGAAAGTAGATGAAAACTTACTGTGGGCGAAGAACAGAGTTGAGAAGCTGAACCTGCAATTAATTAACCAAGGCATATAGCAACTATCAGATCAGATCATTTACCCTAGGCATGCTACAGTTGGGACCAATTCTGAATTCAAAATTGCATCACAAGATGGATATGCTTACCATAAGATGGTCACGATTTGCTTTTTGGGTGGACCACGAAACTCGTCGTTTATCCTGTGTTCAAGGATCCATACAACAATGCCCACAATGAGGAAGAACGCAGCAGTGACACCCCACATCATGGGAGTGAATGGTCTCAGGAAAGCCATAGCGCTGGATTGCTTTGTCCTGACTTGGGCCACTACCACAAGCCCAGATTCAATATATGGTTGTGTGAAATCAGCCACTCTTGTCCTGTTTGTAGTGATTGCTATGTCTCCAATCACAGCATCAAAGTTCTAGACAAACAATGCAACAAAAAAAGAACTTAAATTAGCAAGCAGAAGCTTTGCATAACTTCCACAAGTTAGAAGGACCAGAAACAATTTGATTTTTTGAGTCAATTTACTTACCCCAGCATACATGTCCTGTATGACATTGTTAATGCTTGGATTATTTTTACCATCTCCAACTGGAATCAACTTATACGGCACAGCATATGGAAGCAAGTTGAGGGCAGCCAAGAACACATCAATACAGTAACCAGAAAATGAGCTTGTGCTTGGAGTGTAAGCAATGAACTCCTTATAACTGACCCTATTCGGAACTGCTATCCTCAAATGTCTCCCGTTGTTAGGAAACACCCACCCGCGAGGCTTCTCTATGGTCTGTCCTGGCCAAATCACACTGTACAGTTTCTGGGTAGAGTTAGAACTTCTTGCTGTTTGAGAGTACAAATTTTCAGGCAGTTGGACTGACAGGCCAGAATGGTTTGACCAGTAACCTATCTTTCTGTATCCTGTTCCAATCACATTTATAATCTCGTATGCCGGATGGAGCAGATTCTTATCAGGGTTGAATGATACGTTCCCTGACAATCCAGTCATGTTAATCTGCAAGATTTGTTGAAGTAGATCATTCCCGCCATTGAATATGTTCATTGCACTTAGCCGCAAATTACCCTTGTTCAGATTCCACAGCTTCATATCAGGTGAGAATGATATGTTACCACCCTGATTGAAAAAAGCATCCAATGCTCTAGCTAAAATCCATACTGTATCATAAGCATATAGCCCAAAAGTGTTCAATCCAATTGCACCACCATTTTGCCCACCACCATGGGTGGCGGTCAACTTCTTCCACCTTGAGGCAAAGTTCTTCTTGAGTTTTGAGTCCGGCGTATGCATTCTCAGAGTAATCAGCCCTTGAATTAGATCCGTTTCGTTAGAGGAGAGTGGGGAGTGGGTGTCTATGATATCTGATAGCCAATTGGTAGCAATCCAGACATACCCGCTTCCCATCATGTCAAGATGACGGGCAACATTGAGCACTTGTAGGCCATAGGTGTTGTAAGTATGAAGTACCATGACTCTAGATTCTGTTAAAGCTACTTTAAGAAGCACATCAGTGATGTCATCTCCGGTCATCTCAGGGCTCAAGGCTGCTTTGTATGTAATCTTGGAACGTTTATCAGCTAATTTATCACCTAGAGATGCTATCCCGTTTCTTCCAAAATCATCATCCGTGTAGATTGCAATCACTTCCCTCCATCCGTAATAATCAATAATGTCTGCTACAGCAGCCATCTGGAACAAATCATTTTGAGTTGTTCTGACAAAAAATGGGTATTGAAGGGAAGATAGAGTTGGGTCTGTTGAAGCAAAAGAGAGCAGTGGGACTTGAAGTTCATCAGCAAGGTAAGTGACTATATGGGCAATTACGGATGACTGTGGACCAATGATGGCAATTGTGTGCCCTTCCATAAACTGCATAGCTACAAGAAGCGGTATGAATTCAGAAACCAAAAATACTTGCTAACATATATTAAAACAAAAAAAATCTATTTTGGATACAGGATGAAAGTGAAGGAATAACTGATTAAAAGTGGAAAAAATTGATTCATCTGTTTCACCTTCAACAACACCAAGGAAGCCACTTCTTTCGCTGTCTCTCATAGTGATATTGAGCTGGGTTCCCTTGAGAATATTTGGGTTTGAATTTATGTCACCCTCGGCAGCCTCCATGGCAATTTTGGCCACTTTACCAATAGTGGAATTGAAAGGGAAGATGGCCCCAATATTAACCTCAGCAGGTCTCGTGGTAGTGTTTGTGGTTATACCAGTTGCAAGTGAAATATTATGAAAATACAGAATTATCAGGAAACAACAAATTCTGAGACCCATTTGAGGGTTTTTTACAGAATCGGAGAGCTCAAAATGGATTCACCTTAACTCTCAGTCCTCTGCTCTCATAGAAGCTACAACAAACACATGAAACAGGTAGTTGTTTAATTGATCAGACAGAAAATAGAAACAGAGAGAAAGATAGGACTCCCCCAGTATTCCTGAAAATAAGCAAAACTCCCAATTGAATTGCAGAAGAAGCATTTAAAAAGACTGAAGAAGCCTCTGATATTACCCAATCAAACAAACCGCATAAAGGCAAAGTGTAAAGTGAACTGACACTGTAGGAGCGACAGATCCGGATTCCTTTCATCTCCAAAGGCAATTTCAATTATAAATTTAGTACGAAAGTATTCCTTTTGTTGAAAATGAATTACTCGAAATTATTCCATGTTTGTTGTAAGTTATCCAGACCGCAGTGGGACTTTCCACACAGACAAAAGGAACGGCAACTCAAATATCATTTTCCGTGATTATACGAGTTACCCGAAGCTCGTCAAGTAGACATCATAAGAGAATGAGGAAGAAAGAAAAAAAGAAACGGCTAAAAAACATTCGAGTGAAGCAAACCGAGAAAAGCATAAGGCTGATACTAGTATTGTATGCAAGTTGATTGATCACTATCGATAACTAAAGGTTAGCTGAAATTCGACAACATTTTGCAACTGTATGCAAATTTATTCCTTCTTCTCATCACAATTCAAGGTGAAACCGAAATTAGCGGGTGCTGTTGAGAAAGGAAAATACCTCGGCTACTACAGTTTCAACAAAGCGCCGAGACGACACTGAAAAAAGCACTTTCTGTTTATTGAGTGCGGAGAAGAACGATGAGGGGTGTGCTTGAGTGAAGCAGCTGAACTATTCTCCATAGAGATCATCATTTCGAGTTAATTATAGTGCTTATGTACATGGCACCACTAGTGGAGGAGCTTACAAACCTGTCATTGGTGGACGCTCTGGCTGTTGCCGTACATTCTCCTGATTCCTAAATGGAGAAAAACAGCAACTGGACAAATGCTGGTTTGCCGGTATTTCCGAAAAAGATGAGAAAAATGAGAGGGCTCAAATTTGCATCATCTGCAACTGCTAATGCCTCTGATTTTTATAGCCCCGTGCCTCCTCAACTGGACAAGTGCCAGTAGCCGGTATTTAGTGTCAGTTTGATCAAATAGATTTTAGAGGGCTGTTTGGCAAGTAACTAATGAGATTGAATATGGATTCAGTTCTATGTACTTAGGTCCCGTTCTTAGTGTAACCTGAAGGAATAATCTATCACTGATTATGTTGGGATTTCAACCAAAACTTTGGAGTAAATGCTCAACCTCATTATTTAAGGTGAGAACAAGGTGGGTCAATATGCGTTATAGTCCATGATCCTACACAATACTATTAAATACAAGCTTCCAAAAATGTTTGTTTGCAAAAAGAATCTTTTTATTAGGAATTTGAGAAATAGTTCATATTTTGGATTCTGAAGAATAAATATTTAACATAAATATATAATTACTTTATCTATCTCCCATGCCATATAATAACCATCATACGGAGTATAGAAATAATAAAACACGTTTTTAGGTTTTGTTGAGAAATAGTAGTAAGCTGTTTACTTCAGATGACATGGATAAACAGTTACTATTTGTTGGCCAGCAGCTGGGTTTAACAATCATCATTTACTAATCAATAGCTAACGCTGACTAGTCAACGGCTATAAGTTGATAGTTACCTCAAAGTCGCCAAAAACTTTGGTAGATGGGAATTCATTTAATCTTGCCGGATAAGGTAATCATATTCTCTTTTCTACGAACAACTTAAAAAAATTAATCAATCCATTTCAATTTCATGATTCCTCAAAGCAAGCACCCATATTAGTTGTGTTTTCCTAGGTTGAGTCTATATTCTTAAGCCTTATTTTTTTGCGAGTTCATGAAAACGAGTTTATTTCATCAGTTCATTTTTTCTCTCTATACGTCACATATATCAAATGTCATATTAACCTTTTATATTTTTTTCTTAACTAATTTTTTGTCTACTTTTTCTAAATTCAGCCGACAACTGACATCAGTTATAAAATCATCTTTGCAAAAGGATGGACCTAAGGTTAGAGAAAGTTACTAACATTTTTCATCTTGGTATATAAATGAGTATGAAAGAAATGATAAAACACACACAAAAGAATTAACTTTTTCATGGAGTGATCTATAACATTCTCTTACCTAATGTTTAGAATTTTAGTTAACTCCAAATTATTTCATGTATTTGTTTACTCTAATTTCATATACATCTCCTTCATTGCTTTAATATTGGGTCAGCTGTATAAATTGCTTTAATACCAACTAATCAATACATATGCTCAAAACGAAATAACAATAATCGTCTATTAGCTTGTGAGTTTTCTCATGGTTATAAAAACCGATCAAAAATACACTTTATCTCTCCTTTTAAATGATTCAAAACCAAAAGATCAATATGTCTACCCAAGAAGACACTACCCCACCAACCAAAAAGGTTATAATCTTGGTAATTCTTTTATTACTAATATAGTGTTCATTCTTGAGTGGCGGGGCTTTGAAGTTGTTTTCTCGTTTGAAAGTTGGTTTTCCAGTAAATTATATAAAAAAAACTATGTTGGTCACAATGGAAGGCACTATTCTCTACTAAGCCAAAACGTAAGACCACGAAGCAATTGGAAATAACGTTTTCGCATTTCTTCTAGATCTTCATCTCCCTTGTAGGTCAGCTTGGAGCCGCCGCGTCGGCATCGTTTCGACTCCTTTAAATCACTGATAAACAAATTACAGGCAACATAGTCTCTTAACTAATTACTTTTTTACCATTTAATACTTTCCAACATCTTACCTGTTAAATTCAGTTGTCAATTGATATAAAATAATGTAATAAAAAGTAAGACGGTTAGAAAGTATTAAAAAGTAATAATGAATTACTTAAGAAACTATGGTGTTCGTAATTTGTTTATCAGTGATTTAACGAAGTCAGAATGATGCTGATGCGGTGGCTCCAAGATAACCTACAAAGGGAGAAGAAGATCTAGAAGAAATGTAAAAAAATATTTCCAACTGCTTCGTGGTCTTACGTTTTGGCTTAGCAGAGAATAGTGCCTTCCATTGTGACCAACAGAGTATTTTTTTTATAATTTACCGGAAAACCAGCTTTCAAAGGAGATAACAACTTCAAAGCCCCACCACACAGGGACGAAGAGTATATTAGTAATAAAAAAAACCTCGATGGTAGCCTTTTTTTGGTGGGGTAGTGATGTAGTGTCTTCTTGGGTAGACATATTGATCTTTTGGTTTTGAATCTGTTAAAGGGAGAGATGAAGTGTATTTTTGATTAGTTTTTATAACCGAGAAAGCTAACAAGCTAATGGGCGGTTATTGTTATTTCCTTTTGAGCATATGTATTGATTAGTTGGTATTAAAGCAATTTATACAGCTGACTCAATATTAAAGCAATGAAGGAGACGTATATGTAATTAGAGTAAACAAATTCATGAAATAATTTTGAGTTATGTAAACGAGTTGGTAGAGTAAACAAATTCGTGAAATAATTTAGACGTATTTATACAGCTGATACCCTAGCAAGTGGTATCAGTTATGTAAGATCTCGTTGAAAGACAAGGTCCATGACAATTGAGAAGAATTCATCAAGATGAGGTTTAATCGGTTTACCTTCTTGAAGACGAAGATCTTAAAGCTTCCTATTTAAATAGAGACAAATAGTGACACTTTTCGTCATGTACAACGACTCTAATTTCAGCCACAAAGCTGTTGTAGTCTTCTCTTTGGCAACCTCTATAAGAACATCATTGGAGAGACATAACTGAATAGCTGTCAAGGCTTTCTGATCAATTTTCTCCTAATCCTCCGCATACATGGTAGCAGGTCTTTTTCCCAAAGCCGGATGCCTATCATTTTACCGTAGAATGGCTTGCATCTAATTTTTCATAAGCCAAAATTGATAGAATAATGGTCAAACTTCTCAGCATCGAATTTCGTAGTCATCTTGACAAACCACCAATAATCAAAGCTATGATACCACTTGTTAGGGATATAACATGTAAATGAGTAAGTAGATGTATAATTATGACTATGAAAAATAAAGTAAAGCGAGAAGTAGGACACAAAATTTTTACGTGGGTTGGCTATGCCTACTCCGCAGGCGGTGAGGAACGATATTCACTATATGTGTGGAGAAAATTGCAGCTTACAAAAGAGAGATGAGGCACTCAAATGTCACAAGGGAGATAACTCTCAAAACCTCACAAATCACTTAGAAAAGTGATATACAAAACTCTCTTATTATTTTATCTCACATAAAGTAACTCTTAAAACTTCTTGCAAAGAAGAAGGATGGATGGATGTATAATAAGTGCCAAGAATGAGCTGCTAATTATAGTGGTGGGCGGTCTTGGAGTCTTCTAAAATAGCCATGACTTATGGAAATAAACCAAATAAAATTAACCGTGTTAAACTAACCATTAAATGCACATTTAATGTATGACTTTCAGCTCTAGTAAATGAAATAACATTACTCCCATAAGTTGAAGCATAACTTCCACTGTTAAACTCTCCACCATCAAAGTTGTCATCATAAATGTTGACCATTAAAGTCTTCACCATAAATGTTGACCATTGATGAAATACCCGGGAATTAAACGACATTCATTTCTAAATTTACATTCAACTTAAAATGATTACAATTAATTGTAACGTTTCGCCTTGATTAACTTTAGCTACATTTCAAATGTTATACCCTTTTAAATATTAAATCATCTTTCTAAATTCATTATGCAATTTAAATCCCAAAATGCCATTCTAGAATTTTCTTTCTAACTGATTAAATTTAAATATTTAGAGTCCGAATCCAATTTGACTTTCTCCTTGAACTTAGTTGATTTCGAGAGTTCAGATCCTATTTGACTACTTAATATATTGTTTATTAACTCTCCTTATTCTTCTCCCAACAATTATATTATTGTCTTTGTGACTTGTCTCTTTAGCGTAATTATTTTTCCTTCCGTTGAACCTTTAGACTGTTTACAGTATATTGATTTATTTCTAGTTTACTTCCTTATCAGCAAATGTTTACAAATTAACTTCCTAGATATTTTACTTCTTATCCTTATCTTTTACAACAATCAAATAAATCCCTCTCCATTTTATTTCAAATTAAAGGATTATTTCTTTATTTCCTAATGGGTTGTTTACTTGTTTTGCTAGAGTTTTGACTTCTTCTTCCGATGATTCTCAATGTCAGTATATTCTCTAAAGCAGTTACGATATTAATTATTTAATTCTCCTTTTAAATTATTTACATTATTTAATTAATCCCTCTACTCCTTTAGAAAGAATGTAATTCACTTAAATTATTTTACTAATCCTTTACTCCCTAATTTACTTATTTAAACCACGATCTTATTGATCGTTCTTCATCTTCTTCACGCCGCCATTACATCCTCCTTCCCAACTCTCAATTCACGTTCCTGCTTGCGTTTTGGTCAAAACCTTTCCCTGGCGCCAACTAGAGTTATATCGGGTAAAGTAGTTGTATAGTTCGTGTGTGGATTTACTCAATTGTGTTCGATGACTCCTGATTGTGAATTGTTCTAACCTAGACATTGGTGTCGACGACGAACGTTATTGGTGAATCTGTTGGTTGTCTTCCTGAGTCGAGGGAATGATCAGGTAAATTCTGTGCTCATTGTTGGATTTGGATGTGGATTACTTTCTGTCACGAATTGTGTTTTGAGGAACTTCACTGTGGATTGGTAAAGGTTTTGTTTTGAGAGTTCTTCACTGGTTTATAATTACTCTGGGGTTCTTGGTGCTCCCTGATTCACCATGTTGGTTCGCTGCATACAATGGCTGCAGTTAAGCTCTATGATCTACTCTATGGACTGCTGATTCATAGAGGGTGTGCACACTTAAGGACTTAGGGTGTGGGTAATTGGTATTTTAGTCCATATGTGACTGTTTGGTTGTTATGTGGTTATTCCGGTTGAAGGCTCCCCAAATTGTTTTACTGGTTATAGGTTATTGAGGTGTGGAAATGGATTATTGATTTACGAGGACTTGATGTTTTGTTTATGCAACTCAAAGGAATTTCCAAAATGTATTTTACGTAATGAGATGGAATTTACTCAGTTTCACTGATTTACGTGATCCCTTCGTGCTTTTATTGTTGTTTTCTGATCGCAGGTACAAATTGCTGACTTGGGGAAAAGGGGAAACATGCTGTCACATAGTTTAGAAGGATTGAGATTGTTTTGAGTCATTAGTTGAGTTATGAATTTTCTGGAACATAAAGTTTTAGACACTTGACAATGTTTTGTTGTTGATTACAGTTTAAGCTTCCGCATATCTTGGGTTTACAATGTTAAGTTGATATTTTGGAACGTTTTATGGTTTAATAGCCTGAGCATCCAAGGGTTTGGATGTGGCGGTAGCACCTTGGATTACAAGAAAGACTTCCACTGATTTTCATGGTACAAGTACTGTTTAAATTGTGTTTACTCCGAGTTATCCTTCTTATGGTTTGGTATGAATTTCTGGCTTGCTTTTGGTCTCTGTTTTTCATGTTGAAATGCATACAGGGACCTGTCCGAACGTCTGTCCGGACATCCATGTTTGGACAGGCCCCGAGAGTGCTATTTATTTTCGCAGTTTAGCCGTGTCTGGACTTCTGTCCGAACATCAAGGTTCAGACAGCATGCGAGGACGGGTTCGAGATGAAAGTCTCGACTTTGGTCCAAACTTGCAAGTTTGGACCAACGTTTGGACGCGCGCGTAAGGATTTCCGGGATTTTGAAACCCGACTTGTGTCCGAACTTTGAAGTCCGGACACAAGTTTGGACGGTGTCGCTTTATGTTTTCTCAACTCTCGACTTGTGTCCGAACATCAATGTCCGGACACAAGTTCGGACAAATGGTATTTCTCGGTTCAATCTTCTTGACTTGTGTCCGAACGTCCCATGTCTGGACACAAGTTCGGACCAATACTATTCTTCACTTTTAGGACTCGTTTGAAGTCCGTTTTTAATTTGGTTTGCACCGTTAGATTTGTATTTCCTTAAGCTATCTTTTGAGGTAAAATCCAGGGTGTTACAAGGTGGTATCAAAGCTTGGTTTTGATATAAGATAAAAATATGGTTTAACTAGATTAAAAATGTGGGGATAAGCTGATTGGGGAATCTATAATATATTATATTGTGTTGAAATTGTGGAGCTACCTTGGTTGATCTGTGTGATATTTGGAAGGTTATGCTAACCAGTGGAAATTCCCTTATAAGCATATGTATCTGTGTAACTGTGTATACTTAGTACACGAAGTGTTTATTTGGATGTTACTGCTTATATATATGACGATGTGGACCGTATGCTTGATAGTGTAGCCAGTATAAATTGGTAAAACTTGTAGTATGAACTCGAAGGTGGTTATAGAAATAGAGATCTTTATTCCTCTACGTCGTAATCAGGAGACCACCTGAACTCAAGCTCGTAGGACTGGCAGACCAACTTAATTTCACCTATAACCCAGAAGCCGAAGCCGAAGGACTACGATGGCCGCCAACGACCCAGTGAGACAACTCCAGGAGCTTGCTTTGAACTTGGGGTAGATTGTGCAGCGACAGGCACAGCGAGACAACGCGCCTGAAGACTATACCAAGAGGATCGCGCACCTGAAGCCGACCGCTTTTGCTGGAGAAGAGGACCCGGTCCTACTTGAAGACTGGATCCAGGAGTTTGACAAGATTTTCGACGCGGTCAACTGCCCAGAGGACAGGAAGGTCAATGGAGCGGTGTACTACTTCAAAGGGGAGGCCGATATCTGGTGGACGGCAAACCGAGATGTGCTGCGAGCTGAGCCCAATTTTGGATGGGAGGCGCTGAAGCAAGCTATGAGGAGGCGTTTCTACCCCGAGCATGTGCGCATGCAGAAGTATCTGGAGTTTTCTGAGCTGAAGCAACTGTCCAAGAGCGTGAAGGACTACCATTCCAAATTCCTGGAGTTAGCAAGATTCGCACCTACCATGGTTCCTGACGAAGCCTCGAAGGTGTAACGGTTTGTGGGAGGGCTCAACTGGATTCTCCAGGAGGCCTTGAGCGTCTTGACCATCCCGACTCTGCAGGATGCGTATGGGAAGGCTGCCAATCTTTACAGAGTACAGAAGAGAAGAGAGGTTCAAGCGGGCCAGAAGCGGAAGGCAGAGGATGGGGAGGACTCTCGGGGACGTGATGATAGACCCTAGAGGCCGAACCAGGAGAAGAGATGGAGGCCCCATACTGATGAGAGGCAAAGGTTTGAGGGGAACCAAAGACAGCCCCAAAGGTGGGGCGACTGACCCCAGAATCAGACCCAGAAGACGGAGTATGGGCAGGAGAGACACTACCATTGTAGTAGGTGCCGTAAGGACCACCCAGGGAAAGACTGTGAGGGGAATTTCATCACGTGCTTCCGGTGTGGCAAGAAGGGACACAGGGTATTTGAGTGCTTCAAGAACCCTCCTGGGGATAATTAGAGGAGAGGAGGCGGCGGAGATCGGACCTACAGGCAGGCAGACTCCCAGACTAGAGGCAGAGAGCAGTACCAGGGTCAGAACCAGCGGGGAAGCTCCCCAGCGTGGCAACGACGGGGGTGGAAATGGAGGCAACCGGGGCCAAGGAGAGAACCGAGACAACCACAGAACTCCTGGGAAGATTAACGTCATGAGCCGAGCTGAGGCCGAGGCTGAAGCTAATGTGCTAGCAGGTACCTTTTCTGTTTGTGGCACCCCAGCTCGTATTTTGTTTGACACTGGAGCTTCGTATTCCTTTATTGCTGAGAATTTTGTTATGAAATTGGGGCTAGTAGTTAGTAAAACGTCTACCATAGCAGTATCTATACCCTCAGGGCGAGTTATCTCTTGTAACAATGTATTGAAAGATGTGGGGGTAGACATAGGAGGAGACACCTTTGTAATTGACCTTATCCAGTTCGTCCTCCCCAACTTCGACGTCATTTTGGGGATGGACTGGCTGAGTAAATATAAGGGGAAAATTGACTGTGAAGAGCAGAAGATTATCCTGAAGGGACCGTCAGGGCGGAGAGTGTCCTACCGGAACGTGGAGAAGAGGCCCGGGTGAAGATCGTCTCAGCTATGTCGATCCTCTCGCAGGTGAGGAAGGGACAGCAATCGTACCTTTGCCACGTCCAAGACCTGAGCCGGGAGCCAAGCAAACTGGAAGAGATCAGGGTGGTGAATGAATTTTCGGACGTCTTTCCTGAGGAGATCCCAGGCATGCCACCAGATAGGGAAGTCGAGTTCAGCGTTGACCTAGTGCCAGGAGCAGCGCCTATCTCCAAAGCTCCATACCATATGGCGCCGTCAGAGTTGAAGGAACTGAAGGTTCAGTTGGAGGACCTCTTGGAGAAAGGGTATATCTGGCCGAGTGTATCGCCTTGGGGAGCTCCTGTCTTGTTTGTAAAGAAGAAGGACGGGAGTATGAGGCTGTGCATAGATTACCGGGAGTTGAACTAGATCACAGTGAAGAACCGGTACCCGTTACCCAGAATTGACGATCTCTTTGACCAACTTCAGGGTGCAGGAGTTTTCTCCAAGATAGATTTGAGATCGGGATACCATCAGCTTCAAGTTGCAGAGAAGGACATTCCGAAGACTACCTTCAGGACCAGATGCGGGCATTTTGAATTCCTGGTAATGCCCTTCGGACTGACGAACGCACTAGCCGTTTTCATGGACCTCATGAACCGGATCTTCAATCCCTATCTAGACCGGTTTGTGGTAGTATTTATAGACGATATCCTCATCTACTCCAAGGATGAGGAAGAGCATGAGGAGCACTTGAGATTAGTTCTGCAGATTCTGAGAGAGCAGCAGTTGTATGCAAAGTTGTCCAAGTGTGACTTTTGGTTGGACCGGGTGGCATTTCTTGGTCACATAGTTACCAAGGAAGGAATTTCAGTGGATCCAGCCAAGGTCCAAGCGGTGAAAGAGTGGCCGAGACCGAGTAACCTGATAGAGGTTCGTAGTTTCCTGGGCTTGGCAGGATACTACAGAAGATTCATAAGGATTTCTCGAAGATCGCCAGGCTCTCACGAATCTCATGAAGAAAGTGGTCAAATTCCAGTGGAGCGACGAGTGTGAGGCAGCATTCCAGGAACTGAAGGGAAGGTTAACCACAGCCCCAGTGTTAACCCTACCTTCAGGGACTGAGGGCTTTGAGGTGTTCAGTGACGCTTCTAAGTTTGGCCTGGGATGTGTATTGATGCAGAAGGGGAAGGTGATTACTTATGCGTCGAGGCAACTGAAGGAGTATGAGACTTGATATCCGACACACGGTCTAAAACTGGCAGCAGTGGTGTTCGCCCTTAAGATTTGGAGGCACTACTTGTACGGTGTTTCCTGCAAAATTTACACCGACCACAAGAGCCTCAAGTACATCTTCACGCAGAGGGAGCTTAATATGAGACAGAGGAGGTGGTTGGAGCTGATCAAAGACTATGACCTAGAAATCCTGTATCACGAGGGAAAGTCCAATCTAGTGGCAGACGCCCTGAGCAGGAAGAGGAGCCACTCAGTCAATTCAATGTGGGTTCTTCCTGATGAGCTAGCTCGTGAGTTTCAGAGGTTGAATTTGGAGGTGATGAAATCTGGAGGAGTTGAGCATGAGGTGAAGCTGTACCACATGAGTGTCTCTTCCAACATCTATGGGGAGATCCTCAAAGGGCAGTCTAGTGACGTGAAGCTAGAGCGTATCAAGGAGAAGATGAAGGAAGGGAAAGCTGAGGGGTTCGAGATCCACAGTGATGGTAGCCTGAGATTCAGGGGCCGATGGTGTGTGCCGCAAGGGTGTGCCGAGGTAAAGGAGAGACTGATGAGGGAGGCCCATACTACTCCCTATTCGGTTCATCCTGGTGGTGACAAATTGTATAAGGACTTGAAGAAGATGTTCTGGTGGCCTAAGATGAAGCGGGAAGTGGCAAAGTTTGTGTCGAAGTGCCTTACTTGTCAGAAGGTCCAATTCGAGCACAAGAGGATGGGAGGTTTGTTGCAGCCGCTAGAGGTCCCAAGGTGGAAGTGGGACTCCATTTCCATGGACTTCGTGATGGGTTTACCACCGGCGAGAGGAGGAGTCGATCAGATTTGGGTGATAGTGGACCGCCTCACTAAGTCTGCACGATTCATACCCATGAAGAAGACGTGGTCCATGAGTCAGTTAGTAGATGCCTACATCAGGAATGTGGTGAGATATCATGGAGTACCTGAGACTATCATATCAGACAGAGACTCGAGATTTTTAGCCCATTTCTGGCAGCAATTTCAGAAGGCGATGGGCACCAAGCTGAAGATGAGCACTGCTTTTCATCCAGCCACTGATGGCCAGACCGAGAGAACCATCCAAACCTTGGAGGACATGCTTCGAGCGTGTGTAATGGACTTCCAGGGTTCATGGGCTGATATGCTGCACTTAGTGGAATTTTCGTACAACAATAGTTACCACACCAGCATCAAGATGGCTCCTTATGAGGCTTTGTATGGGAGGAAGTGCAGAACACCGTTATGCTGGAGCGACATCAGTGAGACTATTGTTTTGGGGCCACAATTGATTGAGGAGACTATGGAGCAGGTCCGGGTGATCCAGAGTCGAATGAAGGCAGCTCAGGACAGGCAGAAGTCCTATGCCGACCTCAAGCGCAGACCAGTTGAGTTCAAGGTGGGAGATAGAGTTTTCCTGAAGGTATCTCCCGTCAGAGGGGTGACCAGGTTCGGGAGGAAGGGGAAGCTCAGCCCCAAATTCGTTGGACCCTACGAGATCCTAGAAAGAATTGGAGAGGTGGCGTACCGTCTAGCACTCCCTAGTGAGCTGGAGAAAGTTCACGACGTGTTCCATGTGTCCCAGTTGAAGAGGTACATACCCGACCCTTCGCATGTGCTGCAGCCAAAGGTTCTGGAGCTGGAGCAGAATCTATCTTACGAGGAGTATCCCATTAAAGTGATGGACACCAAGACCAGGGAGACCCGATCGAAGTCGATCCGAATGGTCAAAGTTCTGTGGTCCAATCATGGGACAGAAGAGGCTACATGGGAAGTGGAAGAGGAGATGAGGAAAAAGTACCCACAGCTCTTCGATCAGGTAATCACTCAAGTCAGTACCTAGTTGGCAGTTTTCGTCATATGGATGAGCTTTAGCTTCGTGGGCGAAGCTTTCTTCTAAGGGGGATGATATGAAATACCCGGTAAATTTCCAATTAAGAATAATATAGTATATAATATGAATGGTAGGTCCGGGATTAGTATTAAGGTGGCCCAGGGAATTAAACGACATTCATTTCTAAATTTACCTTCTCTTAAAATGTTTACAATTAATTGTAACGTTTCGTCTTGATTAATTTTAGCTACATTTCAAATGTTATACCCTTTTAAATATTAAATCATCTTTCTAACTTCATTTTGCAATTTAAATCCCAAAATGCCATTCTAGAATTTTCTTTCTAACTGATTAAATTTTAATATTTAGAGTCCGAATCCAATTTGACTTTCTCCTTGTAGTTAGTTGATTTTGAGAGTTCGGATCCTATTTGACTACTTAATATATTGTTTATTAACTCTCCTTATTCTTCTCCCAAAAATTATATTATTGTCTTTGTGACTTGTCTCTTTAGCGTAATTATTTTTCCTTCCGTTGAACCTTTAGACTGTTTATAGTATATTGATTTATTTCTAGTTTACTTCCTTATCAGTAAATGTTTACAAATTAACTTCCTAGATATTTTACTTCTTATCCTTATCTTTTACAACAATCAAATAAATCCCTCTCCATTTTATTTCAAATTAAAGGATTATTTCTTTATTTCCTAATGGTTGTTTGTTTTGCTAGAGTTTTGACTTCTTCTTCCGATGATTCTCAATCAGTATATTCTCTAAAGCAGTTACGATATTAATTATTTAATTCTCCTTTTAAATTATTTACATTATTTAATTAATCCCTCTACTCCTTTAGAAAGAATGTAATTCATTTAAATTATTTTACTAATCTTTTATTCCCTAATTTACTTATTTAAACCACGATCTTATTGATCGTTCTTCATCTTCTTCACGCCGCCATTACATCCTCCTTCCCAACTCTCACTTCACATTCCTGCTTGCGTTTTGGTCAAAACCTTTCCCTGGCACCAACTAGAGTTATATCGGGTAAAGTAGTTGTATAGTTCGTGTGTTGATTTACTTAATTGTGTTCGATGACTCCTGATTGTGAACTGTTCTAACCTAGACATTGGTGTCGACGACGAACGTTATTGGTGAATCTGTTGGTTGTCTTCCTGAGTCGAGGGAACGATCAGGTAAATTCTGTGCTCATTGTTGGATTTGGATGTGGATTGCTTTTTGTCACGAATTGTGTTTTGAGGAACTTCATTGTGGATTGGTAAAGGTTTTGTTTTGGGAGTTCTTCACTGGTTTATAATTACTCTGGGGTTCTTGGTGCTCCCTGATTCACCATGTTGGTTCTCTGCACCCTGAGCATGAATTAATTACACTGATATATATATATATTGCGCTGCATACAATGACTGCAGTTAAGCTCTATGATCTACTCTATGGACTGTTGATTCATAGGGGGTGTGCACACTTAAGGACTTAGGGTGAGGGTAATTGGTATTTTAGTCCATATGTGACTATTTGGTTGTTCTGTGGTTATTCCGGTTGAAGGCTCCCCAAATTGTTTTACTGGTTATTGGTTATTGAGGTGTGGAAATGGATTATTGATTTACGAGGCCTGGATGTTTTGTTTATGCAACTCAAAGGAATTTCCAAAATGTATTTTACGTAATGAGATGGAATTTACTCAGTTTCACTGATTTGCGCGATCCCTTCATGCTTTTATTGTTGTTTTCTGATCGCAGGTACAAATTGCTGACTTGGGGAAAAGGGGAAACGCGCTGTCACATAGTTTAGAAGGATTGAGATTGTTTTGAGTCATTAGTTGAGTTATGAATTTTCTGGAACATAAAGTTTTAGACACTTGACAATGTTTTGTTGTTGATTACAGTTTAAGCTTCCGCATATCTTGGGTTTACAATTTTAAGTTAATATTTGGAACGTTTTGTGGTTTAATAGCCTGAGCATCCAAGGGTTTGGATGTGGCGGTAGCACCTTGGATTACAAGAAAGACTTCCGCTGATTTTCATGGTACAAGTACTGTTTAAATTGTGTTTACTCCGAGTTATCCTTCTTATGGTTTGGTATGAATTTTTGGCTTGCTTTTGGTCTCTGTTTTTCATGTTGAAACGCATACAGGGACCTGTACGAACGTCCGTCTGGACATCCATGTTCGGACAGGCCCCGAGAGTGCTATTTATTTTCGCAGTTTAGCCGTGTCCAGACTTCTGTTCAAGGTTCGGACAGCATGCGAGGACGGGTCCGAGATGAAAGTCTCGACTTAGGTCCGAACTTGCAAGTTCAGACCAACGTTCGGACGCGCGCGTAAGGATTTCCGGGATTTTGAAACCCGACTTGTGTCCGAACTTTGAAGTCCGGGCACAAGTTCGGACGGTGTCGCTTTATGTTTTCTCAACTCTCGACTTGTGTCCGAACATCAATGTCCGGACACAAGTTTGGACAAATGGTATTTCTCGGTTCAATCTTCTCGACTTGTGTCCGAACGTCCCATGTCCGGACACAAGTTCGGACCAATACTATTCTTCACTTTTAGGACTCATTTGAAGTCCGTTTTTAATTTGGTTTGCGCCGTTAGATTTGTATTTCCTTAAGCTATCTTTTGAGGTAAAATCCAGCGTGTTACAATTGAAGTCTCCACTATAAACGTAGACTATTAAATTCTCCTCCTTAAACGTAGATAAGAATTCAAGGCAACTTTACACTAAACATTATGTAAGAGAAATGTTATAGATCACTCTATGAAAAAGTTGATTTTGTGTTTTATCACTTCTTTCATACTCACTTATATACCAGCATGAAAAATGTTAGTAACTTTCTTTTTTTATTTCTTTAGTTCAAATTTTTTTCAACGTTTTATGTATATAACCTATTATCTACTCTATCAAAAGTTCATTTAAATGATAATATTTTCCTAGACATTCTTCTTAGTTGTTATGAATTCATGGGTATGAGCTGAAATTACGCCCAAAGATCCAAATATAGAAAAAGCAAGACACAAAATTTACAAGGAAAATCCTTTTAACTCTGGGTAAAATCCTCGGGACCACAATATGATCCACACTTCCACTATAATATTGTGAGGTTACAAAAGAGGCACGACCTCTCTAACTCCAACCTGAAGCGAGTTCACAACTTGGTGTAGAATACTACAACTTCTCTTCTCACACTCATAAAATAAAAACTTCTCAAATTTATCACCCAACTCTCCCAAAACACGTTCTATAGTTGGATGATCAAAACTAACCAAATATGTCACGTATATACAGTGGCTAAGACTAGCTATTTCTAGAAAACTCAAAATACAAATTAATATGTGTAACTCCCACACAAACTTCAACGGTTTAATTCAAATAGAATTAAACGATCAATACTCAAGCCACATAAATTAACAATCCTCCTTGGCTTGAATTTATCAACAACTCGCTTCTTCACCTTCACTTGATTGTTTATTGGTAGAGAACCCAAAAAAGTTAACAATCTCCCCCTCCATCCAAATAAGGAGATTGGATCTTCATCATCAAGGTTTGACCAAAAATTTGCCTTGCGGGCGTCCCTATCATGCAAACAAAAACCTCCTCAGAAAAGTGACTCGTTTCTCATTCTTCTTCACCTGAGCTGAAACACCTTCAACATATTAAATGTTGCTTGCCTTCATCTTACCTTGGAAAGCATAATGTTTTCCATTCAGCACCGTTAGGGTCTTTCCTTGGTCATAGTATCTATAGCCTTCATGTGGTGATTTTCCTAAGGAGATGATATTTGTGCTGATCTTTGGCACATACCTTACATTTTGGATTTGATGCTCCTTTTCGTTCTATGGCTTCAAAAGGACATCTCCAACACCTTGGACTGCCACCTTCTCCTTGTTACCAGAAGTATCTTGACCGAAATTTTCCATTATCAAGGTCATAAATGCATCTGACTCAGTACACATATCCATGGAGGCAGCAAAATTGAGGACCCACGACTTCAAATCTTTTGCTATTTTGGACTCATTATCAATAGCCAAGAGCACATCACCATGTGCGTAGTTTGCATCATCTTCACCTTCCACCTTGGCCTCACCTTTCTCTCTATAACTCTTGAATTTCTTCATATCTTCCATCAACTTACAGCAATATGTTTGGATGTGACCCACATTGTCACAATAATTGCATTTTCTACCACCCGATTGTGAAGAAGATTTCTTTTTCTTTTACTATTGCTTTCCTGATTTTATTGTTGCTTTTTATTATTATTATTTTCTTTATTTATATTTAGTTAAGTTTGTTTTGTTTGTTTGATTGAGATTTTATTTTATTTCTTCTTTTTAATTTATTTCTGTTTAGTTTAGTTTTTTTTTTAGGTTTTTTCTTTATAATTTTTGTTTAATAGATTGATCTTAGTTTTATATTAATTAGGAACTTTGTTTCTCTTTTATTTTTATTCAGATTTTCTGTAGCATATATATATATACCTTATACAACCCAATAAGAGGAAATAATATGTGTATATATTACACATACATAATATATTCATAATACTCTTTCCCCTCAAGCGTCTAGTACCCGGGTTGTTTGATTCCGGTTACGATGTGTTAGTTTAATTATCATACTCCCTTCGTCCTGAATTGACCGTCATGTTTACTATTTGGACATGTTCTTCAATTTTTAACATATAAGATAAATTAATTTTGAAAATTTAAATTTTACATATGATTCCTTACATAATAAACTATAAGTTACAAAAGTTAGTTTTATAAAATTATTTTATCTTATATACTTAATATTGAAGTGGAAAAACGTGTCATAAAGCAAACAGGACTGTCAATTCAGGACGGAGGGAGTATTAGTATTTTCTGGCGTTATTGATGCGATGCGCGCAGTTATATTCCTTAACGGGTGAATTTATGTGGAGGTGCAAAAATAATCTTGCCTTTGACTTTACGCTAACATGCTACTATATTAAACACTAAAATCGTTATGATCTTCAGAAAAAAAGGCAATTATACGGAAAGAATAAAAATCTTAGAAAAAGATTACATTCTGAGAAAGCATGTGAACCATGCGAGGAATGAATAGTCGGAAGTACTTAATCATCATATGGCAAAAAGACAGTACATCAGGAAACAGATGGTTTGTCAGTTTGTACAACGTTCACTTTAAATTCGCAGTGCCGTGAACTGGGAAAATTCCATTCATGACATTTTCCCGCACAAGGACTGACAAATGGAGAAAACGACAGTACAGAAGGAAAGCAACTACACATGACATAGCCATGGAATTGGAGGCACACGGAGCATGCTGCATGCGCACCAACAACACATGGATATATATACGGACACAACACAACATATATAATGACTTTAGTGAAAGTTACATATAGGTCATTATTTTTCAAGCTATACACCTTGCATCAAATGAGTAATAACATTCTGGGGACTAGGTTGTATCTAGACCGCTTATGCAATTCTTGAGTGGAAGCTATTGGGAATAGCGGACATGGATTTCGCCCATTCCTATAATAGCTGAGTAGGAAGTCGGCGTTGTTGATGGTCCTTAGCAACTGTATTGTCCTGTGTTCTTGTGGAGTTATGGAATCGTGATGGGTTTTGCTATGGTGCAATGAACACCTAAAAAGAAAAGCTTAAAGATCTGGTTTTAAATACTCTCTCTCTATATATATATAGATGAGTGATATTTTCAAATTAAAGTTTTGGGTTCGAAATCTACCCATTTATAAAATAATATATAGTGCAATTACGTGCCATCATAGACTAAGATTTACAAACGTAATCATGTGGTTTGCTAAATGTGATAATAGTCAAATCATTCCATCAATGTTAGAAAACTCGTCAAATAATGTCATGTTAGTTGGAACTCTTAGATAATGATAGTTTAGAAAACTATCTCGTCAAATAATGTCATGTTGGTTCCAACTCAAAAAAAAAGTCCAAAATAACATGTTTCTATAAAAATATTCTTCTTATTAACCTATATCTGAAACTAATTCCGAAAATAACACTTCAGGAGAAATCGACTCTTCAAAAGACGATTTTATTAATTCTAGAAGCTGAAATCATCTCTTTAAAAGACGATTTTATTTATTTCTGGGAAATCAAGAAATTGTCTTTTCAAAAGATGACTTTAGAAATCGTCTTCTGTCTGAGTTAAACTAAGACATCGTGACGTTTCAACACTTATAATTATTTTAAGTGTTGGATAACAGGTGAAATCGTCTCCTTAAAAGACGGTTTCTGAAGTCGTCCTTTGAAGAGACGATTTCTCATTTTCCAAGAAATAAGTGAAATCATCTTTTAATTAAGGAGACGATTTCAGCTTCTGTAATTAACGAAATCGTCTTTTGAAGAAACGATTTCTCACGGAGTGTTATTTTAGGAATTAGTTTCAAAAGAAAGTTAATAGACTGTTTTATTTATAAATGAGGGTTATTTGAGATTTTTTTTCCATTCCAACTCGTTAAAAGATGATGGGTTTCAACTCAACGCAAATTCGTATGTACGGAACCGCCGTGCCTTATACCGTGCGAACCATCTGATATGGCAATCCAAGTCAGCAGATGACTAGGCTATTTTGCTGACTGAGTTCCTTTTTTTTATTATATTAACTTTAAATGCTTGTAACTTTTAATATGTAAGTCCAAAATAAATAAAAATTATATCATTGTTCATCTAAATTCAAGCTCTTCAAAACAATACTAGTCATGGATATGTTTTGACAACTTTGAAAAAAAACTTATTTTTACATGTGTATGATGATACACTAAAATCATATATGATTCATTAGTTTTGATATATGATTCATTAACCAATAAGTAGTGAATTAGATTACAAATTTCGAACCCAATAAAACTCATTATTGTTTTGTAGTGTATTATTATTGTTGTATGGTGTATTTTAAACCTTATATGGTGAATCATGTAATTTTTTATGTATAAATTTTTTTTTGTGTTGTATTATTATTTTAAAAAAATTCTTTTTATATGTGATTGATGATTCACTAAAATGATGTTATGATTCATTAAACTTGATATTACGATTCATTGAAATTGGTGTCATGATTCAATAACTAATAAGTGGTGAATTAGATAACAAACTCCGGAACCGATAAAAACTCATTTATTTTTAGTGTATTATTATTGTTGTATGATGTATTTTAAACCTTATATGATGAATCATGTATTTTTTTATACATACCATATATTGTTTTGTATTATATTTTGTTTAAAATTTTTATTTTTATATGTTTACTATGATACAATAAAATGAAGATATTGATTCACTAATTTTATTATTATGACTTATTAAAATTGATATTATGATTCATTAACTAATAAATGGTGAATTAGATAATAAACTTCAGAACCGATAAATCATTATTGTTTTGTAGTGTATTATTATTGTTGTATGATGTATTTTAAACCTTATATGGTGAATCACGTATTTTTCATACATACCAAATATTATTTTGTGTTGTATTATTGTGTAAATTTTTTTATTATTATATGTTTGCGATGATACACTGAAATGAAGATATGATTCATTAATTTTGATATTATGATTCATTAAAAGTGATATTATGATACACTAAAATGTTATGAATCATAAGTCTCATTTATATATATATATATATATATATATATGCATGTAAATAATTTAAAATTTAAAAATTGTCAAAACATATTGTCTGGTATTGACTTGAATTCAGATGAATAATGATATAATTTTTTTTATTTTGGACTTATATTTTAAAAGTTACAACCAATTGAAATTAATAGAATAAAAGACAGCCCAGTCAATAAAACAGTCTAGTCAGCTGCTGACTGGACTGCCAAATATAAGATTGTACACTCTTGGGTGTGGGCATCTGCAGCGTCTATCTACTGTCAACTCAAATAATCATGTGTTTTTTTTATAACCTTTGATACTGTATATATAACTAGAAAAAGAGTACAACACAAAAAATTTTAAGTCTCCTTATCCAAGTTACACGCAACTTGGACACGAAAAGGAATATATAATCCTTTCCAAACCTGAATCTTATCAGAAACACTATTAAACATCTTAGCAACAAGAAAGGTAGGGAGATTGAATGTTTCAAGATTTGACCTCCAACTGTAACTATCTAAGGAATAGCAAAGATTTTTGAAAGCTAACAAATCATGTCTCCCATCTTCTTCAATCATTTCAAGCCCTAAAATTCTGTCCTTCATCTCTTCACAGATATTATCAAAGCAGATGCAGTAGATACCTTCACTAAGTGCAAGTTCTACTGCAATACGAGCTGCTTTTATCACCGCCAGATGCACCTTACAGGTGCTACTTATAATCTTGTTGAAAGCTAACACTGGGATACCTGTTGAATTTCTCAAAAGACCACCAATCTGTATCGGGAAATCTTTTCTTTTAAAGACTTCAATACAGATAGAGGTAGTACCTGTGAAAAGAGGCCGCCAAGGAGACGGATTTCCCATAAAAGATTATTGCAGAGAGGAGTTCTTGTACGCTGCAATGAAAGCTTGGTTGTGCTCAATGACAGTCCACCAAGCCAGAGTAGGATCATGTCTACACTTGTTTCTTGCATCATAGATCACCCACATCATATTAGCCACATCAGACATCTTACTTTTTCCCCACTTTTTTGCTTTAAAAGTAAACCAATCAATGATAACTTCATTATCAGAGTTTGGAATATCCTGGATATCAAGAATAGTAGTCCACAAAGAGGCAACAGCACAACATCTAAAGAAACAGTGAGCTTGGGAATCTCTATCACCGCAAAAGAAGCATTCAGAGGGACCCTGAATACGCTTCCCAATATTACCTTGGCAAGGAGTAATACCATTGAGGAATTTCCAAAGAACTAACCTTGCTCTCGGAGGACAAAAAGAGTGAAGGATCTTCTTTTTGATGAAAGAGCACTGATTATTTACTGACCCTGAGTCAGAGATTGTTGAAGAAGTTGAAACCCTGATTTGACATTGTAGGCTTTATCCTTTGACGACATCCAGATCCAATGATTATCCTGAAAAGTGATACCAGACTTGAGAAAAGGTATGTTCGACACCAATGATTTCCAAATTGGGCTGTCTTTGTAAGATGGACCAGCTTGAGTTATACAACTATTGGGGAAATATAAACTTTTCAAAGTGGCAGCCACCATAGAGTTAGGCTGCTCCAAGGCCCTCCATAACTGCTTAGTAAGAAGAGCTTTATTGAAGTCTTCTAAAGCTCTGAATCCTAATCCTCCCATATCATTCTCTTTGCAGACCTTCCTCCATTTCAACCAATGCATAGACTTAGTGCTCTTATTGCCTCCCCACTAGAAACCAGAAATAATGGAGTTAAGCTTATTTATAATGGTTTTAGGGATAAGGAAAAGAGACATCGTATAACAGGGGATGGCTTAAAGAACACTCATCACCATAATAGATCGAGCAGCTTGAGACATTGGCTTAATCCATGAAGCAATTTGCAGACGTTATAAAGTGAGTGGTTAAACTGGTGTAAAATTAAAAGAAAAGAAATTAAAACTCAAATTAAACGTCGGGCTGCAAACAAATCCCGGTCGCAGTAGTATAGTGAAAATGTAAGCAACCGGATGTCGAACCGTGGGACTAATGTACATATAATAGTTCCTAAGCGTGTCACAAGAGGGGGGATTAATTGACTTGTAAAATAAATAAAAAGAGAAGATAAAATAAACTAAGTTAACAGATAAATAAAATGGAACTCTGGGTCAGGTTAATATAATCTGCATAATTAAGCTATCTCTACTGGTTTAATAATTGGCAAGGTTCCTGTAATTATTAAGGACTAAGTCATAGCCTCATAAGAACTCGTTCACCTGTAATGCAAGGTTCTAATCAAGGTTCAAGCAAAAGCCTGCGAACGGTAGAGGAGTATTGAGGAATTACATTTGCAACTGAATACTAACTTATTAAATCATAACAAGTTTCCTCCAGTTTTACGGTTTAATTAACCTATCTATTTATCACCGGTCTGATCAAAATAGACTTAGGAAAACAATTTAATAAACTCATGACATTTATTAAAAAGGTGCGAGATAACCTTTAAAACGTAACAAACTATATATAATTAAAACCAGTAAAAAGAATGCATAATTAATACAAACACATAATAACCATACCCAGAGTATACGTAAACTAGCCTAACATATTAAATAGATAGACAGAGACAAGAGTAATAGAAATCATCCGTAATCACTCCGGCTCACTATGCTATTTTGTATACGTAGGGCTAGAGGTGGATTTGGTGGACTGTAAAATAAATAAAATGGAGAAGGTGGGAGAAGAGAAATGAGATGGCGTGAGGTGTGGTGAAGTGGTCGTGGATAGATTGTAAGGGTGGTCGATCGTCTTTTATTAAGGGTGGAGGATGTGTGTTTATATAGGGAAAGGAAGAAAGCAGCAGATAAGATAGACAGACGCGTAAGATTGAGGCGGTGGAAAGATTTGCTCATTGATTAACCAGGGGACAGAACGTGAAGAGTAGATGGATAAGTTGCAGACAGGCGAAGTCGACGGGCGAAGTCGACGAAGGCAAGTTGCAGAGCGCGCGAAGAAGAAAACTGTTCGCGTCTCAGATCTGGAATTTTTACACGCGTCCGCGTGGTGTCCTCCTCTATGTCCGCATGACAACCAGGCGGTTGCATGCCATATGTCCGCCCACCATTCAGGCGGTAGTAGAGGCGGTAGCTTCTTCTTCTCACGTCCGCCTGGTAATTAGGCGGTTGCCTAGGCGGTCATGAGTAAGTCGTGACTTATTTTCCTTCAAACTTTGACCGGCTCTAGATTCTTCGTTTGGACTCCGTTTTCTGAGCCGTTTGCGTCTATGTGTTTGTCTCTTTATCTACTTTACTCCCAGCTTGGTTTTCCTCATGTTAAACCAATAAATTCGTGAGATAAACAATAAAACATAACTAGAGGAAAACTAACCGAAGTGGAGAAATGAGCAAGAAAAGTGCTAATATTATATATGAAATACACCTAAAATCATGCTCATTTGGACACTTATCACAATTCTCTTCTGAACCACTGTAATGATATACTCATAGATTTGAGATTTGTTCCTCCCAATCTTCAAAGGGAGGCCCAAATATCTAGAAAAAAAGGGGACTTCAACAACCCCCAGAGCGTTTGCAAACTGCGTTTTAAGAAGAGGCATCAATTTCTTACTAAACACAATCTCTGATTTCTCCAAGTTCACTTGATGCCCTGATGCAAGGAGAAACTTGTTCACACTGTCATTCAAGTACTTAACATTTTCAAACGAGGCCACCCCAAAGTAAATGATATCATCCGTAAATGCTAAATGAGATATAGAAGGACCTCCTTGCTTCATTTTGATACCTTTGTAACCTCCTATCAAGTCAGAGTGATTAAGGAAGCTGGTTAAGGCTTCCTGAACCAGAATAAAAAGAAGAGGAGACAAAGGGTCTCCTTGTCTAATACCCCTCGTCTGCCGGAACTGGTGGCCCGGAGACCCATTTAGAAGAATAGCACATCTAACCGATGAGATACAGTTCATAACAGGAGTGAGCCAATTAGGGGGAAAACCCATAGCAATCAGAATCTTATGGATGAAACTCCATTCTAACCTGTCATAAGCTTTACTCAAATCCGTTTTCAAAGCAAAAAAACCTTTCTTTGAAGCTTGACTCCTCCCCATGAAGTGAAGTAATTCCCCAGCTAAAATGATATTGTCAGTAATCAGCCGACCTTTAACAAATCCAGATTGATTCTCTGAAATGATCGACGGAAGCATCTTTTGAAGTCTTCTAGCTAAGACTTTAGAGACAATTTTGTAGGTGAAGTTACACAAAGCAATAGGTCTGAAATTACTCATCTCCACAGCTCCTTTAGATTTTGGAATAAGAGTGATGAAGTAATCATTGAACCCATCAGGTATAGAATCTCCTCTAAGAATAGCTAACACCGAATCTGTGACTTGAGAGCCTACAGTTTGCCAATAGGTTTGAAAAAATTTTCCATTGAAACCATCTGGACCAGGAGATTTGTCTGCCCCAAGAAGCTTTGCTGCCTCCACCACTTCTGACTCAGAGTATGGAGAATTCAACTCATAGATGAAGTCAACAGACAATCTTCCTCTGACTGCATCCTCAAATGTAGAATCCCCTATAGGAGAGGAAGAGGTGAAAATATTCTGAAAATATTCTCTAGAGACTCTTTCAAATTCTGACCATTTGTAACACATCACTTGATTGGAGTCTTTGAGCCCGAATATACTATTAGCTCTTTGATTATAAGAAGCTTTAGAATGAAAGTAACTGGTATTCTTGTCCCCTGATTTCACCCATGAGTCTCTAGACCTCTGTTTCCACCAAATCTCTTCTTCCACAGCCAATAATTCAATCTCCATCAGTAGCCTCTTTCTATTAGTATCCGACCCAAAAGAAGGAACTCTTTTAGTCAGACTATCTAATTCAGCCCTCTTCCTCTGAATCTTCCATTTGATTTTCTTTAGAGACCATCCCTTCCAAAGAGATAATTTCTTAGCACACTCACTGAGCTTTGACCCAGATCCAGACAACAATTTCCCCAAACCTCTACAATGATATCTCTGCATTTCTCTTCCAGACACCACCCATTTTCAAACCTGAATATTTTCTTTGGGATTCTTTGGACTCCAAACAACCGAATAAGAATAGGACAATGATCAGAGTATTCCCTAGGTAGATGTTCCACTGAGATGTTAGGAAACATATTGATACCCAAAGAACAGCTAAAAGCCCTATCCAGCCTCACCAGAGTAGCGGTCATTCAACTGACAATTAGAGTAAGTACCTGCTTCCCCAAAAAAGCCCAGATCCTCTAATTGGCAAAACTGTACAACTTTCCTGAAGGGTTTCATCTGATCTTCATGTCTTCTTCTACCTCCTGATTTTTCATAGTTATACATAATTTGATTGAAATCACCGACTACAATCCAAGGTAAAGTGACTTGACCCCTTAGAGTCTCTAGGAGTTTCCATGAAAGATGTTTGAGTCTCCAATCTGCCCACCCATAAAAACCAGTCAAGTGAAAACAAATTCCTCCCGGGAGGGTAATCTCCGCTGCCATATGGTGAGGGGAAGAGTTAATACTTTTAACACCAATACCCACTCTCCACATTAGGGCCAAACCACCACTTCTTCCTCTACTACCTACAACTGCCCCATAGTAAGAGGGGAAAAAGTTAAAAAAATCCACCATATCCTCATGGGCTTTGTGCGTCTCCATCAAGAAAATTATTTCCGGTTTATGATCTGCTATTAGTCTTTTCATCCAAAACTTTGATTCTGGCTTTCCTAGCCCCCTACAATTTAAGGAAATACAAGCCATCCAATACCCAATATCTCGTAAAGCACGAGAAGATGAGACACCAATGCTAATCTTTGATCCAACTGAAGATGTAGATACCCAGTACACTAACCAATGTTATCCTCTGACAGATCCGAAGAGGAACAACCAAAATCAGTTAACTGATAACGATGCACCAGAATCTTAAAAAGTACTCAGTCTCAGCTTAAAGAAAAGCTCCAGCAGCAGGAGAACAGGTGACAATTGCGTCTACTTGAAGCAATTCACTAACTAACTGATCAGATTGCAAAAACCACCACTTGAATCACTGATATATGTCAAAATCTGCTACTTATCTACTACCTATGTAGCTCTCAGAGAATGAGCCAGTAATCTCCCAAAAGAAACAGGAAACCTATACTGGCGAGTGGCTAGGGACGTGATTGAAGAGGATGAAATTGAAACTGGAGACTATCGGATAGAGGAAAATCGTCTTCACTTGCACATACAGAGAATCACCGGGACTGCTCCAAACAAACAGAGAACTCACTTCCGACTACTCCTAGAATTGTGAAAAACCCCACCTTCCTTGGTCTAATGAAGAACGACCTGAAGCGTAAGGGAATTTGAAATAAAATACAGTAGCACTTAACTCCCTCAGATCATCTCCCTTGATCGAGACCACAAAAGCCCAGTCGCTCCTCAACTACTCCAAGAGCACCAGCTTGTTTCCAGAAAAAGAACGTCAAAAAGAACTGGACCACTGAGAGCAAAACCAGATAGCACGAAACAGGTCGAACAAGAAAACCACCACGGACTAGTTCTGATTCATCAAAAGCTGGACTCACGTCACCAACCAAATTGAACGAGGCGACCAGAGAACTCCAAACACCAGAAACAGAAAACTAAAATCAAACTCACACTCGTTGAGAAGATGGGAAGGATGAGCATCCCCTTCGCACTGAAAAAATCACTCTTGAAAGGAAGTGAAAAAGAGGGACTAGGGAATCACCTCCTAAATCGTCTCCGAGAGAACGATACTTTACTGTAGCCCTAAGCTAAGAGAATTCTAAATAATCATGTGTTTGAACACGCGGTTGCTTCCTTGTGTGAACAGTGTTTTTTTAAACCACTGTGTGAACAGTGTTAAACGAAAGTAGTGAGGAGTTCTTTAAAAGTTTTATCGACTTTCATACAGCAATTATTAGCGTTTTTGTGGTCAAACAGTTTGTACAATTACGATGAAAGAATGGAAGCTTTTCTAGATCTAACAATGCGGGTCACTTGGTTCGGATTTGGTTTGGTTTGGGTCAATTTTTAGATATTCACTATTTGGTTCAGTTCGGATCGGGTCAGATTATCTGGGTAAAATTAGATTCGGGTGACTTCGGTTTGGTTGATTTCGGGTTCGGGTGCTTTCGGTCCGGGTTAACCTTTACATTTTTCAGTTTTTTCGGGTTATGGGTCAACTTCGGGTGACTTACCGCGTTATGCTTAATAGACAAAATTTTAAAACACAAATTTAAGCAACCTTTGTAACTTGTATTGATTTTCATAACTGGATCCAACTTCTCTTAATATAGTGTTACTCTTGTTGAAGATTGCTATTGTGTATTTGTTGGTTATACATAATCAAATTGGATGACAATATCTTTAATATTAATTTTTAACTATAGATTTATTAATTGTATCGACCAAGTATAAATTTAAAATTAGGTGAATCATCGGTCAATATTCGGCACTCGACACCTAGTCTATCCCTCCCCTCCCCCCCCCCCCCACGCCCGTCGTGGTGCCTGTGCCTCCCATCATCCTGCGCCGGTCACACCCCGCGTGCGTCCTACGTCAGTGCCCGTCATCTCAAGCGAGCGTCGCGCGCCCGTCATCTCGAGTGAGCGTTGCATGCCCATGCCAATCCTTCACCACCTTGCACATGTGCCCCTATGCGCTCGTCATCACCTCATGCCCGTGACTTCATGTTGTGTGTGTGCCACCGATCACCATCTCGCATGCGCGCCTCGTGCGGGCGTTCTTCAGTAGCTTATTGCTCCCAGGCAGGGGTTGTCCATTTATCTTCTTATTTTATAATTTTTAACCCTAATTTAATTTAATTATTCATACAAATATATTTACGTGATGTAAGTTTTGTAATCTTTATTCTTTTGAACCAATTTCCTTGGACACAGCAAAAGATGTCAAGAATTGTAAAAATGGAATGAAAACATTCCTTATTTTAGTCCCAATTCATGGAAATTATGCGTTCGTACATGAAAATAATAAACATAAGAATAATGGAAGTTTGTCTAGTTTCATGTGTGGTTTGGGTGAATTCAGTTCAGGTCAATTCGGTTCGGGTCGATTCGGTTCGGTCGATTCGGGTCAATTCGGTTCGGGTGAATTCGGTTTGGGTGGATTCGGGTATGTCAAATTTCGGTTTGATTTGATTTTGGTTTGGTTAGGTTCAGATTTTCAGGTCACATTATTCGGTTTAAATTCAGGTTCGGATTGGGTTAGATCGGGTCGATTTTTCTGGTTCGGGTAACCTTTGCCAGGTCTAAGCTTTTTTATTCTAAAAATGACGATATATAACGTCTTACACTGCATGGGGATTCAATGACGAAAGCAATATTTCTGTCAGTGATGGATGCATTTCTATTCGTTGATATTTTGATATTTTTTGTTTTAATATGAATTGTACAATTTTATATATATGTAAATGGTGGATTGTTATGTCATGTTTTGATTTTAGTCTCGGAAGCGGAGAGATGTAGTTCCCAACTTGTTTACTTTAAAATGTATAGTAATATTTTGGGAAGGAGGTATATATCAGTGTTTTTTTCTTTCTTAAAATAAATAAATAGAACAAAATTTAATATTTCATTGATTTTCTATAAGTATAGTGTGTTTTTATTTTTAAAAGTCTTCTTTTAATTTATGAACTATTGATATTGGTTTAAAATAAAAATAAAAACTATTAGTAAGACATTAATAATTCCTTTATATAGATGAGAGTATTATTAAAATAATCATTGTGTTATAATAAGTGATTACCAATACAATATATATATTAGATTTAGTACATTTATAGTTTTTTAACTAAAACTTGTCACTCTTTATTATTCTTTTAAGTCAAATGATCTAATAACATTTGTTTAAAATGACATTAAAAATTACAAGTAAGATAATGTTGATAATTTGGAAACGATAAACTGAATTGTTGGAATTGATTTTACGTAATCATTAAACTTGGTTTTATGTATCCACGATAATTTATAAATGTTCTACTGATGATTAGAAACATGTACACAACCATATATAATGTTTCCATCACTATAATAGAAAAGAGAACACTAACTGTTATAATGTCGTCACTGGTTTGACAGATTTTTAGGATTTGTAGTGTAGAGTTGTTAGACCCTAAACCCTGCACCACAAACCCTAAAAATGTCTTCGACATTTTTAGCTTTCTAGGGTGGTTTTTAGGGTGTGTGGTGTAGAGTAGTCTATTTTAAAGACGTTTTTATTTTATGTTGTTGTCACCGACTAAAATATGACCCTAAACCCTACATCACAAACCCTGAAAATGCCTTCGACGTTTTTAACTTTCCTAGGGTGACTTTTAGGGTGTGTGATGTGGGGTAATATATTTTGAAGTCGTTATACTTTATATTGTTGTCAAAGATAACGACCCTAAATCCTACACCACAAACCCTTAAAAACCTTCGACGTTTTTAGATTTCCTAGGGTGGTTTTTAGGGTGTGTGATGTAGGGTAACCTATTTTGAAGTCGTTCTATACTTCATATTGTTGTCACTAACTCAATAGACTTCCACGCCACAATTATATATAACGTGTCACCGTTATACATAAAGGTGTCCACAAATTCATATAAACATTTCCACCTTTTTATTTAACAGTTTCCACATTTATATATATACGTTTCCATGTTTTTATATTAACGTTTTCATTTTTCTACAATTCTCTAATTATCTATAACATTTCCACGTCACGATTACATATAAACGTTTCCATCGCATGTTTACATATAAACATTTTTATAATTATATATGAATGTTTCCACGCCACAATTATATAGAACGTTGCCATCGATAAACATAAAGGTGTCCACAAGCTCATATAAACGTTTCCACCTTTTTATTTATACGTGTCCATGAGTTTGTATAAATGTTTTCACGTTTCTATGATTCCATTAGATATAAAAGTTTCCACGCCATGATTCCAATATTATACATAAACGAGTTTATACAACTAGTAGTAGCATCTAATTTACAAAGCTTTGAGTTACAAACCCTTGGAAACAATAAAGAGAGTTTCTGGAGTCGACTATCAATAGAGATGGATACGAACTGTAAAAATAATGGAGTACTTCAATACTGAAAACTGAAAACAAATACTATTTTTTGCTGAATCTAGACAGAAGTGTATAATAGCATTCATTTGCAAAATATCATATTATGTGTTCCTGTACATTGTATTTTACCCAAAAAAGATGATAAGCACCACTAATATTTGATAAGTGGTGAAATAGTGCTTTCTCAAGGTCTTTATTCACCGTCATTTTATTCAGTGCATGACTTATTTCACCACTTTATGGAGTATTTTTGTGATTAATAGTGATCTTATACTTTTGACATATTCAAATAGGTAAATACTCATATGAGTACATTTTTTAGAGCTTAATCTAAGAATGCATCAATGTTCGAGCACCTCGGGAAGGATGTCAAGCTAACGGGAAGCATCGGAGAATTCTGGCACAAAAGAAGGACATCTTGGGCCCGACTGACCTTGACCGACCTTGTTAAGGTCGGTCTGACTCTGTCCAAGCCCTCTCAAACACACTGGAATCGACCGACCTTGGGACCGACCTTGTCCAAGGTCGGTCAAGCTTGAAAACCTGTCACGTGACTCGTTCTGAGAGAGTCCGACCAACCCCGAGACCAACCTTGCAAGGTCAGTCAGACAGAATTTTTGCCCAAAAACTTCTCTTAAAAGGCTGATTTTTGGGACTCTTCTCATTTTCTACACAACACACACCTAGAGACTGAAAGAAGGAGAGAGAAGGACGAGTTTGAAGGAGAAAAGAAGAAGAAGAAGAAGAGAAAGAAGAAGAGGAAGAAAGCTCACCTTCTCCAAGCTCAACCACCTTCAAGAATGGCTTTTCTCTCTCTCTCTCTCTCTCTCTCTCTCCTCTCTTTATGTATCTCTATGGCTGAGTAGAACTATTTAGCACTTTGGGATGGGGATTTGAACTTGAATCCCCCAACTAGCTTGTAAACCCTTACTTCATTAATTATTATTGTTTTCTCTCTCTTGTGCATTTAATGCTTTAACTTGATCAATTATGGCATTTATGGTGACTCCCAACAACACAAGACTTTGAGTTGAGGGTTGTGACCTAGAGGGGAGATAAACCCTAGATTGTGCTAGCTTGATTAGTTGGTGAAATTTGGGGCTATTTATGTGGACTTGTAATTAATGCTATCTAGTGATTTGAACTTCTCTTGATTTGAGAGTTGAGAGTATCTAGGTAAGAGTTGGCTCTTCCCTGACTTGGAAGGCCATTACAATAGTCCAAATAGACAATTTGAGTGAAATGCGTTTATGAGTGAAGTTGAGGTGAATTTAGGTGAGAATAACCATCCAAGGGCGCTTCCCATCCAAAACCCTTAACAACCAATTTTAGTTTTCATAGTTAAGTTGCAGTTTTTCTTAAACAAAACCACTAAGCTTGCCGCCGGCTAAACCCCCCTTTTTACTTATTTATTGTTCTGTTACCGAATACCGAAGCTAGGGAGATAGATAGTCAATTTTCTGGTGGAACGACACTCGTTATTTACTACTTCGATTGGGTCCACTTGCCCATATTTTGTGATATTGACCAGCATATACATATTTTCTCTAACAAGTTTTTGGCGCCGTTGCCGAGGAAATTGATAGTCTCTATTAGTTTCCCCAGTTTCGGTATTTCCGGTTTTATTTTTATAGTTTCCTTTAATTCCTGTTTATTTTTCCTACCTCCAATATTTAGTATTGTTTGTTGGCAAGCTTGTTTAGGTACCCTCTACTTCTTGTGTATGCCAAGTACCGTTCTAGCAACTCTCTCTTGCTAGTCCGAGGCCCGATCTTGAACGATCTTTAAGAAGAGTTAGAAGAAATTTGAAAGCACTTGCCATGGCGGACAATGACCCAGATGTCGAGAATCATGGGGATGAACAACTACAAGGCCAACACCGACCTCTCAAAGACTACCACCGACCGAACACCGAAGGGAGAGCCTCGGCAAGTTCTTCCAACCTTAACACCGGCTGAAGCGGGCCATGGCTTTCAAAACTCACTTCATCACCGCGATCCGGGACCAAGGAAAATTTAGTTGAGGCGAATCCGGATGATGCTCCAAACCACTTGAGCCTATTCTTGGGTTTTTGCAACTCTTTCGGTAAAACGGGTAATCTAAATGAGAGGATCCGACTATAACTCTTTCCCCACTCATTGTCCGACCCAGCTTTGAGGTGGTACCGTAGTTTCCCATCAAATTCTATCCACCCATGGGAGCAAATGGCTAGCAAATTTCTTGCCAAGTACTACCCTACAAGTAGGACAAGACAATTAATTGGTGAAATCAACACTTTCTACCAAGAGCCTGGTAAGACTTTATACGATGCATGGGACCGGTTCAAGGAGCTGCTCATGAATTGCTCCCATCATGGTCTAGATGACCAATCCTTGTGTCTCTCATTCTTCAATGGGCTGGACGACTCCAACCGCCTACTTGTTAATTCCTCCGCGGGAGGGAGCTTCATGACAAAGTCTCCCGAGGAAGGAATAGAACTCTTAGAAACAATGACCAATGACATAAGACAATGGTCTAGAGCCAAGGGAAGAGTACCAAGAGCAGCTGACCTCCTCAATGTACAACCCACCGATCATCTCTCAGCTCAAATTTCATCCCTCACGAAGATGTGCAGACGTTATAATCTGAGTGGTTAAACTGGTGTAAAATTAAAAGAAAAGAAATTAAAAACTCAAAATAAACGTCGGGCTGCAAACAAATCCCGGTCGCAGTAGTATAGTGAAAATGTAAGCAACCGGATGTCGAACTGTGGGACTAATGTACATATAATAGTACCTAAGCGTGTCACAAGGGGGGGTGGATTAATTGACTTGTAAAATAAAAAAGAAAAGATAAAATAAACTAAGTTGACAGATAAATAAAATGGAACTCTGGGTCACGTTAATATAATCTGCATAATCAAGCTATCTCTACTGGTTTAATAATTTGGCAAGGTTCCTGTAATTATCTTAAGGACTAAGTCATAGCCTCATAAGAACTCGTTCACCTGTAATGCAAGGTTCTAATCAAGGTTCAAGCAAAAGCCTGCGAACGGCAGAGGAGTATTTGAGGAATTACATTTGCAACTGAATACTAACTTATTAAATCATAACAAGTTTCCTCCAGTTTTACGCCTTAATTACCTGTCTATTTATCACCTGGTCTGATCAAAATAGACTTAGTAGAGCAATTTAATAAATTCGCGAGATCTATTAAAAAGGCGAGATGACTTTTAAAACGTAACAAACTGTATATAAATAAACCAGTAGAATATTGCATAATTAATACAGATACATAATAACTATTCCCAGAGTAAACGTAAACTAGCCTAACATATTAAATAGATAGATAGAGACGAGAGTAATAGAAATCATCTGTAATCACTCCTATCGTCTCACTCTGCTATTTTGTGTACGTAGGGCTAGAGGTGAATTTGGTGGACTGTAAAATAAATAAAATGGAGAAGGCGGGAGAAGAGAAATGAGATGGTGTGTGGTGAAGTGGAGTGGTCGTGGATGAATTGATGGATTCGTGAATTGATGGTGGATTTATTGGGTGGAGCTCGTGGGTTTATATAGAAAAAGGAAGAGGAAGCAGAAAGATAGACAGACGCGTGAGGCGGTGGAAGAAGCAGGATAAGATTTGCATGATTGATCATTTATTGCAGGGGACAGACAGCTGAACACACGTGAATTAAGGTAGGCGCAGACAGTGGACGAGTGGGCGAGTTGGAGACAGTCGGTGAAGGTAAGTTGGAGACGACGACGGGCGAGGGCGAAGAAGAAACTGGTCGCGACTGATAATTAGTCACGACCGCTTCATTCATCTCACGTCCGCCTATACAACCGCTAGGCGGTTGTGCCTCCCTGTTCCGCCTCCAAGACCGCCTACAAAGAGGCGGTACTCTCTTGTTGTGTCCGCGAGGCAGTTGCGCCTCTCTAGACCGCCCATTAAGAGGCGGTTGTCTCTCTGTTGTCCGCGAGGCGGTTGCGCCCCTCTAGTCCGCCAGTTATCTCGACGTCGCAGAGGTTGTCGTGACTTATTTCTTCTAACTTCGTCCGGCTCTAGATTGTTCGTTTGGGCTCTGTTTTTCGAGCCGTTTGCGTCTATGTGTTCGTCTCTTTATCTACTTTAGTCCCAGCTTGGTTTTCCTCATGTTAAACCAATAAATTAGTGAGATAATAATAAAACATAAACTAGAGGAAAACTAACCGAAGTGGAGAAATGAGCAAGAAAAGTGCTAATATAATATGAATACACCTATAAATCATGCTCATTTGGACACGTATCACACCCCCACACTTATCTTTTTGCTTGTCCTCAAGCAAAATCACGTACCCAAATAAGTAGGGAATGCTCAATACTAACAAATATTATTATGAAGGGTAGGATAAACATGATCTTTTTAACTTATTGAGGAGTGTGAAAAATTAACTGCTGGTGGCATAGGTGTGCTCAGGGTAAAAATAAAATATAGAGTTTCGGGGTATGATCCAAGGTACTTCAATGTTTCTTTTAGGTGACTTTGAGAACTTTTACCATGGCCAACTTCTCTCAAGAACGGGCATTGAGGAGAAAACAAAAGGAAAAATAGATTTATGCATTTGTTTCACTTTTGCATAAGGATGAGAAAATGTAGGCGTCACGCCTTTGTATTTAAGAACACTCAACTCTCTTTGTTGGTTACCAATGGTGTCTCGCAAGTCCCTTATTATTATTTTTTCTTTCTTTTTAAACAGAGAAGTACCCCTTAGCAATCCCTAAGAGAGAAGACAGAAAGGAACCCTGAGCAATAAATCCAATCATTTGCAGATCATTTGGTCACACCGCATATAAAATGCTCCTCAAAAGTAATCAAAATTTTAAAATTTGTACCATTTATCCCACAATTCATAACAGTATTTATTCTTAAAGAAACAACCCACATATACAGGGTCCATAATATTTGAATTGGACAAACGCATGATAAGGAGAGATTAAACATTTTAAGCACAAAATGTCACCGAAAAGGGCACACTCCCCCCACTTAAATTGAACAATGTCCTCATTGTTCACCAGAAAAACAAGGGAAGGTTTCAGAAGACCTTTTCGGCAAGTAGATAATTAGAGATAACACAAAGATCACAAATAAACATCTAAGCATATAAACGCTCCTCTGCAGTTTTTTTTAAATAAAAACATAATTAAAGAAACTGGTACTCCCCTGATATTATTTTTGCTAGTTGTAAAAGGAGTTCCCCCACACTTGAGCTTCAGCCTCAAGTAGCGTAGCTTGGTTGCGGTATCCACATGGAGGTGCACCTGCAGAAGACACTAGAATCAACCATACTACAAACGGGGTTAAAGTTAGCAAAATAAAATTTAAAGAGAACCTGAAAATTAAAAGAGCATAAAAGCAAATAAAATAAAAGTACACCCGGGTTGCCTCCCGGGACTGCCCTTCTTTAACGTCTTTGGCTAGACGCCTGCTTTGTTATCCTGGATCAAAACAAACGTTACCTCGGCATATAAAATAAGAAAATTAATACTCCACAAAATCAGGTGTTTGAGGAGGTACTGCCGGGAACGTAGTTCTAACAGAAGACCCGGCGGTGATGCTTTGTCTTCCTCAAATTGGAGGATGTAAACTTCCTCCTCTTGTAGGTGAGGCTTGTAGAAAGAACGCTTGATATCATCTTCAGAGAGAACTGATTCTTTGAAAGTGATAGTGGCGTTTTGTTTGGATATTTTGGTGGGAGGTGGTGGCAATTCCTTCTCTTCATTTTCGAGGATGTAAAAATCCTCATTGTCTGGGTATATTATAGAGAAGGATGGAAAATAGCGGTAATTGATTTTAGAGGGAGTCTCTATGAATGGCTCGTTTGTAGTGGGGTGTTCTACCTCTTGAACTGTTTCGCTCATTGATTGCTCTAGTAGTTGAGCGATTCTCTCCAGGTAGTCTGGTTGATCTTCTAACCAGAGTTGCTCTTGGACTATGAGACAATCCTCAAAATCATGAGCTCCCCCACATTCGGAGCAATATAAATCCTGCCAATATTCAAACGCTTCTTCCATTTGCCGTATACAGATATTTTTTTTTGTGATTTTGTATATAAAACAAAACTACTGAAACAGATTAGAAAATAAAAGGATTAGAAACAACATAATAATAATATAAACAAAATATAAAAGATAATAAATATAAACAACAAACAAAAATAATATAAACAAAATATTCTAATAATAACAAGTGAATAATCCGGGGCTTAGGGACTAGAATAAACTAGTCCTCGGCAACGGCGCCATTTTGCAGACGTTATAATCTGAGTGGTTACACTGGTGTAAAATTAAAAGAAAAGAAATTAAAAACTCAAAATAAACGTCGGGCTGCAAACAAATCCCGGTCGCAGTAGTATAGTGAAAATGTAAGCAACCGGATGTCGAACCGTGGGACTAATGTACATAAAATAGTACCTAAGCGTGTCACAAGAGGGGGGTGGATTAATTGACTTGTAAAATAAAAAAGAAAAGATAAAATAAACTAAGTTGACAGATAAATAAAATGGAACTCTGGGTCACGTTAATATAATCTGCATAATCAAGCTATCTCTACTGGTTTAATAATTTGGCAAGGTTCCTGTAATTATCTTAAGGACTAAGTCATAGCCTCATAAGAACTCGTTCACCTGTAATGCAAGGTTCTAATCAAGGTTCAAGCAAAAGCCTGCGAACGGCAGAGGAGTATTTGAGGAATTACATTTGCAACTGAATACTAACTTATTAAATCATAACAAGTTTCCTCCAGTTTTACGCCTTAATTAACCTGTCTATTTATCACCTGGTCTGATCAAAATAGACTTAGTAGAGCAATTTAATAAATTCGCGAGATCTATTAAAAAGGCGAGATGACTTTTAAAACGTAACAAACTGTATATAAATAAACCAGTAGAAATATTGCATAATTAATACAGATACATAATAACTATTCCCAGAGTAAACGTAAACTAGCCTAACATATTAAATAGATAGATAGAGACGAGAGTAATAGAAATCATCCGTAATCACTCCGTCTCACTCTGCTATTTTGTGTACGTAGGGCTAGAGGTGAATTTGGTGGACTGTAAAATAAATAAAATGGAGAAGGCGGGAGAAGAGAAATGAGATGGCGTGTGGTGAAGTGGAGTGGTCGTGGATGAATTGATGGATTCGTGAATTGATGGTGGATTTATTGGGTGGAGCTCGTGGGTTTATATAGAAAAAGGAAGAGGAAGCAGAGAAGATAGACAGACGCGTGAGGCGGTGGAAGAAGCTGGATAAGATTTGCATGATTGATCATTTATTGCAGGGGACAGACAGCTGAACACACGCGTGAATTAAGGTAGGCGCAGACAGTGGACGAGTGGGCGAGTTGGAGACAGTCGGTGAAGGTAAGTTGGAGACGACGACAGGCGAGGGCGAAGAAGAAACTGGTCGTGACTGATAATTAGTCACGACCGCTTCATTCATCTCACGTCCGCCTATACAACCGCTAGGCGGTTTGCCTCCCTGTTCCGCCTCCAAGACCGCTTACAAAGAGGCGGTACTCTCTTGTTGTGTCCGCGAGGCAGTTACGCCTCTCTAGACCGCCCATTAAGAGGCGGTTGTCTCTCTGTTGTCCGCGAGGCGGTTGCGCCCCTCTAGTCCGCCAGTTATCTCGACGTCGCAAAGGTTGTCGTGACTTATTTCTTCTAACTTCGACCGGCTCTAGATTGTTCGTTTGGCTCCGTTTTTCGAGCCGTTTGCGTCTATGTGTTCGTCTCTTTATCTACTTTAGTCCCAGATTGGTTTTCCTCATGTTAAACCAATAAATTAGTGAGATAATAATAAAACATAAACTAGAGGAAAACTAACCGAAGTGGAGAAATGAGCAAGAAAAGTGCTAATATAATATATGAAATACACCTATAAATCATGCTCATTTGGACACGTATCAAGATGGTAGAGAAGCTAGCTACCGCCCAAACCGAAATTGTCAAGTCCATAGCTTCTTCATCTTCCGGTTAATCCTCGGAGGGATGTGTCATTTGTGCGGGTCCCCATGACACCCTATGTTGTGAAGGAGAGATGAACATTAACCAACAAGAGGATGTGAACTTCATCAGCAACCGAGCTTACAACAACAACAATGCGCCATGGAGGAACCATCCGAATTTTTCATGGAGAAATGACCAAGGCCAAGGAGTACCAAACAAATTTCAACAATCCCCAAGGTTATAGACCTCAAGCTCAAAGCCAACCATCAAACTTCTAATCCGGGTATAGACCATAGGGAACTTCTCCGGGTTTCCAACATCATCAACAACAAGAGTCCCCCTCTTCTTCTTCAAGTGGGACTTCAAGATTGGAGAACCTCATGGTGGATTTCATTGTCACCGCAAAGACCAAGTTCTCGGAACAAGAGACTTTCAATGCTAATCAAACGGCATTCAACAAAAACATTCAAAACCAACTTGGTCAAATATCTCAACAACTCTCCCAAAGGCCACCGGGCACCTTTCCCAAGTTAAACAAAGCCCAACCCGAGGGAAGAGGCCAAAGCGGTAACATTGAGAAGCGGTCGACCCCTTCAAACCTCATCTCCACAAGCTGATCATGAGAACCAAGAGAATCAAAATGAAGAAATTCAAGATTGCCAAGAGGAAGAACAAGAGATTGTTGAGGAAGTTCCTTCTCAATCGAAAAATACTTCTAAGTAGAAGGAGTCTCTTGAATCATCTTCTCCTTCTACTCTTCCTAAACCTTTATTACCTCTTCCATTCCCAAATAGACTCAAAAAGAAAAATCTAGATGAACAATTTGGGAAATTTTTAAGCATTTTTAACAAGTTAACAATCAATGTTCCTTTTGCAGATGCCTTGAAACAAATGCCTATCTACGCCAAGTTTATGAAGGGCATTCTTGCTAACAAGAGAGCAACACTTGGTGCAGAGATGGTGCAACTCACCGAGGAGATCTCGGCGGTCCTACTATGAAACCCTCCTCCAAAGCTTGGAGACCCCGGTTTGCCTATAATCCCTTGCTCTATCGGTGATATAAATTGTGGTAGTGGATTATGTGATTTAGGTGCAAGTATAAATCTCATGCCGCTTTCAATTTTTAATAAACTTGGGATTGGCGAGTGTGCACCCTCTGCTATGCAATTGCAACTTGCTGATAGGTCATTGGTCTTCACGAAAGGGAAAGTTGAGGATTTAGTAGTGAATGTAGGGACTTTTGTTTTCCCGACTGATTTCATGGTTATTGATATGGAGGAGGATGCTAGAGTACCACTGATATTAGGTCGCCCTTTCTTGAGGACTGCTAGGCCCCTAATAGATGTGGAAAATGGAAAAATTATCTTGAGATTTCATGATGAAAAGCTTGAGTTTGACATGTCTAAGGTAGTGAAGAAACCCGCACATGCGGAAGCTGTTTTTGCCATAGATGTTGTTGACTCTAATTTGCATGATAACTACTCTTCTTGTTTTGATTATGATGCTCTCACCATTGCTTTAACTGACGCTTGTGGAGACCGGGAAGATGAACCGGAGGTGAAAGAGATGGTAGTTGCATTAGACAGGAGGTCGATGCCATACCGGACACACTACCCACCACCGGAGCCTTTGGAGCGAACTGTACAGAAGCTCCCCACCTCGGTTGAGAAGCCTCCCACCGTGGAGTTGAAACCCTTACTCTCTCATTTAAAATATGCTTATCTAACAGAACCATGTGATCTTCCTGTTATTATTTATTTCTCTCTTATAGGAGCACAAGAGGACAGTTTGTTGAGGGTGCTTCGAGACCACAAGAGAGCTATTGGGTGGTCCATTTCCGGTATAAGGGGTATTGCTCCACATTTGTGCACTCACCGGATCTTCATGGAAGACAACTATAAGCCACTTGTTCAACCTCAAAGACGGCTCAACCCGAACATGAAAGAGGTAGTTAAGAAGGAGGTCCTAAAGCTACTCAACTCCGGGATCATTTACCCCATATCCGATAGTCAATGGGTGAGCCCGACTCAGGTGGTACCAAAGAAAGGAGGAATCACGGTGGTGTCGAATGAAAAAGGTGAACTGGTCCCCCAAAGAACAACAACCGGTTGGAGAGTGTGCATCGACTACCGGAAGTTGAACACGGCTACAAGGAAAGATCACTTCCCCTTTCCCTTCATCGACCAAATGCTAGAGAGGTTAGCTGGGCAAGACTTTTATTGCTTTCTTGATGGCTACTTGGGGTACTTCCAAATCCCCATAGCCCAGGAAGATCAAGAGAAGACCACATTTACATGCCCTTATGGAACATTCGCATATAGAAGAATGCCTTTCGGATTATGCAATGCTCCTGTAACTTTCCAAAGGTGTATGATGGCCATCTTCTCCGACTTTATTGAAAAAAGCATAGAAGTTTTCATGGATGATTTCTCGGTCTTTGGGCTCAACTTCGACTCTTGCCTAAGGAACTTAGACGTCATTCTCTCCCGATGTGAGGAAACCAATCTAGTACTCAATTGGGAGAAATGTCATTTCATGGTGAGAGAAGGGATCGTCCTCGGGCACAAGATCTTTTCCAATGGGATTGAAGTTGACCGGGCCAAGGTCGAAGTCATAGAGAAGCTCCCACTTCCCACCCCGATTAAAGACATTAGAAGCTTCCTTGGCCATGTCGGGTTCTATAGAAGGTTCATCAAGGACTTCTCCAAAATATCTAAACCTCTGTGTGATCTCTTAGCCAAAGATGTAAAATTCGAATTCACTGAAGAATGTCTAAAGGCCTTCAACATTCCAAGGAGTGCCTTGTCTCGGCCCCGATAGTTGTATCACCGGATTAGAGCCTCCCTTTTGAAATAATGTGTGATGCAAGCGACTATGCCGTGGGGGCATCCCTATGTCAGAAAAGGGAGAAGATTATGAGAACTATCTACTATGCAAGCAAGACACTCAATGATGCTCAGAAAAACTATGCCACGACCGAGAAGGAGCTTCTAGCGGTAGTCTTTGCATTAAACAAGTTCTACTCATATCTCTCGGGGAGTAGGGTGATTGTGCATATTGACCACTCAGCCCTCAAATATCTCTTCACCAAGGAGGACGCCAAACCGAGGCTTTTGAGACGGATTCTATTGCTGCAGGAATTTGAGATTGAGATTAGGGATAAACCGGGCACTCAAAATGTTGTTTCTGACCACTTGTCTCGCATGGAGACCCCGGATGATGGTACCCCTATCAATGAGCTCTTCCCGGATGAGATCGTGTTCACAATTGGAGAAACCGGTGATCCTTGGTTTGCCGACATCGCAAACTACTTGGTAAGGGGGGTAGTGCCGTATGAGATGACATACCAACAGAGGAAGAAATTCTTAGCCGACATCAAGCACTATTTTTGGGATGACCCCTACCTTTTCCGAGTCTGTGCCGATGGGATGATTAGAATGCGTACCGATGGATGAAGTTCAGAGCATCCTCACCCACTGCCACTCCCTTGAGGTAGGAGGGCACCACGGGCCAGCAAGGACACGGCCCAAGGTTTTGCAGTCAGTTTCTTTTGGAAAACGCTTCACAAGGACTGTCCACTCCTTTGTAGCTGCTTGCGACCATTGCCAAATGCTAGGAAAATATCCCAGAGCATGAGATGCCGCTAAATGTGATGATCGAGGTCGAACCCTTTATCTATGGGGCATTGATTTCATGGGTCCTTTCCCCTCCTCCCATTCAAATCTCTTCATCTTGGTAGAGGTAGACTATGTCACAAAATGGGTGGAAGCCATTGCATCCCCCACCAATTATGCCAAGGTGGTGACCAAGTTCCTAAAGAAAAACATCTTCACAAAGTTTGGGGGTGCCTAGAGCGATTCTCAACGATGGGGGATCTCACTTCTGTAAAAAATAGTTTGAGGCGTTAATGGAAAAATACGGAGTGAGACACAAGGTATCTTTGCCTTACCACCCTCAAACCAATGGGCAAGCCGAGGTGACAAATAGGGAGCTGAAATGGATATTACAAAAGACGGTAAACTCCTCTAGGAAGGATTGGTCCTTAAGACTAGACGATGCTCTATGGGCTTACCGGACAGCATACAAGACTCCAATCGGGATGTCCCCATATCGTCTAGTCTTCTGCAAGGCTTGCCACTTACCCGTTGAGTTGGAGCACAAATCCTATTGGGCTGTGAAAGCCTTAAACTTTGACCACTAGAGTGCCGCGACAAGAGGAAATTTCAACTCACCGAACTAGAGGAATTCCGGGAGGAAGCCTATGAGAACAACCTCATCTACAAGGAGAAGGCTAAGAGGTGGCATGACAAAATGATCCTAAGGCGGGAGTTCCATGAGGGAGACCGAGTGTTGCTCTACAATTCGAGATTGAAGCTTTTTCAGGGTAAGCTCAAGTCCCATTGGTCCGGACCTTTCACCATCACCAAGGTAACCCCATATGTGCAATCGAGCTGAAAAACGTGAAAGGTGAGACATTCTTGGTCAACGGGTCTAGGTTGAAGCATTACCTAGGAGGCGACATCGAGAAGGTGGAGGCACGTCCTCTCTACTTACAAGAGCCTCAAGTTTGATCTAACCCTCACTATGGTCTAGCCAAAGACCTTAAAAAGACGGGCAGCTTTCCGGGAGGTAACCCGGACTATTTGCACCGTTACCTTGCATTATTTTCTCATTAAGTTATGTTAGTTAGTTGCTTGTTTTATGCTTTATTTATTGTATGTTCTGGTTATTTTTACGTGTTGAATCTGTTTGTGGATGATGATAAGTGTTGTGGGCAAGAAAACAAACATTTTAAGGAGATTCTGGTCTCGACCGACCATAGGACCGAACTTGCAAGGTCGGTCGAGTCCAAAATTTCCAAATCATCAAGTTATGACTTGGACCGACCTTGCGACCGGACTTGCAAGGTTGGTCAGTCCAATTTTTGCAAAACCAAACATTCTGACTTGGACCGACCTTGTGGCCGGACTTGCAAGGTCGGTCGGGTCGAAAATTTCGAAACTAAAACATTCTGACTTCGACCGAGCTTGCGACTGGACTTGCAAGGTCGGTCGAGTCAAAATTTTTGAAAAAAAGGGTCAAACGGTGCGTTCAACCAAAAATTAGTCCCCTTCTCTTTCGTCCCCCCAAGACTCCATCTCCTCCCAATTACCACACTTCAGTCGCCCTCCCTCCCGTTCTCCCTCTCGCGCAGCCCAGCCACGCCCCAGACCATCACTGCTCCATAGTTCCGGCCGCCACCACCGCCTGCGCGCAACACCGCCGCGACTACCCCACTCCGGCACCGTCGTCTGCCCCAAGTCCCACCACCGACAGCAACCCAACGCCAGCACACCACCACCCAAATCCCTAAAACCCAAATCTTTCCCCAATCTTATATCCACTCGATTTTAGCCCCAATATGTCCAATTTCTTGCTCCAATCCTCTACAAAGCACTAAGGTATGTCATTCTAACCCTAATCTACCAATTCTTAACATTTTGACAAAATTACACTTTGGGGCTAATTATGTGCGAACCAAATGGAGCTTTATTCTGAATTTGTGAATTTTGTAAACTTGGTGACTTGGAGTGTTCATAGACTTTGATTCTAGGGTTTGTGTGTAAATGTGGCTGAAAGAGTGGGAATTTGGTGATTTCTAGCACAAATTTTATGATAAATGCCTTAAATTGAATGAACCCTTGTTTAACATCATTCGCATTAGTTGAAATTGTGTTATGGCTTTGTTGAATAGCTGGGTAATTCGTGACCATGCTTGAACCTAAAATGCCCAAGGCAACACATTTATGAGGTTACATTTGTTGGGGCATAAATGGTGACACTTAGTGAATTGTTCGGGTGCTTGGCGAGTTTAGTAACATTTTCGGTTAATTAATTGTTAGTGTGCTTGGTGAGCTAAAATGGCATTGTTTTGAGTGGCAATGTGGAGGTTCTTAGAACCGGGGAAGGATAGAAAAACAGGGGGGACTCTGCCAAAATTTTTCCAAACAAAAGTCGCCCTTTTGATCTTTAATATGCTTCATGCTTAATGCTTTGCCACTTCCTTATTGTCATCCTAATTATTCTCTATTATTTCATTGGTTGTTATTTTTTCCTTTTTCTGTTTGCGTTTCCTTTTCTTTTTCTTTGTTTTGCAGAACAATGGCCAACCTACAACGCCGCGCCCGGAGGAACCAGGCCGCTCCCAACCGAGAGCTAGGCCACCCCAATGGCCTCCTTGATGGCATCTTCATCAATGAAGAGGCACGACGCTGGTTCACATCCCCCAGACGGCGGGAGATTGTTCTGGAGCGGACCGTGGATCCAGCTCTCATAGAGGACCTAAAGCTCCGGTCGTACTTCGAATATCTGGGCTGGAGCTACGTGCTCACCATGGGTGATCAATACCACCCCCGGCTAATCAAAGAGTTCTATGCTAATGCGGCAGTAAGCAGGTAGCCGAAGGAGATCACCTCCGTTGTTAGTGGCCGGGCCATCGCCATCCGGAGGTGGGATGTCCACGAATTCTTTTAGCTCCCTCGTGAAGACCTCGACCACTTCTCAGTCATCCACCCTGGAGATCTGATCGCCAGCCGCCACCGCTACCTCGCCGACCTCCTGGTCCAGACACATCGAAAAAACCAAACCGGGAGAGACTTTAGGGTCACTATGACCCTGAACATGGTGAGCGATCCGCTGAAGATGGTCATACTCGCGATATTACACTATAACATCGTGCCTCGCAACAGCAAAGATCTAAACTCCAAGGAATGCTACCTCATGGATCATTTGGTCGCCCCGGACCCGGAGAAGCCGCTCTCCCTCTCCGATCTTATCTTCGACCACCTCTGCCACATCATTGCGAAGAAGGATACCCATCACTTGGGTTTTCCTCACTTTTTGCAAAGGTAGTTAGCACGTTGTGGAGTGCGGCCCAGAGAGGATGAGGTAGCCAGCCTACCTATGGACCCTATCTCCGACACTACTATACGGAAGATAGGCTTTTTTCGCGATGACGACGGGTGGCACAAGGTGACCGCTGAGCATAGGCAGAGCAGGGGTGCATCCTATTCTTCCGGTGCCTCCACTTCCGGTGCCTCCACTTTTGGTGCCTCCACTTCCAGTGCTGCACCCGCCCATTCCTCCCCCTGCCTCCACTACCGACCAGTGCTGTGACCCTGGAGCAGCTTGAGGTGTTCGAGAGACAGATGGCTAAGCACCAGCGCCTCATGATGGAGCACCAGAGCCAGATGGACGCCCACATGCAATTCCTTCATGAGCAGGCAGCGCGTGGTGGTGCGCCTCCCCAGTAGCCATCTTATGATCCCAGGATGCCTTGCCATTGTTTTTCTGCCTGTTTATCTATCTTTTGATTTACCATTAGACTTATGTATTCAGCTTGGATATTTGTCTATTTTTCCTTTAAACTGCATTTACGTTCGTTTTGTCGTACTTATTTTCTGCACTATGGTGTCTTAAGCACCTTTTTGAATACTCTGCTATGGGACTCATTCATGAGTCCCCTTTTGGTTATCTAACTATGGACATTCTTGCGAATTCTTCAGAATGCATTTTGTGCCTAGTTTCTTTTTGGCTTTACATTGTAGATATTTTTCAACTGAACTCAAGAACACCTCAAAGGGAGTTAGGAGAAATCCAAGAGAAACTCTTGCCAATTTTTCCTAGGATCTTCGACCCTTCCTGTCGGAGCTAGAGCTTCAATGACCATGCACACTAGCAAGTGTGGGGGAACCCCACCACCAACTCATCTTTATCAGGGGAGTACTAGTTCTCTAACCTTTTCACATATATACAAGCAATACACTTTTTGCTTACTCCATGCCTAGTGCTTCGAAAAGGTCTTCTGTTAGTTTTTCCATGAGCTTTTCTTGAACAATGAGGACATTGTCCCATTCAAGTGTGGGGGAAATGACCTTTTATTTTTGGTGCACTGCTCAATTTTCTCATATATATTTATAGCTTCCATGTAGGAGTTATATTTATAGTAAGCAAGTTTTTCCATGAATTCTTGAAATTTTCCACCGATTTTTTTTCAAAAAGTTCTCTCTTGAGGAGCATTCATATGCGGTGCAATCATAAATCCATATCTTGGTGAACTTTTATTGCTTAGGGGTTTTTCTACCTTCTCATCTAGGGATTGCTAAGGGGTGCTTCCTTGTGAAAAATGTTAAAAAGGAACTTGAGAGACACCATAGGTAACCAACAAATGAGAGTTGAGTGTTCATTGAAGCAAGGCAAAATGCCAAATTATCTCTCCTCATCTCTTGTTACAAAAGTGAATCAAATGAAAATCTCTATTTTTCCTTTTGTTTTTCCTCAATGCTCATTCTTGAGAGAAGTTGGCCATGGTAAAAGTTCTCCAAGTTTCATAATCTGTAAGAACTCGGAAGCACTCTAGATCATACCCTGAAACTCTATATTTTCATTTGCCCTAAGCACACCCATGTCACCATGAGAAGGTTGGTTGCACTCCTCTTGAGGTTGTTCACAAATTTTGCTCACATGAATTCAAGAATTCATCTAAACACTTGCTTGCTTTAAATGTTCCTTCTTTTTGTGAGTCCTTAGCTAATTTTGCTTGAGGACAAGCAAATAGATAAGTGTGGGGGAGTTGATAAGTGGTGAAATAGTGCTTTCTCAAGGTCTTCATTCACCGTCATTTTATTCAGTGCATGACTTATTTCACCACTTTATTGAGTATTTTTGTGATTATTAGTGATCTTATACTTTTGACATATTCAAATAGGTAAATACTCATATGAGTACATTTTGAGAGCTTAATCTGAGAATGCATCAATGTTCGAACACCTCGGGAAGGATGCCAAGCTCACGGGAAGCATCAGGAGAATTCCGGCACAAAAGAAGGACATCCTAGGCCCGACCGACCTTGGGACCGACCTTGTTAAGGTCGGTCCGACTCTGTCCAAGCCCTCTCAAACACACTGGAATCGACCAACCTTGGGACCGACCTTGTCCAAGGTCGGTCGAGCTTAAAAACCTGTCACGTGACTCGTTCTGAGAGAGGGACTCTTCTCATTTTCTACACAACACACACCTAGAGACTGAAAGAAGAGAGGAGAGAGAGGGACGAGTTGAAGGAGAAAAAGAGAAGAAGAAGAAGAGAAGAAAAAGAAGAAAGCTCACCTTCTCCAAGCTCAACCACCTTCAACAATGGCTTTCTCTCTCTCTTTTATGTATCTCTATGGCTGAGTAGAACTATTTAGCACTTTGGGATGGGGATTTGAACTTGAATCCCCCAACTAGCTTGTAAACCCTTACTTTATTAATTATTATGGTTTTCTCTCTTGTGCATTTAATGCTTTAACTTGATCAATTATGGCATTTATGGTGACTCCCAACAACACAAGACTTTGAGTTGGGGGTTGTGGCCTAGAGGAGAGAGAAACCCTAGATTGTGCTAGCTTGATTAGTTGGTGAAATTTGGGGTTATTTATGTGGACTTGCAATTAATGCTATCTAGTGATTTGAACTTCTCTTGATTTGAGAGTTGAGAGTTTCTAGGCAAGAGTTGGCTCTTCCATGACTTGGAAGGCCATTACAATAGTCCAAATAGACAATTTGAGTGAAATGGGTTTATGAGTGAAGTTGGGGTGAATTTAGGTGAGAATAACCATCCAAGGGTGCTTCCCACCCAAAACCCTTAACTACCAATTTTAGTTTCCATAGTTAAGTTGCAGTTTTTATTGAACAAAACCACTAAGCTTGCCGCCGGCTAAACCCCCCTTTTTACTAATTTATTGTTCCGTCACCGAATACCGAAGCTAGAGAGATAGATAGTCAATTTCCTGGTGGAACGACACTAGTTATTTACTACTTCGATTGGGTCCACTTGCCCATATTTGTGATATTGACCTGCATATACATATTTTTTCTAACAATATTCAAAATGCTTTAACTTTAATTTTCTTCCCCTGTTTGCAAAAAAAAACTGAACTAGGCTCAATTCCGTAACAGCATAACAAGGTCAAATTACAAAGAAGAAACAAATTAAATGCTATCAAAAGTTGTCAAATCTCCATCTCCTAAGCAACCTTCATTTCTTTTTTCTCTTTGAAATCTTTTCACTTTTCTGTCGATAATGATTTGCTGCAAACTCAATTTCTCCAACAAGGATATTGTTTCTTGTTCAAGAAGCTGGCCACATATTTAATTGTAGTCTGAAAAGTTTAATGCCTTCTTGTTTAGGCCAACTTGATATCCATCTTTTATTTTGTCCCTCCCAAAATTCCATCAGCTTGCACATTAGAATACCATAACTAATAGTATCATTGGTAAACCTGAAGCTATAAACGTTTACAGTCGAAACTGAGTTGTTGCATTTGATTTTACTTATCCATTAAAGGTGGTTTTTACATATCCATGACAACTTTAAACATTTCTACTAATGAGAAACATATACACTCATATTTATAATCGTTTTTATCACTATTATAGAAAAGATGACACTAACTGTGATATATCTTTTCATTCAACCGTTCATAGCGAATTATTGTGTATAAGAATATTTTATTAACATTTATCTGTTTACTGAACTTAACTGATGATAAACCTAAAGGTTATAAATGTTTGAAAGTCTATTTTACGTATTCATTTAACCTTTGGTTTTTACGTAAGCACGATAACATATAATATGAAGGCTAATATTTTTACGTTCAATATTTTAAAATCATTATCTGTCACTTTTTAATTTAGAAAAAAAATATATTTGTATTGTTTACATTAAGATATTTTTAAATTTTATTTAATTGATTAAGGCATGTATTTTGAATTGACATATACTTCAAAAATTTTATATATATGTATAAACAACAAATATTACAAGATTAAAAACTATAATACAATAGCCAAATATACGTGTATATTGGCATGAAAACAATTTATATAATTGATTAATTATTCAATAAAGATTAAAACTAATCATGTTATTATGATATTGTAAGAGAAAAATATCAAACCCACTCCGTATATATTATAAAAAATAATTACATTTGATTAATAATATTAATATCTTATTAGAAATGGAAAATGATGTAGCCATACATAGCTGTATTTTATATTATCTTGACATTTACTATCATCTTCCATATATAAAAGAATATAAAAGAAGCAGACATGTGTGGCATATCATGTAGCTATCAATTTATGGAGACGTACTCTCCGTGACAGATCTGCCGCCTTACACTGGTATAGGAAATACTGTTGAATAAACATGAATACAACGCCAGCAACAAACTCGAACCAACCGAGCTTGCTTGGCACTCCATCACACACTACAAAAAAGCTGATTATCCACTGGAATAAGAAATCAAAAGAGTTCTAAGACTTTCCCTCTGCAACTCCTCTTCAATGCCTCAAACTTGATTGAATATTTTGTCTCAAATTAAATAGACATTCTTTTCCATTTCCAATTTGAAGATTTTATTCCAAACAATAAATAGACATTTCCAATAACCTTTTTTATAAGAGAATAAAATATAAATAACCATTGTGGAAGCTCCACTCCAATTAAAATAATCTTGAATTTGGTTACATGCTGCCCTAGTGACACTCCCTAGAAGAAAAGAATGGGATCGTCTATCGAATTGAATTCATATATCACCGTTTATTTTAAGTGCCAGCAGCCAGTGGTGGGTGTGGGTTGGATCATTTATGTCGCCTGATCCACTAGGGACGTTAGTGAAAGTGGAAAAAAGAATATAAAGATCCACCAATATGATGAGCCAATAGTTTCTCACCTGACGATGTGATCTAGTTGTTGTTCTACTACTATAGATCATTTTCAAAGTCAATTATTACCATTTGTAGAAATGTGATATTCCTGCATTTTGGTTTTTCTTTACAAGATAAAAAAGAATTACGTTCTCACTCATCAGTAAATAAAACACTAGTTATCTTTTCACAAATATTTACAATAATTTAATAAGATAAACAATATACGTCAATACATGTTATTCGAAATATAATGAGCAAGCAACATGTGAAAATATTCGAAGGAAACAACATGAGAAATAGAAAACAAAAAATTGCGACACTTAGAAGTAGCGATGTTTATAATCGATAAGTTGGCTTTTTGATTAACTAGAAACTGATTAATCAGATTTTCGATTAGTCAAATTTGATAATCGTAATCGGTTCATTTAAAAGTGGTCAATTGGGACTGGTTAACCGTTGTTTCAGTGCAATTTTACCGATTTAAAGGTTAACCGAAATGATTAGATTTATGTGTTTTTTTTCTTATAATTAGCAAACAACGTATGGTTTTACCGGTTTTGGTATGACATTAAATCGGTTAACCATTGACTTTGATAAGTTTTTATTGATTTTAGTATAATTCTAACAATTAATTATATAAGTACACTTATTTTTGTTAAATCTAATAATTAACCCTATAATATTATATTTATACTAAAAAAAATTTATAAACTATAATAGTTAAAGTGCTTAAATGGTTTTTCCGGTTAACCGGATTCCTTAAAATCAATAATCGTAACCAGAACCAAAAAATTAAATGATTCGGTTAATCAAACTGACAAACCACTTGAGTTTACCGGATTTCCGATTTCACCGGTTCCAGTCTCAGTTTGACGGTTTCGGTTTTCCGTGAAAACCCTACTTAGAATTCAATAAGTTTGTCTAATGATAATCACCATACATTTAAATACTAAATTACATAGTGTAAAAAAGGGAAATAGTAAAAAAGAAAGTTATCAAACCAGCTCATCACTGAAATAACTAGTTCTTTCTTGGAAAGTACAAAGAAAGAGAAGCAAGTAGAGTACAAGTGATGCGACTCTATACTTTGCTACCATTTGTTGGAAAGTTACTCTGCTACTATTTTAGTATTACTCACATAATAGCTTTGAATTAGATATGGGCTAGCCCAACCCAAAATCCGCAGATAAACGATGGCCGATATATCAAACTCCACCTTCCCACTAAGCCCAACTTCCAACTCTCAGTTTCCATTCACTCAGCCTCACTCGCAGCGTGATACTCGCAATTAGCACATCGTCATCCCTGCAATGGCGGCGAAAGAGCTCTTACGAAAACCCGTCAATGCCACGATCCGGCTAACGGTACCAGCTGGTGGAGCCCGACCTGCTCCTCCGGTAGGTCCGGCGCTTGGACAATATAGACTGAACCTAATGGCTTTCTGCAAGGACTTCAACGCGCGGACTCAGAAGTACAAATCCGAAACTCCCATGTCTGTCAAGATAACGGCATACAAGGACAATACCTTTGACTTCGAAGTGAAATCTCCCGCGGTGAGTTGGTATCTGAAGAAGGCAGCTGGGCTTGATCTCGCCAGCAGCCGTCCAGGCCACATCACGGCGTCGTCGGTGACTATTAAGCATGTTTATGAGATCGCGAAGGTGAAGCAGCAGGATCCCAGTTGCCAGCATGTACCTCTTGAAAGTATTTGTAAGTCTATTATTGGGACTGCCAATACCATGGGGATTAAAATTGTTAAAGAATTGGAATAAGAAAAAAAGGTAAGACATTTTGGAGAGTTTTTTAGGGTTTATCGTGTTATGGCAACAGGGTTTTTGTTTGTTCGTAGTTACTGTAGCTGAATCGAAAATAATACAGTTCTTGATATTGTGGACTGATGAATTGGCCTTTGATCGTACCATTCGGGGTTTTCTGATTGATTTCACCATATGTTAGTTTCTGAATACAATAGAGAGTTGATGAATTTGAACAAGGATCGAGGTATCTATGAATTATGTGCTTCTAAACTTCTGTCTGTGTGTGTCAAATTTTAAGCCGCGGTGATTGTGCTTGACTACTTAGAACGAGAAGTTCACGTATATGACTGATTTTTCATTGATCTAATGGTTGAATTGTGCCTAGATCTGTTTCTGTTAAAAAAATGATCTTACTGCAACCGGGGCCTTTGATGAATTATGTTTTGTTGCTGGTTACAAAGAAACAGGGGTAATGCTATTGTGAAAAGCAACGATTAATAATAATCTTGATTACAGCAGACTCTTAATTTATAAGCAATCCATTGTACAATGTGAAGTGCAATTTATTTCTGTTACTTTTCAGGTACTGAAAATTAGCACTAACTAGGATTTGAAACTTCGTGAATTAACTGGCCTAAGAAAGACATCTGATCTAGCAGTGACATTTTCTGCCGATAATCGATATATGTTTCCATAATCAATTTTGATGTGCCTTTTCCGGCAAAATCAGTTTTTGCGAGATGATAATTGCATCTTCCCCATTGATATTGGGAATTCCAATATACATATGGCAGTTCCTATTGAATCAACGAGTATGCTGGTAGTGGTTGTTAAGTCCACATATGTTATCTGTTAAATTAGAGCAAATTGGTTTATTTGATTCGACAATCATGCTGAATTGCTTACCACTAGGTCAATGGCAGTGGTATCTTATTATGAACATGGGGCGAGATGGCAGGTGTTTCTCTTTGAATATTGATGTTAGCCTGCATTACATTGTATTTGGGTTTTACTACCAACCTATGATTCTGACTTGAGGATGATGTGCTAAGTATATAAGAGTAGGGTTGATTCTGTGTCTAGCTCTACTACACTTCTTAGATGTTTAAGTTGGTGAGCTGGATATTTATTTATATATTGTTGATTATGTGGTATGTGATATATGGAGTGTAAAAGCTAAAGCTGTTGGATGATGAAGTGAATACATCGGTATCCTTGATTTATTGTTACTTTGGATTTGATCATTACATGATTTCAGTTGGGTCATTATTTGTATAGGTTCTTTCTTTTTCTTTTTTTTACGTGACAAGTTTGTGCATTGTGGGGATTCTGCTTAGTGATTACTTGGAATATGCATTTGTCATCAAGAATCATGATGATACACCCAACCTTCCTTGAGGGTGTGTTTTAAATGAAACAAGCAATTAAGAACCAAGTGATTATCCCGCCGGTGATTAATGAATCACAACAAGTGTTTTCAATATCTTATCGTTCTTCAATGTGCGTTATTGTGTAGATGGTATGGTATGATATGGTATGTGAGTTGGCGTGGGTAAGTGGCTGTTAAATAATGGTTGATATGAAAACCGAGAGGAGTTATTGGTGAGTAGAAAAATAAAATTCTAAGAATGACATGTAAACGAGGAGTTAAGGTCATGAGGTTGGAGAGCTTAATGGTATGTAATATGTATGTTAGTTGGGTTGAGAACGTGATGCTTAACTGAAGGTTTATATGACAACAGGCTTAATGATGGTGATCGCTTGTGAATGACATAGTAAAAACCATGACGTTGAAGAGTATAATTTGTATCTTTAATTTAATACAATTAGTGCGGAATATAACATTACCATTTAGCAACATATGATTGGTGGCTTATAAGAAGTTAAAGCATGGTTTATGAGTTCTTTTAGTGTATTATCCTCTAATATAATTGAGTTTTTGCTTAATTTATGATATATCATGTGTTTTTAAATTGGGAAAATTACAGTTCCACCTATAATGTTTGGTGAAATTATATACTCCACCCACGAGGTTTCAAAAATTACATTCTTCGTCCATATGGTTTCTAGTGTTTTACATCCAGTAATTTTTCTGATTTTTACTCAATTAAAAGATGTTTAAACGTTGTCCAAAATTGATGAAATTTTATATGGATGATATCAAATGTCTTGTGGGATCGATCGAAAATGCGCTCACATGTCATATGTTTTATTGGGTTCCACGAGTCACATTTGAGCTTAAAAAACTTTGGATTTGACATAAGATTAAATATAATACTTTAGCATCATCCAAGTAAAGTTTCATCAATTTTGAACAAAGTTTAAACATCTTTTAAATTGAACAAAAATTAGGAAAATTACTAGATGTAAAACACCGGAAACTATATAGATGGGGATGTAATTTTTGAAACCTCGTAGGTGAGGTGTCCAAACATCATATGTGGGGTATGTAATTTTCCCTTTTAAAATTATACAGGACAACACTAAGTTTTTACTTATTTCATTATATAACATATCTCACATTCTATTAAATGTTTTGTTAATATTATTGGAAAATGACTAACTATCCATGTTATTAATTAACAACCCGATATTGTCATACTGATAAATTTCATAAGATACCACTTTCGTTTAACTAATAATATTTTGTGTAATTTTAGAAAATTATATATTGTGAATTAAACAAAACGTGGTGACATTTTCCTTTTAAATTTGTTTCATTTAAATTAGGAAAAGTTAAATCTCCTTGAATAAAATATCCATCTTAATCCTCTTACCCTTTAAAAGTGTTAGCATTGTACAAGGCCGTGAAAAATATTACAATCTCTACCCACCAAAATCCATGACGGCCAGAAAGAAAGGAATCAACAGATGAGATATTTCGAAAGGACAAACCCATAAAAGGAATTTCGCATCAAATGGAACAAAATCAACAAAACTTATACGTGCAAGATTTTAAACAATTCATCTAGGTTCTCGTACCAATTAATCAAAGAAGATTCATAATCTGCGTCTCTACAATCGGTTCAACTGCACGTGGTTTAACCATTATAGTAAGGTACAACCTCTGACTGCTCATCTATTTAAATGAATGTCCGTCATGTAAGGTAAGGTAAACAAGCAGCCGCTAAGTTGATCCTCAATCATAAATGAATAATTGGCCAAGAAATGGCCAAACATTTTCCACCCAGCACCGTTATCAAAATTACATTACAGATCAAGAGCCTACTATGGAATAGAGCAATGTAGCTATAAGAGATAGGTCGTTGTAGTTAGATTTGGTAATTTGGGTCACTGGGTCGGGTTGCTATCAACCATAACCCAACCCATTTAAAATATCATCAATCCAATCCAACCTAAAAAAAGGATGGATCAGGAAATCATGACCTTAGCCCAACCCGTTTACAATCCTTAAACCCTAGCCCAACCCACCCAACCCATTTTTAACATACAATAATTTAGATGGATTAGAAGTAGAAATTAATAAATAAATCCAAAAACATCCGGTGCTAGCTGACACACTAATTAGGATGATACAAAAAGAAGAGAAGTAATCTTGCTTGATTGACCCAACTCTAAACGAATTCCATGTTATGCAAACAATGTAAAAGTACTGGACCAATTTACCATGAATAGGATAACATGTATTTTTCCATAAGTTTATATTTATCAATCTCAGCCTAAAGCGCTACCACTGTTGGGGAGGAATCCTATCTAGATATGCACATGATCCTACTGCCCTTAATACAAAGAGGAACAGAAAATGAAAATCTTCATTATGCATTAGAGAAATATACTAAAGACAAATCTTCTAAAGTTAAAAATAATTTATAAATTCAGAGCTCAATGCCTCAAGCTATGATTGATAGCTTTAAAATAATTATTCCTGTTTAAATTGAGTGCTCAAGCTTGAGAAAAGTACAATCATAATTACTTAATCGCTACCAACAATTGAGGAACTTTTATGTAGCACGATATCCGCATTGTTGGCTTCAGAATTCACTAAGAGATTTATAATCAAGATCCTACTTATAAAAAGTACATATCACCTACTTTTGTCCACCCTTCTAGATAATCTAAACATACCTATGTTCTTAAGAACAAATATGGCAGTGAGAATAAGAAAAACAAACCTTGGCAGAGATGAAGCGCGACACAGACATGAACAACGACGTAGAGAAGAAAAATGGATGTGAGTCTGCAAACGAGAGCATTTGGGGTTTCAACATTACGTTAAGGTTTGGTTAGACCGTTTGTTTGATATGCAGCTGGTTGGGCCATTGGTTAAGTTAAGATTATGTGATATTTAAAGGTGAGATAGTCCAACTGCACTTAAGCTTAAGGTTAAGGTATAGTTTGATCTGAAAATAATATATATATATATATATATATATATATTGTGAATTAATATTCTTATTTTCTATTATTAACAAATAGATTTTCAGGTTTCGGGTTGGGTCATGGGTTAAGATCTCTACCCTTACCCAACAAAAAAAATTAGCTTATTTTCCTAATCCAACCCAAAAAGTAGATGAGCCAATAATTAAGACCCTAACCCGCTAAAGTATGGGTTGGGTTTAGGTTGGGTCAAAATTGCCAATCTAGTTGTGGTGGGCTTTGAGTATCCAATATATGTGTCTTTTATAGTAGAGATAAATAAATTGCGAACCATCAATACTTCGTTATACTTTTGCTCAATTGGTTAAAACTAGAGCTAAAAATTATTTTGAAGGATTTTTTTTTTAATGAGTGGTTAAAACTAGATTAGTTTACAATATATTCCTAGGTGTTACAAAATTTAGTAAAATTCACAAAAAAAAAATTCAAAATTTACTATATAGTATGTATAACTAAATAAAAAATACTTAAAATATTATTAAAAAAAATAAAAAAATATTAAGCAACATAAGATTACAAAAAATCAAAATTTCTTATATTTTTTTATAAATTATTTAGTACCATAAAATAAAATTCAGTATATTAAAGACGTAATTTATAATAATTAAGTACCATAAATTTCACCATATAATTTTTAAATTATATTTTTTTCTACCAATTGAAATTATTTATTCTAAATAAATTATTTCATACTTTTTAACAATTATTTAGAGAATTTATTTTTAAACCATTAATATTCTATTTTACAGATAACTTTATGACATAAATATTTTGTAGATAGCAAAAAAATATTATGTCATAAAGTTATCTGCAAAATAGAATACAAATTATAAAAAAATAAATTTCTGGAAAATATTGGCTTAAAATATATATTAATTTATTTTGAATAATAATTTATTTTTTAGTTATTCAACTAATATTTACAAAAGTTATTTTAAAATTTTCTATTCTATTTTATAGATAACTTTATGACATAATATTTTATAGATAACAAAAAATAATATATCATAAAGTTATTTGTGAAAAAGAATATAAATTTTTAAAAACATAGTTTCTAAAGATTAGTTAAAAACATAAAATAATTTATATTAGTAAAAAATTAGTTTAAATAATTGGTATGGATTATGCTAACTAATTGGTAGAAAAATTGTTATAAATTATGTTTTTAAAACACTATATTCGTTTCTAGTGAATCTTTTTATTTAGGGGATATTGTGAACTTTAAAATCATTTTGTTAAATAGTAGGGATTTTTTTATCTTTTTCCCTTGTGGTCAATGACATAATGACATTCACGAACTTTTATAACAATACGATGAAATTTTGTGACTTTCATTTTGTTTCCACATTTCATGAATTTTACAAAAATATACTCCCTCCGTCCTGAATTGACCGTCCTGTTTACTATTTGGACATGTCGTTTGACTTCAATTTTTTAAGATAAATTAATTTTGAAAATTTAAGTTTGCATAAGAATCCTTACATGATAAACTATATGTTACAAAAATTAGTTTTATAAAATTATTTTATCTTATTGCTTAATATTGAAGTGGAAAAACGTGCCATAAAGCAAACAGGACGGTCAATTCAGGACGGAGGGAGTAATTTGGCTTTGCTTTTTCAAATCCAGGTTGTTTTTTTTTAAACACTGTAAATCCAAGATGTTGAGACGACTCCCTTTTATACTCTCTCCGTTCTGAATTGACCGTCCTGTTTACTATTTGGACAGTCGTTTGACTTCAATTTTAAACATATAAGATAAAATATTTTTTAAAATTTAAGTTTTACATATGATAATTTTATCTTATATACTTAATATTGAAATAAAAAAACGTACCATAAAACAAAGAAGACCGTCAATTCAAGACAAGACGGAGGGAGTATTAAAAAGGACTCGAATCCCTTTTTTTAAGGACTAACAAATCACCAGTTACCCCCACACCCCTGATCGGGAACTTACCTTGGCAGTGAACGTACTGAGACTCGATACTAAAAATTGATCTTTGGGAGAAATTCTCGCATAACCTGACGCGGAAACCTCCATGCCCATCAGCTGGTCCCATTTCAAGCTTTCCGCTCCAATCTCAAAGACAATCCTGAAGCTACAGTTCCTCACGTCTCAATCTAAACTCTTTTCATTATTAGCATCGTCGATACCACCGCAGTTAACATCACCGGTCCCGACCCACCAGCACATAGCCCATCTGATCCTAGACCAAAAGTCTCCATCTGAGGCACTACGGACCTTCAAATGGGCTTCGAAGCTTCCAAATTTCACACATGATCAATCAACATACCGAGCTTTGATCCACAAGCTTTGCACTTTCCGCCACTTCGATGATGCACGGAAACTGCTCGAGGAAATGCCATGCTCAATTGGCTCACCCCCAGATGAAAATGTCTTCATAACTTTCACCCGTGGTCTTGGAAGAGCACATAGGATCAAGGAGGTGATCATGGTACCTGATTTGATCCTTAAATTTGACGTGGTGCCAACATTGAAGTTATACAACTCAATCCTTGATGTGCTGGTGAAGGAAGACATCGATATAGCTAGGGGGTTCTATAGGAAGAAGATGATGGAATGTGGAGTCAAGGGTGATGATTACACTTTTGGAATATTGATGAAAGGGCTTTGCTTGACAAACAGGATAGGCGATGGGTTTAAGTTGTTGCAAGTGATTAAGTCTAGTGGTGGGAAGCAGAACACTGTTGTTTATAACACGTTGCTCCATGCTCTTTGTAAGAATGGAAACGTTGGGAGGGCGAGGAGTTTGATGAATGAGATGATAGAGCCTAATGGGGTTACGTATAATCTATTGATATCTGCTTATTGTAAAGAGGGAAACCTGGTTCAAGCCATGGTGATGTTGGAGAAGAGCTTTGATGCTGGGTTTGTACCTGATGTTGTAACAGTAACTAAGGTGATAGAATTGCTCTGCAATGTGGGTCGTGTGGTTGAAGCTGTTGAAATTGTGGAGAGGACGGAAGCTAATGGTGGTAAAATTGATGTTATTGCTTATAATACTTTAATTAATGGGTTCTGTAAAATTGGGAAGGCAAGGGTTGCGGTTCGGTATTTGAAGGAGATGGAGTTAAAAGGACGCCTTCCGAATGTGGACACCTATAATGCATTAATAAGCGGGTTTTGTGAGACTGGTATGGTGGATGCAGCGCTTGAGCTGTTCAATGAAATGAAAAGAGATGGGATCAATTGGAATTTTGTTACTTTTGATACATTAATTGCTGGACTTTGCTCCAAAGGATTGGTGGATGAAGGGTTCAAAATCTTGGAGTTGATGGAGGATAGCAAAGGCGGATCTGGGGGTCATATCAGTCCATACAAAACAATTATATATGCCCTGTACCTTAAGAATCGCTGGGAAGAAGCTTTTACGTTTCTTACTAAAATGAACCGGATGTTTCCAAGAGCAACAAATAGGAGCCTGAAGATTATAGGTTCTTGTGAAGAGGGCAGTGTTGATACTGCAAAGAAGGTCTATCAGCAGATGATTGAAGAAGGTGGGATACCTTCAGTTTTGGTTTATTCAAGCTTGATACGTGCACTTTGTCTGCAGAATTGTTTCAAAGAAGCATTTGACCTGATGAATAAGATGATCAACTGCAAATTTTTTCCTTCTGTGTTCACTTATAATTATGTCGTAAGTAGCTTTTGTTCTCAGGGTAAAGTTACTACTTCTTTAAAGCTTTTGAATGACATGGTTTGGAGGGGGTGCTTACCAGATTCAGGAACATACAGCCCTATAATTGACGCGTTTTGTCAAAGAGGAGAACTTGGAAAAGCTACAGTGGTATTTCAGCAGATGGTTGATAAGGGCATTGCTCCTACGACCAATATATGGACATCATTGCTTGACCATCTCAGCAGAGAGAAATTGTGGTTGAAATCAGAAACTTCATCTGGTATACATAGTCAAATACAGTGGATTGTACAGCTCTGAAAATCAACGGGTTTAATCATCATACAAAGAAGAGTTGGTCCTCCCCAGATAAATTTTCAGATTAAGAAACACTCTCAATCATTTTCAGGTTTTGGGTTTGTTCAGTTTGCTCAAGTTGAACATGCCAAGGGTGCTACAACTCTGAATGGTAAATTGAAGATTTCTGGCGGAGTTATCAAAGTTTCATCTTTGACTGAGCATGTGGGTAGCAATCAAAACGTTGGTACAAGTGCTGCAAATTTTGAGGGTGATTTTTCCCTTGTTGCTCAAGTGAGAGCACTTTCTGATGTATACGCTGGACCTCCCCTATTGCTAGTACTCTAGAAATTCCTGTGTTTAATGACACAGTTACTGCTGAGCCAGGGGCAGGCTTTTCCTTTTAATGGACACGATTTAATGCCTACTGCACCCCTTCCTGGCAAATTCCTCCCCTTTGTGACTTCCGAATCTGTTGGGATCTCCAATGGAGTGTTTGTTGTTGATGAACTTGTTTGACCCAGCCACTGACCCAGAATTTTGTTTGGACATCAAAGAAGACGTGGAAGAGGAATGCTCAAAGTTTGACCGGGTGAAGCACATCTATGTTGACAGGGGGGATAGTGCCCGGTCTTGTATATCTACGTTTTGAGAACAACGGAGGTTAATCTACTAATTTAGGAAACTCAAAGGCGGCGATGATCCCCATGAGAATGAATTGATTCATCAATTTTCTGCAACTGTACATACATGACCTAGTACTATAGTATTAATAAATTCTCTGTATCTCGGCCATCTTCATGCCACCTCAAGATTACGAAGCTTGGTTTCTTCTTGGTTGAAGAACAGTGTGTGGTAAGTTCATTGCATCAATTTTTGGACGAGATTGTGTTTTTGTTGATATGGTGACGAATCTCCTGGTTAAAATATTTCCTTTTTCTGGTTATGATAGTAAACGTTGGTCCTCTATTAGGTATTTAGAAATTGTCTATCTTTTTGCGTTTGGTATCCTAACTTCATCGAAGTACAAATGTATTCCCAATATTATCTCGGTTGCTATATATATATGAAAAGACGGTAACTATATTTCTTTGACATGTGTTCTAGATGATTTGTATACCAACATTCATTGCGTCCTTTGATGACTCACTTCTTAGGCTACTTCATAGATTGTTTTCTGATAAATTTTTTTATTATTCAAACAGGTAGCTTCTGAACGATTTTAATAGCAGTCATTAAAAAGACGATTTCCACTACGGAAAACAGGAAAAAGAAAAGCTGTATTCGGGGACCATATGTTTTTCAACTTTCTGATTGCAATATACAAGGGAAATTCCTCTGTAATCTCGTGATGTGAAGCAATGATAATGTGAAGTAAAGGTGGTCGCGCAGAGGATTTCTGTTCATTATTAGGTAGACAATATCGCTATCCTTCCATTGCGTTCTGGTAAACTTCCGGACTGACATATAACAGACTCGGTAATTGTTTGGAGAATTCAAACTCTCGCAAACATGTTTGTACCATATCATGTGTTTGTGTTTGAAAGGGTATATATTTCGTGCTACTTTTTTTAATGAAATAGTGCACCACTAAGTTGCTAATTATTATGCATGGAGGCTTTAACTTCAAGCCTAATCTTGCCACGGAGGTTAACTTGTTTCGCCCTTTTCAACTCCGGGGACTTGATTCCCCGATCTCTAATCTTCTCTTTGCTGATGATATTGTGCTTTTGGAGAGGCAACACCAGCGAATGCAGAAGCTTTAATGCATTTGTTAGAGGATTTCAAGGCTGTTTCTGGTCAGAGTATTAATCACACTAAGTCTGCGGTTATGTTCTCAGCAGGGTTAAATCGCCAACTGAAGGCTACTATTGCTGCGAAACTCCAGGCGAAGAATCAGCAGGACCTAGGGGTGTATCTGGGTTTCCCAAGTACAGTTGGTAAAAACAGATCATCAGTCTTTTTATAATCAGGATCGTGTTGCACACCGAATACATAGCTGGTCTCGTACAACTTCTCAGGCAGGTAGAACAATGCTGGTGCAAGCGGTATTACAAGCCATACCATCTTATGCAATGTCTATTATTCAGCTCCCAAGTTGTCTTCTTAAGCACATTCAGCGTATGATTAATCAGTTCTGGTGGGGAGGCACTAAGCATTCCGATACGATTCACTAGACGAAATGGTCTACCTTGTGTCAACATCGTCAAGAGGGAGGTTTGGGTTTTCGAGACCTGCGTTGTTTCAATCAAGCGCTTTTGGCTAAGCAGTTGTGGCGGATTTTAACTGAACCGGATTCCCTTCTTTCACGCTTCTATCATGCGAAGTATATTCAGGGCGATTCTTTTTTCCAGGTCAAGCCAACTTCTACATCTAGTCCAATCTGGCGCGCACTCCTGCAAGTTCGGCATCTGGTGGAGTTGGGCAGTCGCTGGGCCATTGTTACTGGAATCGTGATCTTCCTCCTCAGGTGCATAGGTATGCTTCTGTCGCCACTCTCATCACATCGGCAAATAGTTGGAATCGTGATCTTTTGGCCTTGTGGTGTGATCCATCAGATATCCAGCACATTGTTGATACTCCGATTGTTGGACCAGAGCAGACGCCTTCATCGGATTTTTGGTACTGGGGTCTTTCTAAATCAGGAGCTTACACGGTTTCGTCGGCATTTATGCTGCATTAGGACTAAACGTCAAGCTTTGCCATCATCATCGACATCAGAGTTTAAAGCCAAGGTTATAGGAAACTCTGGGCTCTCCCAGTCCCGCCACGAGTTCGGCTGTTTGCATGGAAGTTCATTACGTCCACCATTGCATGCAAACAGCCATCAGAGACAGGATTCACAAAGATTCCAATCGCTTGCTGTTTTTGTGGCTCAAATGAAACAATGTTTCACGTGTTCCATACATGCCCTGCGGTTCATCCTCTTTGGCTGCAGTTCAGTTTTTACCTACCCTCACACGTTTCAACTGATAGGGAGCTGCAGAATTGGTTCTTTCAATTTATTTAACTGAGCCGGTGCAGCAGGTAACAAGATATGTTTGTTTCTTTTGGGAGTTATGGTTTGCCCGATGTCAGGCTTCACATGGGCAGGTCCAGTGTTTTGAACAGGGTTGGTGCCAAGCTACAAGTTTCTTGCATCAGGCGATGGGGTTGGATCATGTTTCGTCTCTTGTTTTAGAACAACATCGACAAGCCAATCCTTTATGGCCAGAATTTTCCACTGATGCTAGCTTGGATGCCTATCAGCGTGTGGGGACCGCATGGGTGTGTCATGTGAGTACTCGGCTCGTATCGGCAGGGGGTTTGGCTTTCGGGGACATATGACAGTTGCAGATGCGGAAGCGAAAGCAATTGAGGAAGCTTTGCAAGCAGCTCGGATTCGGGAGTCACCTCGTTGCGCATCCTGTCCGACTGCAAGCCCATTATTCAGTACCTGCAGAGTGGCATTAATACATCGCTGTTGCCTTCCACAACACCCTCCTTGATGTATTTTGGTGAACTTAGATGCTTTCATAATATATCTTGGTTTTTATTTCTAGGGACAGTAATGTTGTTAGCGCATACTCTAGCTAACCATGCCCGTGCGACGCAAATATCGGGTTCATGGACACCGGACACCTTTCCGGAAGTTTAATCATTTACTCTCTTAATATACTTATGCCTTTTTCAAAAAAAAAAAAAAAAAAAGTTGCTAATTATTAGATTGAAATATGCCAATAAAAAAAAATTGAGGTGGGAGGCGGCTATGATAACACGAATGGATTATCAAATGCAGGATCATTTGTCTGTTTATAGAACCGTGTCAGTCATTGATAAGGGAACGACAACAGCTCTGGGACAAGTGGCGGCAGCTTGGATGTTAGCCATCGGTCGTCCCTCATGATTGATGTCTCAGTGTTTTTTTTTTAGCATAGATGTCAAGTGGTGTGTAATAACGTATCATAATTGACTTTGTCACGTTGTAAATCAAGTTGTCTTATGATTTTGAGCGTGGTCAGTGGAATTTCCATTAAAGAAAAAAGAACGTGTCAGTGAGAAGGTTGTTTACGGAACTGAGGGTGACACTTTTGGTAGGCCCTACGTCACGCACGCCTCTCCTCACGAGACGCCATCCACGCTAGCTTCCACTATTACTCCATCCTGATATTCTAATCGTTCCGTCTGCTTTCGTGTGTCGACAAAGGAAACCCCGTCGGAATTTCTCCAATCTTTTGGCCTTGGGTAACTTACATTGGTCGTCATCGTTAAAGGGTTTCTTCAATTCCTCTTTGCACCTCAATTTCCGCTCCAGTGTTTTACGAGAAGTCCAACTCCCCTCAATTTCAGACCATCTTTCTCTCGCGCCATACTGTATCTTCCCCAAATTCCTGTATTTCATACCCTTCTTCCCCGGTTATCTATCTGCTGTTTCCGCTGAAAAATTCCGACCGGCTCAAATTAAGTTGTTGAGTTTATTATTTTTCCTCAACCCCAAGATTCGAAACATTCTTTTTTGTAAAATCCAGGGGAAGCACCGACCTGACTGAAATGGGATTTGATAATGAAACCGCCGGGTCAAGCTCCTATTCGATACCAGTTTCAAGAGAAGACACCCCTTTGATGGAAAAAAAAACCAACACCATCATCCCAGTTCAAGACCTTTGCTATATCTTCATAGCAGTGGTAGGTGCTGGCGTGCTTGGTCTCCCTTACACTTTCATGAAATCAGGATGGCTGTTTTGGATTAATAACTCTTCTTTCCATCGCTTACCTCACTTATCATTGCATGATGTTACTGGTTCACACTCGTCGTAAACTCGAATCCCAGATCGTTTTCCAAAATCACTTCCTTTGGCGATCTAGGTTTGCAGTATGTGGACCTGTAGGTCGGTTTGCTGTTGACTTGATGATCATACTCTCACAGGCGGTTTTGTATTAGTTTACCTTATCTTCATAGCCAATACTTGTGCCTATTTGTTTAACGGTTCATCTGTTGCTGTTGGGGTTCTTGGATTGACTGCAAAGACTTGTATATTTGGGGATGTTTCCCATTTCAGTTGGGCTGAATTCATTCCCACGTTAACCCACTTGGCACCCATGAGTATATTCGCTGATTGTGTTTGAGATTGGAGCCATGGTGTAGTGATGGTGAAAGATGCAGTTGTTTATCAGGAAAATACCTGATGTTCAAGCATTTAGTGGGTGGAGTATCTTCTTTTATTCAGTGGTGTTTGTGTCTACTCCTTTGAAGGTGCTGGTATGGTTTTGCATTGGAAGCAGAGACAAAGGGAAAAGAAAGTTTGGTAAGACATTGGGTTTGTCAATGGGAGCCATAGGTAGTATATACGGTGTTTTGGTATTATGGGTTACTTGGCTTTCGGTGATGAAACTAAGGATATCATCACAACGAACATTGGCACTGGGGTATTGAGTATTAGTGCAATTGGGTCTGTGTGTGAACTTGTTTTTCAGCTTTCCATTGATGAACCCGTTTATGAAGTGGTTGAGAGGCGTTAACTGAGGGAAGGTACAACTTGTGGCTTAGGTGGTTGATGGTTTTGGTAGTGAGCTTGGTGGCACTGTTGGTACCAAATTTTGCTGATTTCTTAGCACTTGTTGGGAGCAGTGTCTGCATTGCGCTGGGATTCATACTTCCTTGTCTATTCCATTTGTTGGCTCATAGAGAAGAGATGGGAAAGTAATGATGGTAAAAGATGTGGGTATAATCGTTATTGGAATTGTTTTGGCAGTGTCTGGGACATGGACTTCACTTGTGGAGATATTTGGACAGATGCTTAGATTCTTGCAACATATGAGAGGGGGAACAATTTAAGGAGGATTGGTGTAAATACATTGCGTTTAAGTTTATGCTTTGATGTGTAAGACAGTGGGTGATTCTGAAATGATCCCTCTCAACAAATGTTATACTACTGTGTTTTGGATTTGAGCACTGTTGATCTTCTTCGATGAACAGGTATTCATCTGTAACCTGTCTTCCTTCCCTGTTTGACTTCTCTGGTGAATTGCATCTTGCTCTATTAGAAACAGAGTTTAACAAATTAGAGTACAATCTGCATTTTCTTCTCTTTGGTCTCCTAATCTTGGGAATTTTATCCTGTACAGTCTAAAATTGCATTGAAGTACTCAAAAAGGAAGGAAAATTCTGAAGACCACTCAACTATGGTGATTTTATCACTATAATATTTACCTACCCATAGGCTTATATCACGATATAGTATGAAAAGATTTAAAACCCCCCTGCCTGCTACTAAGTAGAAATTTACCAGATGTGGTGGTGTTCTAAAGAAAAGGTATATAAAATTTGTTGAAAGTACTAGAAGTTCGGGAATAATAGATCATAATGAAATTTGATAAATCCTAAAACTGTGAAAGAATAGTTTATCTTTTTCATTGTTCTTTTCTTGAGATCTGTTACAATTATAACGGAAGTATGGGAAGATTTTGATTCGTTGGTCCTTGTGTTTGGTCTGTCAATTTATTTGATTATATAATATTAAATAAATCAGTATATTAATATTATGAGTGGAAATTTCCCAGCATGATTTTCACATCTCGTCAAACTAATAACACGAAGAGAAGCTTTGAGGATTTAATAAGGGAGTCAAGGGTCTTCGCATTATGAGATTTAGATCCCGTTCAACTTGTTTATGCATTATCAACCGGGTTGATTAGAGTTGATTATGGGTCAGGTGTCATCTATCGATGAAGCTTATTTAAAATAACATTATTCACCTGGTTTACATATTATCAGTTGATTTTTGCTCTTTTGTATTTTTATTTTTTTCATGTCTATATGTTTTTAACCAATTCAGCGCAATAATTCGTGTTAGCTGACTTCAAAATGTTTTAAAAATAAACTTTTGTATATTCTTATTGTTGATCTAAAAGATTAAGACCTAATTAAATGTTACTAATCAAATTTTATAAAAGTACATTTAATTACATTATCAAATTTTATAAGAGTTTATTTAATTATATTATCAAATTTTATAAGAGTTTATCTAATTATATTATCAAATTTTAAATAATTGAAAACCGAACCTTTAATATAAGATATAGTAATATAGTTTAATAATAACAAACAAAATTAGGCATAAAATTAATGGGAAAAAATTAATCATATTAAATATATAAATTATATAAAATAGTAAATTACCCTATCTCAAGATATTAAAATAAAATAAGACATTTATAAACAATTAAAATTATCACATAAAGGTTTAGAATAATGTATTAACTAATTTTCAAACTAATCCATCACACAAAATCATAATTCAATTCAAAAAGTTGAATATAAAAAGAACAACTTATATTGGTTTTCACGCAATCATCTAGTTTTAAAATCAATCATTAGTCCATATCAGCTCGTATCAGCTATAAGTTATTAGCTTTCAAAACGTAAAATAATAAGTTTACTAGTTTATGAAAATGAGGTTATTCTTTTTCTTCGTATATTATACACTAATTATCATATTAATCTTTTATTTATTTTTGTATACTTTTTTACTTTATTTCTTAGAACTTTTGCAGATAATTGACAATAACTATCAGTTAGAACTTAAAAAAAAACAATATTATACATAAAAAAGATAAGAGTTATGAGGTCTAGAGGAGAGAGCATTGTTCACAAAATATGACTTGAATGGAATGAAATGAAAAGATAGTGACATAGGATTTTTCGGTTTAGTACCCCTTTCTACACAGAGGTAGGAACCAGAACTATAGTTACTAGAACATTTTTTATCAGTCTGGTCATGGTAGTGTGACTAAAGGGGAAATAAGAAACAGTAACATAAAATTGTAGATAATTTAAATTGTTATTTTGTGTGTGGATTCGCTCCTTCTATGTACTTTTATGACTTCAGTTAGCAATAACCTATCAGGGCCTTGGTCAAGATGAAGCCAGTTGGTGACATGTTGGAAATAAAGGGGCGTTTGTTTTGACAGTATTTTCTATTTCCTGGAAAAGGAAAGGGAATGGGATTACCCCAAAACCCTTTATTTTGATTCTCCACCCTCTACTAGGGTTGTGATTCCCTTTCCCCATACACTTTGACCGATGACATAAGACCATTGATCGATGACTAATGACCATTGACTGGAGACCGGTGAATATTGACCGGCAATTGATGACTGTTAACCGGCAATCGGCAGCTGTTGACCATTGACAGACAGTCATTGACCGGTTATTTATTTCATTCCCCCAACTCTAACAAATAACCAAGAAAATCAAAGGGAATTCTTTTCCATTCATTTCCATTTTCTTTCCTAATTCCATTTTGTTTCCCCCGCTTGAAACAAACGCCCCCTAACAGCGGTCTTAAGAGGGCATAGTTAAATGTTGACCCGATTGTAGAAGAAATGCAGAGCATAGACAAGAGTAATGACTGCGATCGGGTAAGTCTCATCACCTCAGAACCCCAACTTGAGGAAGACTATTCTAGTTATGAACGTGAGTGTCGGAAGTATATGGGAGAGGAGAAAAATCTTCACATACACTCACCGGAAGGAATATAGGAGATGAAGAGGACAGCGAAGACCAGGAAGTAGAAGTAATGCAAAGATAAATTGAATACCTGGAGTTTCCTCCAGGTTTTGAACCAAAAGATGGAATCCATGTCATTAATGTGGGAGATGTTGAATAGCCTAATATTAAGAGCCCATATTAAAGGAAACCGTTATCGTTTAAGCGAAAGTGGAAATCGAAGTGAATGAAACTATGGAGTTGGTGAAGGATCTTGGGTATGAAGTTTACGAGAAGCACTCTGCAAGATTTGGGGGAGATCGAGAGATACAACAGAAGTGAACGAGAGAGAGGATTTCATTATGAACAGAGAAAATGTATCCTGTCATTACAGCAGTGCATACTGCACTTGTATATATGCGAAAGAAGCAACATTCAAGGTAGCTGTTATATACTGCCTAAGAGACTATATACATATATATCAGAAACTATATATATATACAAAAACTATATACATATCTATACTCTCACTCGCCCTCTCAAAGTGTAGGATTTGTGCCATACATTCACACTTTGTTGGAGCTAGGTAGTAGACCCATATCTGGCAGTGCTGTTTTGTAGTTTCTTCCGGTTAATCCATTTGTCATCACATCAGCGTTTTGATTTGTGGAAGAAATATACTAAACTTGGATAAGGCCATCATGTAGTTTCTTCATCACAAAGTGACATATATATGCTTCGTTCTCTCATGGGAAACTGGATTTCTTACTATGTGCGTGGCCGCCAAGTTGTCGCAATGTATTGGTATGAGGTTGATGTCTGTAATGCTCATCTCATGAAGGAGTCTGCTCAACCAACTGAGTCCACCAGTTTCTTGTCTAGAATTTTCATATACACTTCTTCATGGAGGTCTTCATGCAAGAAGGCATTGTTAACATCAAGTTGATCAAGAATCTAGTTTCTTTTAAGGGCCAATATGATGAGGGCTTGAACAATAGTTAATTTAACTACTGGAGAAAAAAGTCTCCTCATAATCTAAGTCATATCTTTGTGTGAAACCCCGAACCACTAATCTTGCCTTAAACCGTTCTAGAGATCCATCAGGCTTGCGTTTTGTTTTATAAACACACTTACAACTTATGGGTTTTTTCCTTAGGAAGAGTCACTATAGTCTATGTGTTGGTTTTTTTTCTAGAGCTTGGAACTCTTCTTTCATTGTTATCACCCACTTAGAGTCCTTGATGGCCTCCTTAAAGTTTCTAGATTCACGCAAACTCTCAACGTGGTGGAGAATATGAGAATTTTTTTTATTTAAGGCACAAGACAAGATGGTTTTGTATGGTATAGTGTTTGTTAGGGTATGAATTGGGTGGTGAAAAGAGAAGATTGGTGTTTTCGGTTCCCTGAAGTTTACTGCTCAAAACAGTGGAGAAGGGATCCTTTTCATTTAGGGAAAAAGAAGAAGAACACACATAGTCTTGTAGCTTAATTGGTTGTTTGTAAGTCCTAGTTGACCTTCTAAGTATGATGTCTTCTTGTGGTTGAGAAGTGTTTTTAGATTCTGTTTGGAAAGGAGGGGTGTTTTCTTGTGGAGAGGATACAGATTCATGTTTAGGAATAGGTTCAACTGAATCTTCGAACTGATTAATGCTATAAGGTTTAGGGTCTGATTCAGGATTTCCCTCTATTTCCTCTCTGAATGTATGATTTCTTTCAGTTTTGTCTGAATTGTCTGATGGTCATGATACCCATCTGTGAAATTATTTCCTCTATTTCTTCTCTGAATGTATGATTTCTTTCAGTTTTGTCTGAATCTGTCCAGAATCATTTCCTCTATTTCCTATGATTAACTCATGTTTGGAGCTTAATCATATTTTTATCTTGTTGTTTAAAACATGTCAAGAAGCTGAGTGAAAAACCATGCATCAAATTGTAGTGAGCAAACCAAGGGGGATTAATAGATTTGGCATGTAATATAAGGTATATACCTTAATGTCATTTTTAGCATATTATATGTTCTTAATCATATGTTATGAATATTTCCGAGAGTGGACAAGTTAGAATGGTCAATTTTGACCTTAGAATGACCAAGAAATGATTTAGTTAATTAGCTAATCATTTAAGTGATTAAGTAACACAATTGTCAAATTTAAGACATTATGTGATAAATTGGTAAATACCAAAAAGATATGGGTAAGGCCGAGAGTTTACAGCATTTTTAAAGACTATTTAAGTGTAATTTTATGTTATTAAATCAAGGTTGTAATAAGGCCATGTCATTAGGTCATTTTATTAAGCTATTTAAAGTTTAATGTACATTTAAATTAATTTATATACTTATTATAAAATTTGGGTGGAAACCATAAATAAATAAAAATATAAGGGTTGTAGCCGAAAGTTACGGTTTAAAATGAATTTAGATGAAAATTGTATGATTTTATAAAGTTTGGGGTTAAAATGTAATTATAGGAAAAATTGGGGTAAGTTCTATAATTACTAGAAATTTGGGGTCAAGGCAGTGTTTGGAAGGTCAATGTTGACCATAGGGGTAGCCTTGACCAAATTAGGTGATTAAATAATTTAATTACCAACTTATATTAAGTTTTGGAGTAAAATGTAAAAGTTACATGAAATATGGGGTAAAAGTGTAAATACCAAAAATACTGGGTCAAAATGGTGTATAAAATAGACTAGGGTATGTTAGGAACTTTTAGGAATTTATGGGGTTAAATTTGGAGTTAAATAGAAAGAGTTGTATAATATATAGTTATTGTGACATTTGTGAAGTTTATGTAATAAAAGGGGTCATTTAGTAAATAAAGAAATTTGTGGAGGTTGAGAAATAATTCTGGACAGATAGGGGGTCTGTTCGGAAATTTATAAGGTATATTATAACCATAGATTATAAATAATATAAGAGTATAATGTCTTAATATATGGTTTATGACTATAATGGTAACATTATATAATTAATGTGGTAGATTTGTAAATACTAGAAGTGGTAAGGGCTGTTACGGAATTTTGGAATATTAGAAATGAAGTTTAGAATATGGTTTATAATGTTATAAGGGTTATAGCAATTATAAGATGGTAATATTCATTTATGGAAAGATGAATATATTATAAGGTGTATCATTTTATAAATGAGTTTCATAATTCATATATATAAATCAATAAAATATGATATGGAGTAGCTTATATATTATGGTTGGATAACCATATGATATTCATAGTGGGATGATATAAGATGGAGAAATAGAATTACAAAACATTAGATAACAAGTTCTAATGTTAAGATGTAATTGTGAAACAATAATGAATTGTATAGTTCAAGGTTTATTACATGGATTATGTAAGATAGTATACTTGGATAAACTAACCAAGATATTACAATTGACCAAGTCAACACATTTGACCAATGAGGGTCATTTTGACCAACTCAATATTTAATGAGAGTTTATGAAGATTGTAATAATTACAAGGTCAATACTTACGTGAAATATAGTTACAACTATGTTATATAATCATGTAAATATATACTCCCAACAATATCTGTCATTTTAGAAACTTGCACACTTATTAAGAAAAGGTGAAAAATGACGCATGTACCCCTACTTTTTACTTTTCCATCTAGATAATAATTACTTTTGTGTTGAATAGTAGGGTTAAAAGTGGAAAAAATGTGTCAAAAAGCTAGTTAGACACATATTTTTGAACAAGAACCACTTCCTAAAACGACATATATTAATTAATGGAGGGAGTATGTAAGTCACATGTATATGTAACGACAACCTATGATGAAAGGAAATAGGTTATTAGGAAAATATATCCTTAGTTGGAAATGTACAAGAATGTACAAATACATGAATTATAATACCGACATAACAATCCCGAGTAAACCTGAAAACCCGAGTAACGACAGTTAGTTAACGACGAGGATATAAGTCGGGAGGGATTAGCAATAGTACGGGAATACCGTATTGTAATATTTGCATGGGTTATTGATACATGGTTTGATACGTATTCCAGACTCGTAGATTTTTGAGGACCGGCAAATACGCGTGAGAAATTACGCTAGCGTATATTCCGGTGTACGGTATGTTGTTATATGTCTTGATTGTCTATGAGGATTTCCTCAGTTCAGACTTGTGTGAAAAATCTGTGATAAGATTATCTTTGATTGTGTGAAATAATACGCATGAACTGTATATTACATTTTTCACCTTACTATTGTTGTTTATGCGATAACAGTATTGTTCGTATATATGAACTTATATATAAAATGAACTAACGGCGAATAATGCTACCTTATACATTATTATAAGAAACGTCAGAAAAACGTTGTAGCATAGGATAATAAGATGTATTATCCGAGACTTATATACGAAGCAACAGCCTGTTTAACGCCACTCATGTATTACTACATTCGAATGGTAAAAATCACCTAGAGATACTAGGTATAAGACCTTATGAGGCACACATTCGAAATGTTACGCTGGATCTCGAGTTGATACTTAGGATTAGATTAAGAGACCTTAATCATTAGTGTTCCGCCATATGTATAGAAATCGAGTATGGAGAAATCCAGGGGTGGGGCGCTTGGTGCGCGTTATGATCACAAAAACGATGCTAGGATGTCCGCGTACGGGTCCATAAGTATCAAGAAAAATTCCAACAAACTAAGATGGTTCGTCGGTCGGAGACTCTACCGCTGGAGTGGCTACTGCCGTGGGTGATCTGCCTTAGATATGGGTATGGAGTAGAGACACGTTCGTTTAACGAGACGGTGTCATAGGCATGAGATACTTCTCAACTAAATAATATACGAACAACTAGATAGCTCGTATAATTGACGAGTCTTACTTAGGGCCTTGAGGCGGAGAACGAGAATAAACTGAACATTTATAACTCTCGTACTATCTCACTTGTTGTTTAGTGTGCTTATATTGTACTTCTGTATGCTATGTGAACAACATGATTTTATGTGATTGTATGGTTGTTATTCTATGTGAATGCTTTACAGTTTTAATATTAAATCGGTATTGCATGTAAACGAACTTCATGCTCTCGACAAATTAACTGGGGGTCCGAGGGGGCATGATAGGCATGTAATAACATACTCAACAGGGGCTTAATCCATACCACAAACAATATCAATTTTCAGGAGAGTAGTTGATTGTCGACGCGGAGGCGCGACCCTTTTGATTAGCGGTATGCAGTTTGGAGACCGTTACATACTTATGATTTTGGACTCAGGTTTGATGAAACGAGGTGTATATTTGTAGTAGCTCACGTGTATGAGATGTATTTACAGTTATATTACTTTGGATTTATAAACTGCTATCTATCTCTTGTAGTCACTGCGGGAAACCGTTTCGTATTGTGATTATTATGCAAAAGCGTTGTCACTCGTATGGGCGAGTGAGAACAGTAACACCAGTAGTTCGATAATGTTTATGACCGCTGTGATTTATTTGTTTAGGTGCGATGATTAGATGACAATTAGGAGCCGTTTAAGCAGGGGTGTTACAAAAGTGGTATCAGAGCGGAGTACCGCTCTCATTACAAGAGATAGTAGTTAGTGTACCGTGAGCCTAGGACATTTAATTACAGAAATTATTGAGGTGGTTGTGACCAAGTAAAGTGAGAAATTGCTAAAAGCAGGTGTGATTAATGATTTTAAGGCCATATAACTTGATGAATGAGTGCAATACGGTTTTTACCGAGTGTTGACTAAATTAAACATATTTCAGATGTCTAGTCGAGATCGCTGAGCTGGCAGAGGCAGAGGTAGAGGTGGTCGGGCTGGAGGGGCCGCTCCTGAGGCCCAAGCCCCAGGTGTTGCAGAGAGACGGTAGGTAGTGTTGTCTTTGCACAGTTAGCCCAAATGGGCGGTATACAGTTTGGAGCACCACCTCTATCACCTATAGTCCCACCTCCACTGCACCGAGAGAGCCGAAACTGGCTGAAGAGCGTTGCTGACACGTGGATTCCGACTTATGACGGAGTAGATGACCCTACAGTCCTGAAGAGATTTATTGTCGAGCATGAGAAGGCTTTCGACGCCATTCACGTGTCTGCTGAGCACCAGGCCGGGATAGTGGCTTTTCACTTGAAGGACGCCGCCATCACTTGGTGGAGGTCTGTGAAGGCCCATTACCTTACTGTAGAGGGTTTTGGCTGGACGGGGTTTGTGGAGCTACTGAGAGAGAAGTACTACACTGATCATCTGAAGCGGAGGAAGTGGGAGGAGTTTGAGGTGCTGAGGCAGGGGAGTATGACGGTTGATCAGTAGTACGCCTTGTTCATCGGCTTGCTTGACTTCGTCCACGGGGTTGTGTACTCTGAGACCGTGAAGGTCGAGAAGTTCAAAGGTGGGTTGCGATATCAGATCAAGGCAGCCATGGGTGCTGCTTTGTATTCCACAGTTTAGGTAAACTAGTTAACAGTTTATACATTACAGTTTGATTTAATTCAAGTGCTAGACTAATTATTAATGCATTATAGGAGTGCTATGATGCGGCTTCTCGGACTGAGCTGTTGGTGAACAGTCGGGATGATTCCCAGGGGCAGAAGCGTAAGGACCACAAGAAGGATGTCGAGGGTTGATAAGTGTGAAATTGATATGGTTTTATAGGTGCTAAATTCTTATTTTATGCAACTTTTTTACGCGTTTTCTCACACTTATCATATGTTTTTCATGATTCTTACTTTGGGTAAAAACTGATGCCAATTTATATATTTAAAGCAGGAAATGATGGTTACAATGCATAGTTCTCCTCAAGATCTTTCCAACGCCGTTAACGGGGAACAAACCGAAGCTCAAATGAAGAATCTGGACCCTGTCGAAGTTTGCGGAGAAAAGGGACACAAATATACACATGTCCGGATCTACGTCTAGGTAACTGACCCGGACAGGTGGTCCGGACACCTCAAAATTGAATTTTTTACACACGTCCGGATCTCGGTCCGGCTAAGTGACCCGGACGCGTTGTTCCTGTCCGGCTAACTGATCCAGATGGAGACCCGGTCGCACCCAGAATGCTGCCTTTCGAATCTATCACGTGTCTGGATGATGTGTCCGACCCTGTGACCCAGACGTGCTCAGAAGGACGACAATATTTATGACCACGAGTGCTGAGCAGGGGATTTCTATTATATTTCTGTCCAGCCCGGTTGTCCGGCTAATTGACCCGGACAGGTGGTCCGGACGTCTCACAAACTAGAAAAACTCGCCTGACAACTATATCTCACGTCCGGCTAAGTGACCCGGACGGGTGAGCCGGACGTGTGTATTTTGTGTGTAGAAATTTTATTTTAAGGAGCATTCGCGAGGGGATTCAGAACACAATTCAGACAACCACTCATGAACATTTCGCCCGCGCCTCTCTCACTGTTCTTGCTCTACCACCACCACTTCAACTCCGAAGAAGAGGATTTCTGCTCCAGATTCGCTCATCCGCTCAACCTTTCATCTGGCAAATTTCAGAACTAATATCAAGATGAATTCTACTCTCTCTTCTTGTATTTGTTCTTTGATTATGCTAGGCTAAAAGGATTTGACTCTGGGAAGGCTGTAGTATTTTGGATATGATTTAGTTTATCTTTCTGCAGTTTGTATACGAGATTTCTTGGACTATTTCAGATTAATGTTAATTCTTGCGCTTCTCCTTTAATCTCATGAATTATCTGAGTTGCCTTGCGAATCTTATTGCGAACTGGTCAGTAAGTAATAGGAAGGTATATTAATCTGAAAACCTGTGGAGAATCGAATTGGATAAACCTATACGTGTTTTGCTTGGTTCTGGATTAGAACTCGCATGTTCTGTTAGGTGAGCTTTTCTGAAACTAGGATTTAGTGCAGAGAAGAAAATTAAAGAATTTGCCAATCCACTCTCGTGACAAACTGTAGGAATTGCTAGATCTATCCAAGAGAAACAGCCTGACCCGGAGTTCCATTCGCACCCTTACTTTTCACCCAATTTACTTACTTGTTATTTCGCATATTTTTAGTTCACCAAAACAAACGACAACCCTCTTAATTCATTATTTTCTAGGATTAGATTTAATAACTAAGTCCCCGTGGATTCGACCCCGGTAGCTTCTAGTTCACTATACTCTTTAACCGGGATTTATTTTTGCAACCTGTGGGCATTTAATTTATTGATTTCTAGGATTAATTTCTTTGCTTTTAGTAGGTTAATTTTCCCGTTTGTAAATTGGCGCCGTTGTCGGGGATTTTTGAGTTTATTTGTTTTAGCTATTTCGTTAATTTTTGTTTGTATTGTTTTCTTGCTTTATTTAGTTCTAATTTCAATTCCCTTTGTTTCTTTCTTCCTTACTGTTGCAGGTACCTAGTGGATGCGCAGAATGCGTTCCTTTGGTCCTTCTGAAGTATGTTTTGATCCTGAGATTGAAAGGACTTTCCTCCAGGCTCTCAGAGCGAGAAGGCAGCTAGATTTCGACATGGCTGATCATATCCCCCAAATCGAGAATGGCCAGAATAATGCTACAATGGGTACAATCAATAGACCGCCTGCTACCCCGAGAGGGAGCCCGGTTGTTTTGCCACAGTTGACCGCTGAGTTGCTTGCTGAGTGGAAAAATTTGAAGCCCTCACATCAATCAACTATTGTGCGCAATCATCCAGCTGGGTGCTTCTCTGGAGCAGACCCTGTAGATGCTTTAGACCATGTGCACCGGTTCTTAGTTCATCTGGACACTCTGGGTCTTGTTCCTGGTTTGAAGGAGTATGCGAGGTTGTGCTTATTTTCAAGCAGCCTTTCAGGAGAGACATCTAAGTGGTATCATCGCTTGCCTCCAGGCATTATCACTTCTTAAGATCAGATGACAGAGAAATTTTATGAGAAGTACTTGCCTATCTCCAGGACTCGCCAATTGATTGCTGGGGTTGATGGCTTTCAAGCAGTCAGGATCTGAGACATCCTGTGAAGCTTGGGACCGCTTCAAGGAGCTTCTACGCCAGTGCCCTCACCATGGACATGACACTACCTCTCTAGCACTTGGATTCTTTCATGGGCTTAGAGATGAGAATAAGGGTGAGGTGCGTTCGGCCTAGGGTGGTAACCTGCTAGCTAAGAATGGCGAAGAGTTTAAGGCTGCTATAGAGTCATACTGTGAGGAGTTGAGACAGTGGAGCTCCATTGGTGGTAGAATTTTATTCAGTGGGTACTAGTTCATCTAGAGCTGTGGACCCTATTCTAGAGCAGATGGCTGTGAAGGAGGCTCAATCAGAGACTACCATGAGCCACTTGTTGAAGATGTTGGAGCAGCTCACGATTGGTAAATATCCTGCTCATTCTTTGAAGCACGTATCTTCTAGCTCCAATGATTTGTGTTGTTGTCAGTGGTGGGCCACATGAGTTTGAATCATGCCCAGAGATAGCTGAGATGCGACGAAATGAAGAAGCAAATGTTGTGGGCCAGTCTTTTAACAGACAACCTTGGGTTCAGAATCAACATCCGAACTTGAGGTATGGAAACCCCAATAATGCCTTGAACTCATATCAGATGAGGCCTCAGCATCCTACTCAGGGAGTGCCTCATGGTTTCTCTCGGCCTTCCTACAATCAGAATCAACAATCTCAGTTTCAACAATCAGGCCCTTCTTCTTCAAATACTTCCAATCTTACAGATTTGTTGGCTAATTTGGAAGCCAAGCAGCAGAGTCAGGAGCAGTAGATGATTACCAATCAGACTCTGACTACAGGTCAGCAGAAGCTTGAGCAGCACATGGAACACCTGACTCAATTGTTATTGAATCAAAGGACTCTCGGTTCATAAACCTTCTCAATCGGATCCCAATCCAAAGGAGCAGATGAAGGTAGTGACTGTCCTAGATGTTGATGAAGTAGAGGTTTGTCAGGGAGTTAGTCTTCGAAGTGGGAAGCAGCTGATAAATAAAGATCAAGTGGTTGAGGACCAAACTGGCGAAGAGACCGGTCTTCTTTCTTTTAGCACTTGTGCACCGTCAGAGCCTCCAGCCCCTCCTGAGGTAGTTGTTGAGGAGACCCAGGCTCCTATCTCTTCCCCTTCTCATACTATAATTGCTAAAAATTCCAAGGGTAAAGTGGTTCCTAAGGAACTTCCTTTCCCTAATAGATTGAAAAAAAAGAACTTGATGATCAGTTTGGGAAATTTTTGAATGTGTTTTCTAAGTTTACTATCAATATTCCTTTTATTGATGCTATCAAGCAAATGCCTAACTATGCTCGCTTTGTGAAGGATTTGATTTCTAACAAGCAAAAGTTCAAGGAGAGTGAGATCGTTCAGTTGCAGAGACATGCTCTGCAACCATTCAGCAGAAGCTTCCTCCTAAGTGTGGAGATCCAGGGCAGCCCATCATCCCTTGCACCATTTGAGACATGGACTGTGGCTTTGGACTCTGCGATCTTGGAGCAAGTATAAATTTGATGCCTTATTCAATGTTTAAGAAGCTTCATGTTGGTGAGCTTGTTCCGATTCATTTTAATTTGCAATTAGCTTATCAATCTTCAATCAAACCTCGTGGTATGGTTGAGAATGTTGTGGTAGGTGTTGGTAACTTCTTCTTCCCTGCTGATTTTGTCATTCTTGATATGGTTGAGGATGTTGAAATACCATTGATTTTGGGTAGACCTTTCCTGCGAACTGCTAAAATTGTCATTGATGTTGACAAGGGAAAGATCGCTCTTAAGTTCAATAATGAGGAACTCAGTTTTGATATCACTAAGATGATGAGAACAAATGCTTCTTCTCATGCCGTGCTTTCAGTTGACGTTGATTGTTCTGATGATTATGATGCTTGTGTTGCTAAGAATGCTGATGACTCTTCTTTCTTGCTTGAGAATTCGGATTTGCTAGAGCTGGTGTTATGCCACTCAATTGAGGATGATAAGAAGAGCACCGAGGTAGCTACTGTTGTCCAGCAGCTCAACCAGGGTCGATCTTACTTTCGCCCTTATGCTCCTCCTGTGGAGCCACTGGACAGGCCTACTCAGAGGCTCATTCCTTCAGTAGAGAAGCCCCCTACTCTTGAACTTAAAACTCTTCCTTCAAATCTTAAGTATGCTTTCTTGGCAGTGAGTAGTGCCTTCCCGTTATTATTTCTTCATCTATGTCTGTTTCATAGGAAAGTAGACTTCTGGAGGTGTTAAGAAGGCATAGGGGAGCTTTGGGGGTGGTCAGTTGCATATATTAAAGGGATCAGCCCGAGATTCTGCACTAACAAAATTTACATGGAAGACAGTGTCAAGCCAGTGAGGCAGCCCAAGAGGAGATTGAATCCAAACCCGAAAGAAGTTGTGAAAGCTGAAGTTCTGAAGCTTCTGGATGCAGGTATCATTTATCTCAACTCTGATAGTCGTTGGGTCTATCTTGTGCAAGTTGTTCCTAAGAAAGGGGGAATAGTTGCAGTGCCCAATGAGAAAGGTGAATTGGTGCCTCAGAGGCAAACCACAGGTTGGAGGATATGCATCGATTATCGGCGCTTGAATGATGTCACAAGGAAGGATCACTTCCCGCTACCGTTTATTGATCAAATGTTAGAGCGCTTAGCTGGGCAAGAGGTCTATTGCTTCCTTGATGGGTATAGTGGTTATTTTCAGATTCCCATTGCGCCAGAGGATCAGGAGAAGACCACCTTCACCTATCCTTACGGTAATTTTGCATATGGGAGGATTCCCTTTGGTCTTTGCAATGCTTCAGCCACATTTCAGCGTTGTATGATGGCAATATTTAATGATTTTATTGAGAAGAGCTTAGAAGTATTCATGGATGACTTTTCTGTGTATGACCAGAGTTTTGATGTGTGTCTTGATCAGCTGGATCAGATACTAGGCCGGTGTGAGGATACCCATCTGGTTTTGAATTGGGAGAAGTGTCATTTCATGGTACATTAAGGTATAATGCTTGGTCACAGGGTCTCCAAAGATGGTATTCAAGTGGATAAGGCTAAGGTGGAGGTCATTGAGAAGTTGCCTCCTCCCACTCCAATTAAGGATGTCAGATCTTTTCTGGGTCACGCAGGGTTCTATAGGAGGTTCATCCAAGATTTTTCCAAAATTTCCAAGCCCTTGTCTAATCTTCTGCAGAAAGATGTGAAATTTCAATTCTCAGAGGAGTGTTTGAAAGCCTTTCAAACTATCAAGAGTAAGCTCATTTCTGCTCCTATTGTGGTTCCTCCTGATTGGTCTCTTCCTTTTGAGATCATGACAGATGCTAGTGATTATGTTGTTGGTGCTGCACTCTGTCAGAGGAAGGACAAGATTCTGAGGGTTATCACTTATGCAAGTAAGACTCTATCAAAAGCTCAAAAGAATTACACCACTACTGAAAAGGAGCTACTTGCTGTAGTGTTTGCTCTTGATAAGTTCAGGCCATATCTATTAGGAAGTAAGGCCATTTTCCACACCGACCACTCTGCATTGAAGTACCTCTTCCAAAAGAACGACTCTAAGCCCGGACTCCTGAGATGGATTTTGCTCCTCCAAGAATTCGACTTGGAAGTTGTTGATAAGAAAGGGAAGCAGAATGGAGTTGTAAATCATTTGTCTAGGCTTGAGACTCCAGATGATGGGGTACCCATAAATGAATTATTCCCTCATGAGACGGTCTTTGTGATTGGGAAAGTTAAAGAGCCAAGGTATGCTGACCTGGCTAACTATCTTGCCTCTGGTTTGATTCCTCATAATCTAAGCTACAACCGGAGGAAGAAATTTTTGTCTGAAGCTTGTTACTATGTGTGGGAGGACCCCTGTCTCTTTAGGGTGTGTGCTGATGGTTTGATTATGAGGTGCCTTCCCGATGAAGAGATCGAAAGTGTGATTGAGTTCTGCCATTCTCGAGAGGCAGGTGGTCACCATGGTCCCACCAGGACAGCTGCTAAGGTGTTAGAGTGTGGTTTCTACTGGCCCACTCTACACAAGGATGTCCACCGCTTCTGCTCTCACTGCGATAATTGTCAGAGGATGGAGAACATTTCAAGAAGGCACGAGATGCCTCAGAAAGGAATTCTTGAAGTAGAGTTGTCTGATGTTTGGGGTACTGACTTCGTTGGCCCATTTGCTTTTTCTCATACTACATCCTTGTTGCTGTAGATTATGTTTCCAAGTGGGTCGAAGCAATCCCTTGCCCGTCCGCTGACGCTAAAACTGTGGTTAAATTTTTGAAAAAGAACATCTTTACTCAATTTGGAGTGCTTGGAGCTATCATCAGTGATGGTGGTTCTCACTTTTGCAACAGGGCCTTTGATTCCTTGATGTCTAAGTATGGGGTGACTCATAAGGTTGCTTTGCCTTATCATCCCCAAACTAATGGTCAAGGAGAAGTGAGTAACCGAGAGCTAAAATGGATTCTTCAAAAGACAATTAATTCCTCAAGGAAGGATTGGTCTGTCAAATTAGACGATGCTCTGTGAGCTAACCGAACTGCATTCAAGACTCCCATTGGGATGTCTCCTTTTAAGCTGGTGTATGGGAAGTCTTGCCATCTCCCAGATGAGCTAGAGTATAAAGCTTACTGGGCTCTGAAAGCCCTGAACTTTGATCTGAATGCTGCTGGTGAGAAGCGAAAGTTTCAATTGTTTGAGCTGGAGGAATTAAGGGAGCAAGCTTATGACAACTTTAGGATCTACAAGGAGCATTCTAAGAGGATTTATGATCAGATGATCCTGAGGAGATATTTCAGAGTTGGTGATTACGTGTTGTTGTATAACTCTCGACTTCGTCTCTTTCCTAGAAAGCTCAAGTCTCACTGGGCCGGCCCATTGAAGATTGTGGGAGTCACTTCCTATGGTGCCTACGAGCTAGAGAACAAGTCTAGGGAGGTCTTCAAGGTGAATGGTTCTCCTCTGAAGAAGTACCTTGGCTCTTCTTTTGCTCAGCCTTCTGCACCTGAAGTATCTTTGATTGAGAGTTCATCTTCTGCTACTCATGCTTCTACTGTTGTTTCTGATGTTACTCCAGCATCGAATGCTGAATCTTCGAAGAAGCCGCGCTTGTAATGGCGTCTTAGATTGAAGACAGCCCTTGCTAGCTGCTGTGGTGGCCCACCTTGATGCTTTCTTGTGAAGTCTAGTCAAAGACTCTAACTCCGGGCAGCTTGGTGGGACACAACCCACCGGTTTGTATCACTTTTCACTTTCTTAGAATAGATGTTTATTTTGCTCTTTTCTTTTTAGCTTGTGATGTGTTGGATGCTGCTATGCTTAATGCAAGAGCCTCTGTCTCTATATTTTTCTACTAATGTCTTCACTGTGTTTTGCACTTGAGTTCTTCTGGCTTTGCAGATAATAATATCAGCTTGCTTACTTCGTCGCTTAGCTGAACTCAAGTGTGGGGTTGGACTTGCTACACACCCTGAGCGGACTCTAGGGAGTATTCTTTACTTTTCTACTCCTTCATGTTTTTCATGCTCCCTTCTGATCTGCTGTGTGCGATTTTGTTTCCCCATTGGATTGCTTGCGCAATGTTAATTCTTCCTAAGCAATGAGCACATTGCTTCACTCTAAGTGTGGGGTGGGGTAAGCTCCTTCACCGCTTGTTTTTTTTGTGCGTCTCTGAGCTCTTTTCTCTTGCATTTGTTAAAGTTTAGCTGTGGTTGCTCAACTTGGGAGGAAGTCATAGAGGAAGTTTAGTTGGCTAGCTGATCTTGGGGTGCAAAATTTTGAGATTCTTCTTGTTTTTAATTGCTAAATTGAAGTCTTTGTTCTGAAAATGTTGAAACAAATGAGAAAATTCTTCATCTAAACCTTGCTTTTAGCTTTGAGCCTTGGAATGATTTGGATTGAAATGGTTGGAAAAGAACAAGGCAAGGTACTCCACTAATCCTAAGCATGCTAATTCTAATTCTGATCCAAAATCAGGCCTCATCCACTTGGTTATTAAGTCCTTTGGGGTGCTTTATCACCTAGCTACCTAAGGTCCTTGTGATCTAGGATAGTTGACCCAAAGCCGCTACATGGGTGGAGAGAAAAGTCTGTGGTAAAGAAATTCGAAGCGCTTTAATTGAAATATGTATGCAAATGCTACGCTGAATATAGATTTTTTTCTCGTATGGATCAAGAGTATGTGGCATTGAAAGGTATGATGGAATATGATCTTACTTCATGCCCCTTGTCGTTTCTATGGTTTTTGAAGGAAAAAAGGTGGATTAGCTCAAGGTTAAAGGCAAGACTCTTATGGTTTTCTTTCTCTTTGTTATCTCCGAATGACTTCATGTTTATGGAAAGAATGAATTGCCCCCTTGATTGGTAAAGCTAGCAATACCTTTCTTTTGTGCTCTTCTTTTTCTGTTGAGTTCCATTAGCTTGACTTTACTCGTGGTCGAGAGTTTTGCTTAGGGACAAGCAAAAGGCTAAGTGTGGGATGATTTGATAAGTGTGAAATTGATATGGTTTTATAGGTGCTAAATTCTTATTTTATGCAACCTTTTTACGCATTTTCTCACACTTATCATATGCTTTTCATAATTCTTACTTTGGGAAAAAACTGATGCCAATTTATATATTTAAAGTAGTAAATGATGGTAAAAATGCATAGTTCTCCACAAGAGCTTTCCAACGCTGCAAACGGGGAACAAATCAGAGCTCAAACGAAGAATCTGGACCATGTCGAAGTTTGCGGAGAAAAGGGACATAAATATACACATGTACGGATCTACTTCCGGCTAACTGACCCGAACAGGTGATCCGGACACCTCAAAATTGAATTTTTTTACACACGTCCGGATCTCTGTCCGGCTAAGTGACCCGGACGTGTTATTCTTGTCCGACTAACTGATCCGGACGGAGACCCGGACGCACCCAGAGTGCTTTCGAATCTATCACGTGTCCAGATGATGTGTCCGGCCTTGTGACCCGGACGTGCTCAGAAGGACGACAATATTTACGACCATGAGTGCTGCACATCGGATTTCTATTATATTTCTATCCAGCCCGGCTAACTAACCCAGACAGGTGGTCCGGACATCTCACAAACCAGAAAAACTTGCCTGACAACTCTATCTCACATCCGGCTAAGTGACCCGGATGGGTGAGCAGGACGTGTGTATTTTGTGTGCAGAAATTTTATTTTAAGGATCATTCGCGAGGGGATTCAGAACACAATTCAGAGAACCGCTCACGAACATTTCGCATGCGCCTCTCTCACTGTTCTTGCTCTGCCGCCACCACTTCAACTCCGAAGAAGAAGATTTCTACTCCTGATTCGCTCATCAGCTCAACCTTTCATCTGGCCAATTTCAGAACTAGTATCAAGATGATTTCTACTCTCTCTTCTTGTATTTGTTCTTTGATTATGCTAGGCTAAAAGGATTTGACTCTGGGAAGGCTGTAGTATTTTGGATATGATTTAGTTTATCTTTCTACAGTTTGTATACGAGATTTCTTGGATTGTTTCAGATTAATGTTAATTCTTGCGTTTCTCCTTTAATCTCATGAATTATCTGAGTTGCCTTGCGAATCTTATTGCGAACTGATCGGTAAGTAATAGGAAGGTCATATTAATCTTAAAACCTGTGGAGAATCGAATTGGATAGATTAGGTTTTCCCTCAGGAGCTAAATTAATTCTTGTGCTTAATCTACCTATTCGTGTTTTGCTTGTTTTAGGATTAGAACTCACATGTTCTATTATGTAACACCCCTACCGCTAATACTGTCATTACCGTCCAATCTCCTCGTACTTCCAGATTCACGCAGCGGATACATACTTACTCAACGGTGGGTGATACATTGCCGTTAGCCACCCACGTGACCAACAAGGCTTACTACTACATACAGCATCGGTCTGATGGACCGGAATATCCGAGTACTACTCGATTACATTACATACTTCAATTACCTACAAATACTACAATGCTCCATTTCATACAATACTCCATAAGTTCAATACAATATACTACACCGAGTTTACTAAGATCCTTATACAAATACAATACCTCTTTCAGTTTCATACTCACTCACTAGGAGTCTAACATCTACCCATTCCTCACAAGCTACTTATTTTCTAAGTACAAGGTATACCCCTTGGTACAATTCTACTACAAGGCTATAAGCCTTACACAATTCACTACTATCTACTTTTCACTCCTAGCTATCCAAACTTGGATGTCGGTCTCTTACTGTGATCATATCCGCTTCGGGTACCTGCACACTAAAAATGGTACCCCAAGGGGCTCATCTTACGCTGAATATGATAACCGCATACCCCGCGTACTAGCGAGGGTACGCCGACCACTTGGTCGTATACATGCAATTCATTTTACAATCACATACATACATGCATACATGCTTTCATACACAATACTACAATACTACACATGTAATACATACATACATTTCAATACATACAAGGTAGTCCATACAAGCCAATTGATACTTACTTACCTTTCCTGAAATGCGCATATACAATACATACTCAATACATACACAATACATATTCCATACATACACAATACTTGTTAGCTCCTTTTTGTCCACCTGGGTTAATCGGGTGGAGATTACTCTTTTACTCGGGGTCAATGACTTACACCAGCCAAGACCGTTACTCATACATACCATACTTACTCTACTTACTTACTTACTCAAGTCAAGTCGTCGGGACCTCCGGCCCGGGGACTACTCTGTCCCACCACCGGGATTTACTTGGTTCACTAATCCAGGATGCTACCCATTTAAGGGGTTTGGGCCATGGACCAGCTTAAGAACCAGGAATCGGATCCAACCTCTTGTGTCTCCTCATCCTCACGCGTGGCCGAAGCTATATCGGACTTCTACTCATTCTAATTTACTCAATACTTAAGTTAGGAATTAGGTAGTTAGGAATTAGTAGAAGTCACACATCCAAGCCACAATAATATAATACACATATACACATACATACAAGGTATAATACAAGATACATACACACTTCATTCTCATTCATTCATTTCATGAATTATACAAACTAAGTGTTCAAGACAAATTAGCAAGAACAAATATAACAAGCACAAGTAAGTGCATTAAGGTCCGATTCATGCATTTATCTTATTTAGGTGATCAAATGAGCACACAAATCGGGGTAACCAGGTTAGGATACTGTAACACCCCAACCCAAAACTCCACAACCTGTACGATGATAGCTCCCAAAGATAACTAGAAATGCAGCGGAAAATATATACATAACAACGGGTGGTGCTACAATGCCGCTAGTCACCCATGTAACTAACAATGCTAACTCCAAAATAACTTACAAATGCTACGGTCTGAGCGCTGAATACAAACCTCTTAAAACAAAAGTCAAATAATAAAAGTACAGTACTTGTAAAATGATTCCGGTTGTAGCAATCCCCTGTCTTAATTCTACCCCACCTACACTCGGTCGGGCAATCTCTTCTTTCTTCAGGTACCTGGAATTGTTTAGCCATGAAACGACTCAGCAAAATAATTTGTCGGTATAAAATCGTGCAGCCCACAAGCTATTGGGCCACACCAACTACTTTGTCGAATACATGCAAGTCATTTTTGTAAAGCTGTAAATAAGCATCATAACATAACCATAACAAGCATCCATACAAGGATAACAATGTCACACGGAACAAGACTGCAGAAGGTCAAGTTAGATGTCCTGTAATTATTCACCAGTAGTCAGATCCTGACAATGGGACTAACATGTATATAAGAGTACCTCACAGCAGTGGAGGTATAGTGACCTCGTTAAACTCCTTCATGGAGTAAGATGGTCGGGTATGATAAACCCTTAGACGAGATGGGACTCTCGTACAAGTAGGTGGGTAATAAATCCCTCAGAAGATAACGTAGTTAACTCATGTACTAACAATGGTGGGAATCGAACCCTTGAGAGAAGTGAAGTCTTCCTCTTAACTTGAACCGTTCCGGTACGCAGCCGGTGAGTGACATAGTGCACCAAAAACTCCCGTCGCGGCGTAAATTGAATAGGAGACGACCTGTGACAGGTACAGCTCCTGTAGCATGCATGACCAGATCCTACTGGGCTCCTCGTTCTCGTAGTATAGAATTGTTAGGTGTCACACAAGGACGTTAAACAAGAACACAATGTGTATTTCCAGTTGTCACGTTTAGGACAACGACGTTTATTATAAAGTGAAGTTAGTGAGAAACTCGAGTACAAGTTCTCAGTATAATAATACGCAAGTATTTAATCCATTAGTAATGTAGTGTCGTATGCGTGGGACATACACACACTGGTACGACGCGAGGCAAAAGAGGCGGTTCAAACTGTCTAAAAACGACGGTTTTGAACCGTCTCTTATACCGTCGTTGTTTATTAGAGATTATTTTAAACGACGGTTCGGAACCGTCATTTAAGAGGTTAGCAAGGCGCGCGTCTTGGGGACTTTAAAAGACGGTTATAATAAAACCGTCGTTTATAACCATGTTCCAGCGCGCGTAAACCGTCGTTTGTAGCCATGTTTCAGACGCTCGAAGTTTGCTATAAGAGACGGTTTTATGATAACCGTCTTTTAAAATCGTAGTATATAACACGGTTCTTTACCATAACCGTCTTTTATATACTTTTGGCGGTCGCGCCAATTTTAATATAAGCGACGGTTTCTTATGAACCGTCTTTTATAGTGTTTTTTTTTTTAAAAAAAAATTTCTATTTTTTTCTTTCCCTCTGTAATCATTTGTGATTACATCCACAAAACCTGGGTAATATAGCAGCATTCCCTCTGTACAACAATCATATTTCACCAAAATATGTAATGTGTGACATACTTCACACACAAATTGCCATTGCAATTTAAAAAGCTATAACAATGACGGCAGCAGCTAGCCCAACAGTTTAATCGATATTTTTTACACAAGTTAAAAAAAAAAGTCAGGGGTAAAACACATAATGACAGGACAGTCTTGTAGTCACCCTCTTTTTTGACCTCCTAGTGCTATCCATGAAATCATTTTCCTCCTTTGAAACACTTGACGATAAACAAACACATCTGCTCTCTAACTAATTGCAGATCTCTGACCGAGTAAGTTTTGCCCGAGTTCTTGAAATGTTCTCGAACCTGTAGAGAACAAGATAAACAAATATGTATGTAAAGACACATATTTATTTGTTTTAAACAAAAATGATAGACAGATTTATAAAATGTATATGTAATGGAAAGTATAATATACCTCTTCATCTTTTGTGAGCTTCTCTATGTTTAAGACAATTTCCAACATGTATCGCATTACATAGTAACCACAACTCTTAGAGTCCATTTGCCTTGGACACTGACAAGTATATAGAAAACAAAAACAAACAGTCAAAAATAGCAAATTACGACTAACACAATAATGATAAATAACTGTACCTCAAGATGAACAATTGAAAGGTTGTCAAACTGTTGAAAAACCGTCTTCATATAAGCACTGTTAAGTTCAAAAATTAAATCATTAATTTCGGTTCATCATATTATATAGACAAACAATAAGTTGCATTCATTAACTAACACTTACGCTTTGAACAAGTCGTCGATTTGCAACTCACGATACATTCGTAATGGGTCAAGCACAAGTAATTGTGATGTTGCCGTGGAGAACAGAAGGAGTACCCAATGGTTGCTACAATTGTAATTTTGAAAAGAGTTATCATATAATAATACAATAAGTCACAAACTTAACAAAACGAATTAAATGCAAGAGGGAGAGTATTATGCACGTCTGATGGAAAGGGATCATCATGTATCTACTACTGTTTTGAACAGCCTTCGTTAATCCATGCGACACATAGTTCCTGTATCCAGTCGGGTCTCTGTTTGCAGAATCTAGTGATGTTGTTTCAGGGCATAAGAATGTCACAAAATCTCCAATTTTTTTATGACGCAATCTAGCTTTCAGATACCTTCAACAAAAAATAATAATAATTAAATGTGGCATAGCAAAACAAAAACATAACAAGGTAGTCCTTAAATTACAAGTTATTTTATTTAAATTTATTTTCGAATGTAAGAAACTAAAAGTAACACTTACAGGGAATATGCTTGGATGATAGATATATTCAACAAATCTCTGCACAGCATCTCTTTGATGTCCTCAAAATTTATTATTGTTCTTTGATCCGCTTCGTAATGGAAAAGCCACTCAGGTAACAACACTGACACGCTAGTCATATGCAGATTCTTTTGCAATATCAGTTCATACAGCATCTTCTCATACTTCGCGAAATGGTTGATCACAAAGGGGGGACACACAAACTTCTTTCGCTGAGCTTCAGTAGTTACCTCTGTCTGCATATGTTTTTCCCCTTGGATTTCTGGTTGCCCTCAGCCAACTGTGTGTTGTCTCGATCAACATCCATTGATTGGTTGATCTCTTCATCACGGTTTCCCAGTCTTCTCGTTTGATCAGGGATCTACCCAATCATATATAATACAAAGAAGTTAAAACAATGTATACATTAAAGGGAAAACAATTCATAAAAGATTTAGACATACCTCATCAGTGATGACAATAAAACCGACTGGCCATGGTACAATTGCACCCTTCCCATCAAATAGTGTCACTTTGCCATCAATATCCATGGGAAGAAAAGCATTCTCAAATCCATCAATGATGGTCTGCAGGATTACTCTAGCATAGAATGGGGGAAGACGCTTGAGATTAATCAATGTAGTTGATGCTGATTGTAGCACAGTACCGTATGCAGCATCAACAGGATAACCATCAAGCGTGATTTGCAGACGACATGTTTTTTGTTCCTAAAATAAGTAAAATTACAATTTAAATGTGAATAAGGCTAGTATTTTTTACAGTCATTCATTTACCATGACGAACAAGATTAATAGAGACATACTAACCTTCAGATTAGCAAACGGATACGGATCAGAAGGGGCGGTACAACTAGATGAAGAAGTCGGTCGGGTTTGATCAGTTTGTTGGTTTCGTCCTCCCAAAGCCTTTGAAACAACCTCATTCACCCTCCGATCTACAAGTGCAGACACCTCATGCTCGTCAGACTTTTGGAGGTGGACTTTTCAAAAACAAATTTCTGACGCACTTGTCCCCCGAAACCCCTAACCCTTCCAGGATGATCCTTTAATCCAAGAAGTTGATTCAGCATCATGGATCATTTTGACGGTGGAGCAAATATATCTATCTCCCCTCGCTGGGAGGCTTCAGCCTAGTAAGATGATCCAAAAAATAAGCAATAAGTTATAAATTGTAAAAATACAACTTTTAAACAAAACAGTTATAACACTTACAATCTGTGCAGCCAACTCTGCTGTCTCTGGTCGCGGGTGTACTATCTTCCCATCCTTATCTACTTTTGAGTGACCCAAAACGTAGAGCTGAACTCGGTTGGCTTCATACACAGTGTCGATGGGAACTTCAATGCCATCATCATTCTTTTTTGTGAGCAAACCGGCATCTTTCCACTTGGGAATGCTACCAGTGTATCCCTTCCGGCCCATATACTGCTGAAATCTATTTTTTCCTCGGTTTGCCCTTGCTTTTTCTTGAACCTCCTATTAATACAAATCATTAAATGAAAGTATTAAAACAATATACACACATATTAAAATTGGTGTTATTAAAATTTAGATTCAAACTTAAATTTAATAGGCATATACCTTGAATTGCTCCGTCGTGTGAAACTCCTCGAACTCTTTCCATTCTTCCTCTGTGATCATGCCATCATAAAATATCCATGGTGGCACATCACGCGATTTCCTAATCCAATTCGCCACCAAGAAAGATCTGAACTGCCTCGCCCGTCCAGCTATGAGTGAAAGAACCGTCGCCCGCGCTTCATCTGGTATCTTGTACCGTTGTTGTACTTGCTGCCACATTGATTCTTTCACTTGCTCGTCCTCGTGTTTCCAATATTTATTAATTGAGCAACGGGACTTCGCAAGATTTCCTAACATGCTTGCGAACTCAGCTTGACAGTCTCCCCAGGCTCTGAAGTATTTATCCCAAACTAGATTAATTTCTTTCTTCAACCTCACCCCTCTGCTCGGCCCCCTACCCCTTCGTTTGTTTGACGGTTTCTCTGTCTGGGGCTGCTGCTGTGACTGCTGCTGGGTACACTGCTCAGGTGGCTGCTGCTGTGGCTGCTGCTGTGTCTGCTGCTGTGGCTGCTGTGTCTGCTGATGTGGCTGCTGCTGTGTTTGCTGCTGTGGGAGATGATTTCTAGCTCATCACAATAAAAGTCTAGCTCATCCATATCGATGTCCATTTTGATTCCTGCATGCAATATAAATAGAAGATTTAGTTAATTAACAAGTAAATGAAAGTAAGAAATTATAAATACGAAAACAAAACTATCAATAATAGTAGACATAAATACAAAAAAACTATCAAAAAATGAAGATATAAGCTCACATTAATCAATCCACATTCCTTCGCCATGGTCAGACCGCACAAAATTTGTAACATGGTCCAACTCTGGTAATTGAATCGAAAGGCTTGGTATTTCATCTTGCATGTCGTATTCATCCTCATCGACCACACCATCCACACCAACTATTCCTCTTTTTCCTTGAAGTACAAAGGACCATCTAGGATTAGATTGGTCAGAAATGTAATATACCTGTTTCGCCTTAGTTGCAACAACAAACGGCTCAACTGTGGGTGTTGCACCACTAAGATGAACTAGTTTCATACCATGTTTCTCCTCACGGTAACCATTTCTGTTGTCAATCCAGTTGCAACGAAACACACAAGTCTCATATGCGGTGTAATCTAGAACCCAAATATCTTGTACACCGTAATATGATTGTTTCAACTCCACTGGATTTTGACCCATACCTGTGACATTATGTACATACTCTGGTAAGCAACCACATTGATGCCACTGTTTTGATTCATTGATTTTTGATCTTGCCGTTCCGTATAAAAAGTGTAGCCATTTACGTCATACCCTTCGTATGAAACAACGTCAAGATTAGGACCAAGTGCCAACGTCTTCACTAATGCAGGCACTGTAGTTGACTGGTTCGAAAAAACTTTATCCTTGAACCATTTCACAAACGTTTTATTCTGCTCCTTTTTTAGTCTAATGTCACTCATTGTTGGATTTTGTGCTCTGAGCAGAGTCAGGTGCATTTCAAAATACGGTTCTACAATTTCAAGGTGACTCAGCACAACTAAGTGAGCTTTGTTAAGGGTTTCAATATCAATTCTCTTCATTTTTCTCCCAACGGTACCGTGTCCCTGGAGTCTTCCTTCATGTCTAGATTAGGAAGACCAATGGATTCAACATCTTCCATAGTGAGTACAAAAATCAACAACTTCCTCTGTTATATATCCCTCTATAATACTTCCTTCAGGACGACGACGATTCTTCATTTTTCTCTTCAATATACCCATGTACCTTTCAAAAGGATACATATAACGAAGATATACAGGTCCACACTCTTTAATCTCTCTGACCAAATGAACCAATAAATGAACCATGATGTCGAAGAATGAAGGAGGAAAATACATCTCCAACTGACACATCGTGACAACAAGAACAGCTTGTAAATTGTCTAGATTATCCACATCGTGAACTTTAGCAGATACTGCTTTGAGAAACACGCAAAGGTTGGTGATTGCGTTTCTCACCGCATCAGGTAGGATCCCATGAATTGCAACGGCTAAAAAGTCTTGCATTAACACATGATAATCATGGGATTTCATTCCAACTAATTTCAGATCAGACATTGAAACAAGATTTCTTATGTTAGACGAATACCCTGATGGCACCTTGATATTGTGGAGGATATTGCACAGACTATGCTTCTCCTGTTTAGACAATGTGTGACATGCAGGAGGCAAGAACGTGCGTTTCCCACGTTCTTGTGGCCAAAGATCTTCCCTTATTTTCAAATCAATCAAATCTTTTCTCCCCTTTATGTGATCTTTGGTCTTGCCTGGTATGTTCAAGAGGGTTCCCATAACACTTTCTCCCACATTTTTTTCGACATGCATTGCATCAATACAATGTCTGACATCTAAATGTTGCCAATACTCAAGTTCCCAAAAGATTGACTTTTTTTCCATACACTTTTCTCGGTGTTTCTGTCGAAGGACCAAAGTTGTTTGACATATTTTGCACCTTTTTATACACCTCTGAACCTGGTAAAGGAGGACGAGACACACTGTGATCAGTCTTTCCGTCAAACTCAATCGACATCTTGCGATATTTGTGGCCCTTTGGAAGCATTTTACGATGACCCATGTAAACATTCTTACCACTATGTTTCAAGCGGATATTTGATGTATGCTCACCACAAATAGGACATGCACATGCACCTTTGACTGTGTAACCAGAAAGATTACCATACGCAGGAAAGTCATTGATTGTGCAATATAACATAGCACGCAAGTTAAAATTCTCTTTCCCAAATGAGTCATATACCATCACCCCTTCATTCCACAAGAGTTGTAGGTCATCTATCAATGGTTGTAGAAAAACATCTATTTTGTTGCCCGGTTGTTTTGGACCAGATATCAAAAGTGACAACAAAATGTGTCTAGGTTTCATACACAACCAAGGGGGAAGATTGTAGATCATCAATAATACCGGCCACATGCTGTGTATGCTACTCAATGTACCGTAAGGGTTCATCCCATCAGTACACAGACTGTAACACCCCATCCAACAACAAACACATAACAACATTCTGCAGCGGAAAATATACTACTTCACATTACTTAACTCGTTGGTGTTACCCCCGTTAACCACCCACGTGGCTAACAAGGCTATTACATAAACATTGTACCGGTCTGATGGACTAGATTCCCGAGCGACTACACATTACTATCCCTTTCCATTGACAACAAAACATACACATACCTTCCAACTGTACCGAGTATTTACAAACTGATGCCGATAACAACTTCGGTCTTACTACACCTACTGTATATATACAACTTACATGATTACCCATTGATATACTTCCAAATGTGATACTATATAGTACACATGTTAATTAAAGTATGATGGACATTTAGCCATTCAAAACTCATTTACAAGACAATTTTTCAAAAACGTGCTTTAAGACTCCTTAAAGCACATTTTTGTTTTAACTTGTTTTCAAGCTTGGTTTTCTTTGGTAATTGATTTAATTGTTCATTAACATATTTTAAGGTATAGGTATGACCATTAGGTCTTATACAAATTTATCCCAAGCTTAGAGCACATTTTAGCCCATATTGACCTTAAGGTATTTATTTGTGTTTTGTTTGGTTTCATTGTCCACCAAAGTTTCCTAAGGACTTAATTAGCCTTATTAAATCATAATTGAATATTATTAAGTCTTGGTAAGCTCTTCGGGTCCTAACCAAGTTCACTCATAGCTTAGAGCATGTTTTGCTCAAACTGTATCTTAGTGCTTTATTGCATTTTACTATGGTTTAAATTGTTCACTGATGTTTCTAAGGCCTTTTTAGCTTTAATACCATAGTTTGATATTAAACCACATGTCGAGGTTTGGGGTATTTCAATCTACCCCCCTTAAAAGAACTTCGTCCTCGAAGTTTACACTTCCCTCACATCTTGGATTAGAATACGGGGATTACTTACGAGATAAAAACTTCCATAACCAAATACACTTTACATCACAACCTCGGACTTAATGGTCCGGGCAACACATTCACATCCATACATAACATAACATATTCACGTGATAACCTCGGACTCAATGGTCCGGTATCTTAACAGCATTTACACATACATAACAACCCCTTTGACTCACTGGTCTTGGGTAACATAACAACATTTGGACACATAGGTCCCGATAACATAACAGTCTTTAGACACATAGTCTATGTAACACAATACATTTAGACTCATAGGTCTTGATAGAATACACTTTTAGAACTCGAGGTCAAAATAACATTTATTACACATACCAAACAACATGTCATAGCATGTAAACAATCAAAAATATCTTGATACACTGTGATCCCGAAGAACCCGGTCGCGATGGACACCTTCCGTACCCGTGTCCTTGGGAGATCAAACAATCACTTAAGTTTAAAATTTCCTTGAGAGGTTAAGTAAGAGAACTTTAATTATGTAAAGTATCTATCAACGTTTTATAAATACCAATCCAAAATCCTTTTTGAAAACACATACAACTCCAAGTCCAACTTATGCTCTTTGCTTCTTTTCTTAGCGTGTTATTGTGACCACTTATAGGGAGCTTCAAGAATCATCCAACCCTGATGTGATCAGCATCAGTGTTGAACTATCCTTCCACTCCAATTGTGTTCGGCTTCCCTTGATCGCATGCAAATCAAGTTCCATCCCACTTCATTTTCAAGCATCAAGTAAATCACTCATTTCCAATTTTCTATCTTTTTAATCATTCATCATGATCATACATCTCCAAGGGATAGAACTTCGTCTATCAGTTATTTCCATTCACTTTAATGTTGTTACCAAGGGAATCTTATTCTCACTAGGTTCTATGTCGGTTTCATACCCTTTCATGCATCACTATATAGTTATATATATACACATATATTTTATCAAAATACCACACACAGTTTCACATTTATACACTGTCGGGGTTTTTTTTTGTTCCCCGGGAGTTTCTCTACTCCCCACACTTGTACTATCACACACAATTGTTAACAAACAAACACACTTATCACAATGGTATTCGCATCTTCTGTGCGCAATTACCACAATTAACCATGAATGAATGCGTATGTTACATAACACACACACCAATCATCAAAACAAATTATTTTGTGCTATGCACAACATAAATCACGTACACTTGTACGGTAATACACACTAAGTGGTTTTGCGCTCTACCCCCCTTAAAAGGGATTACGCCCACGTAATCAGACTGAGTCTCAAGTTTCTTGGCTCGCTAGCAAACTGAGGAAATTTCATGTCAATGTTTTTCCACTGGGACGCATCAGCCGGATGTCTCAACTTTCCATCATTATTTCTGTGAGTCGAATGCCACCTTAGATTCTCCGCATCTTTAGCAACTGCAAATAGACGCTTCAATCGTGGTATTATGGGCAAATACCACAACACTTTAGCAGGGGATTTATCCTTATGACGACCAGTGCATTCATTTTGGTTTTTCCTCGCATAACGTGATTCCCCACATTCTGGACATCTATCAGCAAATTCATTATCCTTCCAGTACAAAATGCAACCAGATGGACAGGCGTGGATCTTTTTGTACCCCATACCCATTGGACACATCAATTTTTTTGCCTCATAAGTCGATGTTGGTAAAACATTATCCTTTGGTAGTATGGTCTTCATCATCTGTAAGAGAGCACTGAAACTCACATCACTCCAACCAAATTTTGATTTTAGATTGAAGAGTTTCAAGACTGCGCTCAATTTACTCAATTCTGTAGGATCACACCCGAATACAGCGGTGTTTTGGATGAATCCAGCAAAGTCTCATAGGTGTCTGGCCTATTGTAAAATCTTGTTCAACATCTTCCAGCATTGCAGCAATGTCATCGTAATCTGGTTCATTGTCTACTATGTCGTGGTCATCGACCACAATTGTTTGATTATCTTCAACTTCCTCTTGTTCATTACACATGACATCTATCGCCCTCTGACCATGCCACCGGACTATATCTTCATAGTTTTTTGTAAAACCACGACGAATCAAATGTTCCTTTATTTTTTTTATCCCTCGATACTTCAAATAGTTTCTGCAGTCTCACAAGGACAAAATATGTACCCTTATTGGCAGAGTCAGATTATCGACCAAAACATTGCAAAATTTGTCAACTCCCTCAAGAAACTTGTTATCCAATTTTCCGCTGTACATCCATGAGTTTGCCATCTGATATCCTTTAAAATATTGTTTAGCGCCACATGTGAAAAACCAAGGGCAAATTGAAGAATTAATAAAGCAATAATCACGGCAAAAGAATTGTTGTGATGAAGACGAGGATAGGACTGTTAAGTTTGTTGACTTTGCATCTTTGTCAGTCACGACGAGGATGAACAAAAGGAAGTCTACTTCATTGTGGAGGGGAATAAGGCGTTCAATGGAAGGTGGGAAGATAAAATGTTATATTTACAAGCTATTCTTTGAATGATAGAACTAAAGGAGAGAAGATAAAATGTTATATTTGCAAGCTATGCCCTATTAATACTAATAGTAAAAAGATATATATTTCGAGTGTATTCAAGTATAGAATGAACAGTTTTCAGCCCTTATTGGGACTGTCGAAGATTTTACCCTATTGGGTATATCCTGGACGGATAATTAACTATATATGTTGCATAAGCATATATTACTTAAGGAAAACATTTTAAATGTACCTTATTCGATACAGATGATAAGCGTAATAGTTTGGTGATGAACAATTGTGAGAATCCAATCAGATTAACTCTGTTTAAGAACATAGAAAGTAACAGTACAAAAAATTGTAACTACAATTGTAGTGCAAATGTGATAGTCAAAACATAATAATGCAAACAGCAAAACAGAGGCGAAGTAGTGCGTTTTAAGAAGGTAAAATTATTGTAACATACCTTAAAAATGTAGGAGTACAATGGTCAAATTTTCAGAAGTGAAAAGAGCAGCAGTTTTCCAGCAGCAGTTCTTCATCAACAGTAAATTAGGAGCAAATCAGCAAAAATAAGAATAGCATTAACAAACATCAAGTGCAGGTAAAATCAAAAGATAGAAAATTTCACAAGAAAATTTCGGCATTGTCTCCCTGTTTTTCTTTGTTTTTCCCGGTTCTAAGAACCTCCACAACTTCTCTCAATAGGATACCATTCAACTCATCAAGCGCATCACTAGCAATTGCAAACCAAATATATCTAGTAGCTTAGGCAATTAAGGATCAAAATTGGGTGCACGAGCTTCCGGTATCTTCCATAATGCAACATTAAATGTACCTTATTCAGCAGCCCGGTGAGAATATATGCCAGAGAGAAGATGCAACAGCCCGGTGACTATTATCACTGTAGAGGAGCGGTCAAAAAAGGAATGAGATTGCAGGCTTGTGTGTGTATTCTTAACTGAAGCTGAAAGGACTGAAAAAATTACCAATGGTTGCTACGAACATATCTGATCGCTCACGTACTTGACTGGTTAATCGTACCTGAATGCTGCATTACCGTATACAAACAAGTCATAAGCCCTATTACTATTTAGTCCGTCATGTATCATCAACTTGTAGATATAACACCAATCAAGATGAGTAGGAGGTATGTTCTGTATGTACTTTCTTTTATGATGTTTGATAGTGAGATTGAATGTAAAGTTTATCTTTCATAATAAAATAGGATACTCTAATCCACTTGATGGATTCGGTTGAGTAAGTGTAATTAGTGAAGGACTATTTTATAAAACGTGGATTAATACTCTTCAACTATTCATAAACCATAAAACTACAATAATATGATCACCCGACAACCCATTTATTGTTTCCCCTAAACATCAATATATTAACCCATTAACCACTCGGGTTAATAAGCTGTTGAACTATACCTCCTATCTTCACGTTTTCAACATTTTAACAAACACCTAATCTGCACTCAATAGACATTAAACCCGTAGATTCTAAGCAACCATCATTAACAACAATAATAATAATAATCAATCGCAAACCTTATTGCTAACCACTTACATAGAAGTGAGAAGAAACTCTTTCCACAATATGTATTTGTTGCAGTCCCATTATTTATCGCTATAGAGGCGCCAACATGAGATATTCATTAACAAGCACTACAATCTGCTCGATTAAAACCACATCATGCTCTTGAAGCAATTCTCAACTCAGCTTTTTTTTTTCTTTCAATTCTGAACAGCAGATATAATGCTGATGTTTTTTTTTTCTTTTCTTGAAAGCAAGACTTCTACTGCATATAAACTTAATCAATTAGGCTTCAACGTTGACAGTAGCTCAAGGAAGGGGAATTCTTCACTGTTATAAATTACATTCCAGCCTGAATTTTGAGTTGGTACACCATGTCAATATGATCATTCATATTCTGTTTACATTAATACTAAGGCAAAATTACCTAGAATGTCCACATGTACCATAAAACTTTCTTTAATTACTTAAATGTTCTTAATCGCTGAATATAAACGCTAAGCACTTAATTCACTACACTAAAACTTTCGGTGAACAATTCAAGACTAAATTAATCACCTTGTTTTCTGTTTGACAGAGAGTTAGTCTCCCACATCATACAACTTCAAAACAGAAGGAACAATGACAGTTAGAATTGGCTAACAAATGCAGGGACTTTGCCACTGTTATAGTGCTTATCGATTGTTTCAGGTGCTTATCGATTGTTTCGATTGTTTCAGATGCATTATAATCAAATTTATAATAAAATTATGCAGAAATTTTTTGAAGACAGACGCATCAACAAGGGGCAATTTTAGCCCTGATCGGTTGATGAAGAGAGGGCGCAACAACAAGGCTAGCAGAGAAAGAGAAGGGGCGACGAGTATATTACCGGTTCAGTGAGCAAGTGTTAGGGTATGGTGGAGGACATGGCGAGCAGAGAAAGAGAGGGGACGACGCGCGGTGGTGTTAGGCGCAGCGGCTAGAGTTGAGACGAAGGGGCAGCGACTGGATGAGGAGTAGGCAGCGACGGTGGTGGAGTTGAAGTTGATGGGCACCAGCAACAATGGCGGAAGACGAGCACAGAGAGGGAGGACAAGGTTCGACTGAGAGAGAGCTACGGTGCGGGGGAATTGGCTGAGGAAATTAATTAGGGCGGGCGAATTAATTAAGCGTTTTAAAAGACGGTTTCTTCAAAACCGTCGTTTATTATGCGTTTTAAAAGACGGTTTAAAAAAACCGTCGTTTAAGATCTATTACCGCCGAAAACTTCACACTTTTAAACGACGGTTGACCCCAAACCGTCGTTTATTAGTCGTTTAAAACGACGGTTTATAATAGCCGTCTTTAAAACTTTACCGCGCGCACAAAAAATTAAAATTTAAGACGGTTTTGTGTAGAACCGTCTCTTATAAGCCGTCATTTTTGATATTTTTTCTACCAGTGACGTTATAGTTAGTATCATTCACACACGTAAAGCAACACAACCGTGCACAAGAGTAGTACAACATTTTACATACAATTATCTTGGTCGTTAATTCAAACAACAAATAGCACACAAGCCGGTGTAATCCGGTAGAAAGCAGACTGCAAGAATTCCATACCGTTCACCGTAGACTGTACTTGTTTAGTTCCCGGTCAATGCCTGGTCAAACAATGTCCTAGAATAGGATTAATCTGAGAGTGTTAATTTATGTAACTCTCGTATAATAATTTTATTGGTTCATGAAACGATTTCATATTCGTTATTTCATGTGAGGTTTATTTCTTTATACTTAGGTAGTTTCTTTAACCTCTTTTCCTTCTATTATTTAAGGTATTTATATGTTTCCAAATCATGTAGCCTTAATTTATAAACTTATATTGTGTGGTAATTCCTTTTAATTACCTTATGACTGGATGTATAACTTATTTGTTATTCCTTGTGATTTATTTCTAAATTCTTTAATGTATATATATAATATACATATATATTCATGTACTATTTATGTTACATGTTTATATTTGTCTAAACGACATATCAACTTATAATTTCTCAATTATTTTTATATGTCACGCATGGACATAATGTTCTTATAATTTCTTCATTATTCTCCACTTAATCATAATGAATATTAATTGGTTATAATCAAATTCCTTATAACTATGTAACCCATAGTTTTAATACCATAATTCCTTATATTCATTTCCTTTTGTTTTACTTGAAACCCTTAACTGTATATGCTTTATGCACATGTATTATTATGATACATGGTTATAATTGTTCGAAATGACATAACATTACTATAAACTCTCAAATTGTATTTACATGTCACACATGGACATATTATTTCTCATTCTTTAATAATGTACACTAACTCAAATAAATATTATTTCTTTTACAAGTAAATTACTTGTACTTGTATATCATATAGTTTTAATTTCATAAATCCTTAAATCAAAATTTTCTTTTCTATATTTCCTAAATATCCATATAGGACCTACAAATATTTTTAATCTCATAATTACAACATACTTTTTGGTTATTATATTATAACCACATTTATTTCTTAAACTTTACATTATACTCCAAAATACATTATAATACATAGTTTTATTTTCTTAATTAATTAATTCACTAAACCACCTCTAAAAATTCGGTATTTATTATTTGAACACTTTTAACTTTTATAAATCACCAACTAGCCACATTAATTCTCGGCTTTGCCTTAGAATTTCTCATAATTACATTTTAACCCCAAAAACTTTATATAAATTACATATTCACTTATAAACCATAGTTTTAATATTTAATTTCCTTAATAATCAAGTGGACACTTATATTTCCACTAATTGTGAATTCGCCCCATATAAAATCTGGTTTTATATTTAAACTCTTATAAATTACGTATTCACCCCAAAACTTTTATAAACTTAATATTTCATGTCATAAATCATTTTAACTCAAAGTTTTCGGTCAACACTTTGACCATAGTCTAATTTCATACTTAATTCATTAATATACCCATAAACTTATATGTTTCTCGGTTTTACACCAAACTTCCCAAAATTACAAAATAGCCCCAAAACTTTATAAATTGCTATTTTAATTTCTAAACACTTATTTAATTCAACCAAAATTCATAATATTAATTCTCACACTATATTATATTATAATTATGCCATGGACACCCTTTATTCTCGGTAATCACATAACTTACCCCAAACTTTATAAAAATTATATTTTCACCACATAACTTATTAAACTAGTCATTTAAACACTAGTAATTATTTTTAACTCTCCCAAAATTCATAGTATGTATTTATATACATATTTAGCTCATTAAAATCTATTCCTCACCATTTGAATTCGGCAATGATAATATATCACCATATAGTTTCCAAATCTTGATTTATAACTTATAATAATTATACATAAATTCATATGAGTCATATAACTCATGTAAAAATTATTGTAATGTCTTAGATTGATTTTTAGCTCAAAAGGGAGCATAAATTCCCTAGGTAATTCGGCATGAATTATTATATATCATAAGTAATTTTTGTAAAACAAAAATGTGTCTTAAGGTAGTAAGCTTACTATAAATGTTATAAATTATATTTTTGGTATGTATTACCATATAGTTTCGGTCTTAATTATTTAAGAAGGTGTACATAATTTTTGTACAATTTTTAAGAGCTTAAACAAGCTTAAAACAATAAAGATTTGCTTAGTAAACTTACTCTTAATAAAGGATGATTAAGAGCTTGAACTCCTCTTGAATTCCCAAGCTTCCTCCAATGGTAAATGATGTTCCTCTTTGGTTTTTATGCAAGAGAGGAAGGGGTTTAGGAGTTAGATCTTAACAAAGACCTTAAGTAGATTTATAAGTAGTTTTCCAAGGATTTACCTTAGGCTTTTCTTCTTGAATTTTCGGCACACCTAGGAGGGATGGAGCATTAATTTTCCTTCATGAAATTGATGAACAAAATAGTTTTAGAAGATGTAGAATTTTTTTGATACACATAAAATGTGTCTTAAGGATTTTCAAGCATGAAAAATACCTTAAGATGATCTTGGATGCTCCTTGGATTTATGTTGATTTAAGACAACCTCCTTGGTGTATAGATTGATGCCGAATTCATGTAGTTACCCTAGGAAGGTTTTTGCTTCAAGACTTGATGAGAAATGCTAGGAAATTACCTTAGAAATGAAGATAGAAGTTAAACCTCCATTAATGGACTTAGGAGCTTCAAAGGAAGAAGATGAAGATGAGAAGGGAGAGCTTACCATTTCGTTGGTGAATGGCAAAGAAGAGAATGAATGTTCACGTAGGAAATAAGGTGAGAATAGAAAGGATTCTTCTTTTGATAAATTAAATGACAAATTTGACTAATCTTTTCCTTGTTTATAATTTGTTTGTTTGGCTCAATAAATGCCCATGTTTCATGCATATTTTCGGCTGGGTGGGCAAGGCATGATAGAAGCTTTGTTTGATAATTGCAAGAAGAAGACAAGGACTAAGTTAGGTAAGGTGTTTTCTTTTGAATTTTCTAAGTAGATTACATGTCATTTATTGTCTTCTTTCTCTATACAAATTCGGTAACATGGCTGTAATATAGCCTTTGATTTTTGATGATTAAAAACATTAGAACATGGCTAGGTTAGCTAGGTATTTTAGTTGAATTTTTATAAGGCAATTTAAGACCTTCTTTACTTGCTCATTTTCGGACATGGTGTGCTGTATAGGACAATTCATTTTGTCTATTTTTGACCATGAATTATGCTAGTTAGGTAGGGTATTCTTTTGGCTATTTAATGAGCAATCCTTCCCCTTTATTCCTGCATAATTCGGAAGCCACATGAGGTAGTAACATGGCTGTTTTGTTTGCACACTTGTAACTTGTATAAAGTAGATGCAAGTTGTTACTTTTATGTATTTAAATTTCATTGTTTTAATTTAAGCTAATCTCTCCTTGTTTGGTGCAGGAAAATCGGTGAAGAGGCTCCCATTTGACTGAATAAATTGACACAAAACACCATGGCATGTGACAAGGTGAGTCATCTTCCATAAGGCAAATTCTTTTGCTAAAACTAGTCAAAAGACACACCAAATGGCGCCTACTATGGGGGTCAAACGAGATTGATTTTTAGTTTGGTTTTTGTTACACTATATTTTACTAAGACCATACTAATATGTGTAATAGGTTTCAGCATTTATTTGGTACATTTACTCTATGGTAAAAGATGAAAGTTTTAAGGTAAAAATGCTGATTTTAGGTACCTTTTTGATGAGAAAATCGCCCCCACTTGTACCATGAATTTAGTACTGGAATTAATTAATTTAGATGCTCAATTTATCCCCTTTTAAGATTATCAACTCGTGGCTCCTCAAAAACTTCAAGGTAATTGCGTAGAACACATTTTTGTGACACCCAAAGGTGCGTTTTTGTGCTTTAAGGATTTTCTGAAAAATAATTAGTCGCTATGAGTTCCAAGTGTCTATTGACATTGTTTATAGTCATTAATAATGTGTTAAGGTGTTACATTGAGTTATATGGGGTTATATCAACTCCAAACACCACTCCCGGGCTAACCGGGGCAAAAAGGAGCGTTAAGAAATTCGTCCGAGCACTTTGTTTATTTTTGAGGAATTGGCTCGAGCATTCTCTTTATAATGTTGAATAATGATGTTAGGAACTCTAAGAATTAATTTTATAGGAGTTCGTACCACCTCGGCACTCCTCCGGGGCATTCCCGAGGGTTTATGGGACCCTCATAAGGCATCTCTTAGTACTTAGCGTTTAAATGAGAATTTAGCTTGAGTACTTCATCTTATATGTTTAATATAGTGTTATGGTGCATTTGGAATGAAGATTAATGCTTTACTTCATCCTATAATGTATTTCCGTGACTTTCGGGCCTTAAGGGCCTTTAAGGGAACTCCCGAGCATTTTGTATTTTCGCTCGGTTTTAGATGAGGTCCTGTGTTCTAAGGGTCATATAATGATCCTTGATTATCTTTACATGAAGTTTATAACTTATATAACTTGTTTAACTTAAGGTCGGGCTTTAACGCACGTTTCTGACCTTAAGGAGTTTAGGTGCGTTTTAACGCCTAAATGTTTATATACTTTCTTTAGGGTTTAATAGTCCCCTAAATAATACTTATTTATCAATATTTAATTATTTGAATGTTAGGGGTATTTCAGATACAGAGCATGAAGAAATCATACCTTTCACCGTTGACTTAGACTCACCGACTCCTCTTCGGTGTTCAACTATTCGAATCCTATCACATACATACAGTTGGGTGGTTAATTATCCATAATTAACCTTACTTATTGTTTCTCTAAAGTTTCCCAGTTTATACTTTCTAACTAATTGTTACTTAAATACATTTACTTTTGTTACTTACTTAAAATTATTTCCTAAGCTTGTTCATGGCCTTAATGACCTTTAAACATCATTAATTAAGTCTTAACTACCTTATACTATCATTACCCTACAAGCCCCTAGCTTAGAACAACTTTAAAATGATTTCTGGGCAATTTTTAGGGTGGTCCGGGTTTGTGTCCGGGGATACAAACCCGGACCAATGCATTTGGCCAGTCTCGGGTGAGTTTTGTGTGTGGTCCGGGTTTAGGGCATGGTTTACAAACCCGGACCATGCATGTGTAGTTCTCTCGGGTATAAATTTGGGGTGGTCCAGGTTTAGGTTCTGGTTTGCAAACTCGGACCACTCCTCACGCATTACACTCTGTACATATTTTTGACTGGTCCGGGTTCCCATACTTGCTTACAAACCCGGACCAGTTGCAGTATTTACATATATGCTAGTTTTTGATTATGTTTCAACTCCAAACTTCTTCCAATCTCTTCCCCAATATTCCTACATATAATCTAGGGTGTTTTGACCCTAATTAGGCAATCAAAACTATCCTAATCCATTTCTATACAAATCTGTTACAAAACACTTCCCACTGTTAATTTTCCTCCACTGTTACAGTTTTTCTTCTTCAACAATTGCTACAGATTTTTCCTTTCTTCTCCCCACTAATCCTATGGCTCTTTCATTGCCTCATTTGCATTATACTCAACCCAAGTCTTACTCAGTACAATACTCATTTTACTAAGTCCTACACACTAATCCATCCTTGTTTCTCCAGCACATTTTAACACTCTTTGCTACAGATTATATACCCTTAAATTCACATACTACAACTACTACTCCTTGGTTACTAATCCTCCTTACTCAATCCAATACACACCTTGGTTTTCCCATCCACCAAGTCATTCTTAATGCACAATTCCTACTAAAATTTTGCCATAGTTCACCTACAATTCTCACTTGTCCACACATATCCATTCTCACCAATACAATTTCCTAATCTAGCCACACCCTTACAAGGGTCCTACCAGCAATCAAAACAATATCAATTCCTCAATACTTCCTCAAATAGCAATAGTAATACACATACACCATTCATTTGGCTCTAAGGCCTACAATCCACATACTTGCTCACAAATACTCAAACTTCCACAAACTACAATACTAATACAATATTTGGGTTTCTTTAATTATTTTACCCATTCCCATTACACTAATGCATTTAAATTTTAACATTAAGAAGAAGCTCTTACCTTAAGCTCTTATTTCTTCTTTTCTTTTCCCATTTCCCCTCCTTCTCTCTTTTTTGCACAAATCGGCTACATGGGGAATGGAGTTGCCAAACTCCATTCCCATCACCCAAAGCACACATAAACAAGTGTAATTAAAATACTAACCCTTAGATTCATACTAATCCATTGAAATGTTCAAAACACAAATTCTAGGGTTTACCTTTGGAGTGTTTTAGGAGGGGTTTTAGCCCTTGGTTAAGAAGGTGGTTCCACCACCATTGCAAGGTTGTAATTATGCTTAAAAGAGATAGAGAAAATATAGTATTACAAGGGGCAAAAATCGGCCACTAATGAAGATGAAGGAACATGAGTTTTTCATGTAACTTTTTACCTTAATGGAGAGAGGGGACTCCAAGCTACACATTGATGCTATTTTCTTCACCAATGGGGTATACCCATGAAAATAAACTTCATCATTTTGGAATTTTAAAAAGAAGGAAGTGTAGAGAATGATGAGGGGAGTAAGAATATGTAATTATTTTTACATTTGGAGCTCACATGGAGGTAGAGCATGGAGAAGAAGGTGAGAAGCCATTGGAGCTTCTTGTGGAACTTCAAAATTGCAGCAGCCAGAAGAGAGAGAGGAGGGAGAACGGCTGGGAAGAAGAAATGGGAGAGAGAATAGAGAAATGAGAGAATGAGAGGTGAGAGAAAAGGTAAGTACCTTTTTACTTTTTTCCTCTTTTGCTTTTTGACTCCCTTATTTAATTGGCTAGTTACATGTGTGTGGGTGTGGGGTTATTTGACTTAATAAAAATTGTCCCCCCCTACTGTATTACTAGTTAGAGTGTTTTTTGTCTTTTACAGAAAACGCTCGTTAATTTACCCGGTTTTGGTACTATTCACTAACCGGGCCCGTTTTCCGGAATTTTCTCATTTCTTTAATTTTTATTAGTTATTAAGCTTCCATTAATGCTTAACTATAGTTATTTAATGAACTATAATTTTTACGGGTTCGTTTGACCACTTAAAGTCACGTTTTCGGGTTTTCTCAAAAAACGTGCGCTAAAGCTCTATTAGCGTTTTAATACATTATTTGGATCCATTTTCTTCGGGAGTTGTTCCCATATATTATTTAGGCCTTATTAAGCCTTAGGAATCCATATAATACGCTAACCGAGGTCTCATACCTCTTATGGTTATTTAACGCTTATTTAGCATTTTTCGCTTTTTAAGCGTTTCTTTATTTCTTTTGGATTTATTTTTCCTTACTAAAATTACTTAGGCACCATTAGACCCTTAAATACCTATTAGGATAATTTTAATCGTTATATTTAAGTTCGGGGTATTTCATATTAGGGGAGCTTTTCTGAAACTAGGATTTCGTGCAGAGAAGAAAATTAAAGAATTTTCCAATCCATTCTCGTGACAAACTATAGGAATTGCTAGATCTATCCAAGAGAAACAGCCTGACCCGGAGTTCCATTCGCACCCTTACTTTTCACCCAATTTATATTTTTAGTTCACCAAAACAAACGACAACCCTCTTAATTCGTTATTTTCTAGGATTAGATTTAATAACTAAGTCCCCGTGGATTCGACCCCGGTAGCTTCTAGTTCACTATACTCTTTGACCGGGATTTATTTTTGCAACCCGTTGGCATTTAATTTATTAATTTCTAGGATTAATTTCTTTGCTTTTAGTAGGTTAATTTTCCCGTTTGCAAGGGTACGGCTGGAGGCAGTGGCGGCAAGCGCGGGAAGTAAGAACCGCTTTATATAAATTAAATATTTTACGTGCTTGCTTGCTTTAAATCCTGCAACTTCTAACTTCGTAACGATAATAGGAAGAAGTTCTTCTCCTGGAAGAAGGAGAAGAAGGAGCAGTCCAGCCATAAGGGCAAGGAGAAGGTCCCGCAGTTGACCGGACCTACCTACGATGCCCAGCCCTTGAGATCTGCACCCCCAAAGGGTAAGAGATCATATCCTCATAACCAAATTGTGAGTTAATTACTTAGTTTACATCCCTTGCTAATGTGAACCATTACCTTGTATAGGATTCACACCACAACGCCACTATAACTGTCAGCGCTGCGGTAAGGACCACCCGGGTGTAGACTACGCCGGGAATGTTGTGGATTGCCGACACTGCGGGAAGAAGGGTCACAGGGCCTTCAAGTGTTTCTCGAACCCGGAGAGCCGACTCTACCGCCCACCGAAGGGCACTCAGGGCGCACGTCTGGTGGAGTTGGAGCTCGAGGTGGCTAGAAGGGGCAGGCATCCATGGGCCCAAAGGGGCAGCAGTAGACCCAGAAGACCATCCTGCTGAGCAACAGGACCCTAAACACTGCGGGAGCAGCAGGCGCTGGTACGAGTACACAACACGGTGAAGGTTAGCTTGTAACCTTAAACCACTGAATGAGATTGAGTGATTTAAATACCGTTTAGATAAACGACTCACTTAGGAAACATTTTACATCCCTTAGGGGACTTTGATATTTGGTACCCTACTGTCATAAGACCAAGACCACCTAGACCCGTGGAGGAAAGACGGGAGTACCCTGGCGAGTTGTTTCATGTAATCAGACTGGGCATGATACTTCTTCGAGAGTTCCTAACCCTAGATGAACAAATCGCCATAGTAGATGAGTGTAGAGCTTTGGGTAAGGGTTTAGGGGGATTTTATACCCCGGTATTTAGTAGTGGTTCGAAGATGAAGCTGCACATGATGTGCTTGGGAAAAGATTGGGAACCGTAAACTAGATTTTATCGAGAGGTGAGGGCAGTAGATGGCGTATCAATACCTAGGATACCTGAGCATTTCCAAACCTTAGTGAGGAAAGCGATGGATATCGTCCAAGACTGCGAGGCACACCTTTTACCCGACATGACACCAGATGTGTGCATCATCAAATACTACGAGAAGGGAGGAAGACTTGGGTTGCACCAAGACCAGGATTAGACATCAGAGTCCATCACCAGAGGATTATCGGTTGTATCATTCTCCATTGGCGACGATGCTGAATTTATTTATGGAGACCAGAAGAGGATGGATCTAGCTAATAAGATTGTCCTCAAGTCCGGGGATGTATTGGTATTTGGTGGAGGCTCTAGTTTGGTGTATCATGGAATTAAGAGCATTAAGCTCAACACCGCCCCACCAACTCTAGTTAATGAGACCCACATCCGACCCGGCCATTTAAATTTGACGTTAAGACAGTATTGATGCAAAGCAACAGCTATGTATGTACTCATGTTGTAATACCAATTGGATAAATGAAATAAGAGTGTATATGTCGTCAAGCATATGTTTCAGTGTGTTAATACCATGAATGTTAACTCCAGGCCACGAAAAGAAGGGTACCTTGAGCATCTAAAACATGGCGCAGGCCAAAGAGTTCGGTAATGTCATCATAGGTATGACAATTAACAACTGCCAGTAACTAAGTTGAATAATTAGACTCGATGCTAATACGAGCAATAATCTCAGGTACTTTTCCTGTTGATGGTGTCACCGCATCTATCTTGTTCAACTCTGGGGCTTCGCACTCGTTTATCTCTTCTGCATTCGCGAAGAAACTGAAGGCAGCCCCCGAACAACTCTCAGAATTTACAGTCACTCTTCCCTCTAAGGAGAGAGTCAGATGCGTGAGGTGGTACACGGGACTCCAGATCAGTATCATGACTGAGGTTTTCCCCATCGACTTACTAGAGTTCCAGAATTTGGGCTTCAACATCATTGTGGGTATGGACTAGTTGCAGAGGCACAAGGGTCGCCTACATTGTACAGAGCACCGACTACTGCTCAAGGGGTCAAGCTGCAAGACAGTGTCATACCGCAGTGTGAGGAAAGAGCCGGCTGTCAAGATCGTGTCAGCGTTATCCCTGATGAAGGACGTGAGGAAGGGCAACCAGGCCTTTCTTTGTTATGTTTAGGACATAAGACAGAGCGATGACATGGACTCAAACATTCCAGTCGTGGTAGACTTCCCCGACTTGTTTCCTGATGAGTTGGCAGGCATGTCGCCTGTGCGCGAGGTTGAGTTCTCCATCGACTTGTTGCCAGGTACGGGCCCTATCGCTAAGGCGCCCTACCGTATGGCACCAGCTGAGATGAGGAGTTAAAGCTATAGTTGGAGGACCTCCTCGACAAGGGATTCATTCGACCGAGTGTTTCTCCTTGGGGTGCTCCAGTACTGTTCGTCAAGAAGAAGGACGACAGCATGCGACTCTGCATCAACTACCACGAGCTGAATGCGGTCACGGTCAAGAACAAGTACCCATTGTCACGGACCGATGACTTGTTTGACCAGCTGAGGGGAGCCACTGTATTCTCGAAGATCAATCTTAGATCAGGCTACCATCAGATCAGGATTGTAGAGGGTGATGTAGAGAATACGACATTCCGGACTCAGTACGGGCACTACGAGTTTACTGTTATGCCATTCGGATTGTCGAATGCGCCTGCTATTTTTATGGACTTGATGAACCGCCTCTTCAGAGAGCAGCTTGACAGTTCAGTTGTGGTCTTCATCGACGATATCCTAGTCTATTCTAAGACTAAGGAGGAGCATGAGTTACATTTGAGGTGAGTTTTGAGTATTATGAGAGAGAACCAGCTGTATGTCAAGCTCTCAAAGTGCGAGTTCTGGTTGGAAAACGTGTCATTTTTAGGACACATCATCTCAGCTAGTGGGATATCTGTAGACCCTGCCAAAATAGACACGGTGAAGAGTTGGTCGAGGCAGAAGACGGTTATAGACATCCGCAGCTTTCTGGGTTTGGCCGGTTACTACCGAAGGTTTATGAAGGACTTCTCCAAAGTGGCCAAGCCTATTATGAACCTTATGAAGAAGGAGGCTCAGTTCTTATGGTCTGCTGAGTGCGAGCAGTCCTTTCAGACACTGAAGGATCTCCTGACATCGGCACCCATCCTCACTATCCCTGAGGGTACCGATGGGTTCGAGGTATATTGTGATACCTCAAGAACCAGTCTAGGATGTGTGCTTATGCAGCATGGGAAGGTCGTTTCCTACGCCTCCTAACAGCTGAAGAAGCACGAGGTGAACTACCCCACACACGACCTTGAATTGGGTGCAGCAGTCTTTGTATCGAAGATCTGACGCCACTATCTTTATGGTGTGACAGTCACCATCTACTCTGATCACAAGAGTCTACAGCATTGAAATACCCTAAACTTAATTAATCAAATTAAATATAATTAAGGCTAATTAAAACCAATTAAGGCAAGGTAAATAAATACCTTAAAACCTTATAAATCAAATAAAGGCAAATAAAAGCAAACACGCCTTGAGAATTAAAAGGAATTTTTGTGAAGACATTAAACTAATAAAATGCCTAAAGATCATTAAAATAGGCTAAATAATACCTCTAAACTTATTTAAGATCAACTATAAAACAAGCAAAGCAAAAATATGCTTTGAAACTACTTAAGGCGAAAATATGCCTTAAAAGAAAAATTAAGTGCCTAAATGATATTAATAAATCCTAACATTAAATAATGGACCAATGAGAGTCTATTATAAGGATTAAATAATTTAATGAAGTGATCTAACATGTAACACACTAATACATGCATTAACATCATAAAATGCATTTATTTACTTACAATGAATAGTAAGTATACCAAATACTTATAAAATGCATAAAGATGATTATAAATATTGTTTAAGGAAAAAATAATATTAATTGACATGTTACAACACATTAGACAAGTTCATTACACAACTTATACTACCATAATGTTATAATACTACAATGTTAAAAGTAAAAAAAAAAAAAAGAGGAAGAGTGTCGTTCAGCACTCCCTCTTTGCTGGCGTGAATCAATTAGAAAAAAAAGGAGAGAAATGAGAAAAATAAGGAAAGGGAAATAAGGGATTCAAGTACAACTAGCTACATATTATATTATGACATGTACTTGCCTAGACTTATAGGCTCTGTTCGGCATGGCTGTTTTGGCAGCATAAATGCAGCATATTTAACAGCAGGAATACGCTGGCATAAATGCAACATATTTGTTGGCAGGAATGTGCTGGCATAAATGCAGCTGTTTTGAAACTGTTGTTGGCAGTGCAGCATATATGCAGCATGTTTGGTTTAAGTTAGTTTATAGTGCGTTTACCGTTTTTGTATTACAATTATAATTTATTATATTACAAAAGTAACTTTATTTTGTAGTAAAAATAAATAAAAAAATACAACAATAAAATTTTTATTTCTATTATTTAAGCAAAACTTGTAACTCCTAAACAATATATTTTTATTATCTAAATTTTAATTCTTACAAATATAAAAGCGTAAAAAAAGAGAAAAAGCGTTTCAAATTTTCTAATAAGTTATGTGAATTTATTTAGTGAAATTATATAACTTTTAATATATAATTTTTTGTAACTTTTTATGTTAATAAATTTAATGCATTCATATTTCTATATACTATTTTAATATTTTAATTTATTATCAACAAGTGTGTATATTTATTCGTTTTTTAATTTTATTAATCTATGTGGTATTACAAATAATATATTATAGATTTGTATTATAAATGTGTTTTTTGTAAGTTTGGCTAAAAATGTAGTACTATTATTATAAATTATTTAAAGCATTATGTAATTTGAATAAATAAAGTAACTTGTAAAAAAATTTCTTTTTTTTTTTAAATCAATAGTCACAGTAATTGCATTATGAGGTGAGTAAAGAAACGGAAGTGAAAGCACGAAAACGAAAAAGTATCATTTGCTGCGGGCATTTATGCTGACATTTATGCTGTCATTTATGCTGACATCTATGCTGACATTTATGCTGTTTTAGGCAAACAGCAAAAACAAATAAAGGAGTCCAAAACAGCATATGCTGTATATTTATGCTGTCAAAAAATGCACATAAAGTGCAACCCGAACGCATCCATAACCTTACCTTACTAAGCAAACACAATCTCGCTCCTTTCTCTTTTGCAAAAAAATCGACACCAGCCCTATCTCTTCCTCTCTTTTACGGTTTCTTCATTCTCCTCACTCTTTCATCTTCTTCCTTAGACTTCCAAGCTCAAGAGCTCCCCCATTAATGGTGAATTAGGTAAGTGAGCTCCAAACTTCATTTTTTCTTACCTTTTTATGTGTCATTCTTCAAGGCCTACCTTCTAATCCATTTTCCTTCTTCAAACAAGCTCAAAACAAGCTGCTGGAAGGAAACTAATTTCGGTTTTGACAAGGGAAAAAGGTTAGGAGCACTTCATTGAAGTTAAGGTATAAAAACAAGCTTCAAAGTCCATCTTTTCTTCTCTTTTATACAAATCCGAAAATACCTCCATCCTTACACCTCTTACCTTCATTTTTCTCAAGGAAATGAAACTCCATCCCTACAGGTTGTTAGTGCCGAAAATCTTATGTGAGAAGCTCTAGAAATACAAGGTAATGCTACCCCTTTTAAGCTAAAAAATGGAGCCTTAATCTCCTTCCTTTCTTTAGCCTTACAAACCCTAAAACATGGATGTTCTTGTGAACTACATTGAAGGATGAGAAGGGTTGTGGGAAGATTCATACTTGCGTGACCAGACAAGGCACAAGGAAGGGAGAGAAAAAAAATTACATTTTGGTGGTAATAAGTTTAATTGTGTGTTAATAGCTCATTAATTATGATTTAAGCTTTCGTATTAGAGCAAAAATAACTAACTAGGCCTATGTTTATATAGTGCAGAGATCCTTGGTGTGTGGAGAAAGATTTATGGAAGTCTAAATATGTAAGTTCTAATTAATTAAGCTTTAATGTGCATTCAGTAAGTTATTAATTATATATATATGGGGACAGAGAGTTACTTGTGATTTATAGGTTAATAAATCCCTAAAAATGTGTAGTTAATTATGGTATTATGTTTGGGTGCTATACTTAAGGATAAATGGCTTATAAAAATTGTGTTTATAAGTTAAATGTGGAAGAAAAACAATTAAAAATGGTTAAGGGTTAAATCTAGAGTAAAGTAGCTAAATATATTTTTTTGGGGTCATTCTAATGTTATTATATATCCAGTTTGATTTATGGAGTGATACTTTGTGTTTAGGTATTTTAAATAAGTGTTTAAAAGCTTCAAATAATAATTATAAAGCTTATGGGGTGAAATATCTGGTGCAATTGGATGATTTTGGTGAAAATAATCCTCTAGGGACACTTAGTGGAATTTTGGATGAATTTAGGTGTTACCTAAATTAAGTATAAGGTTAAAAATATAAATTAAATGATGGTTTAAGGAAAAAAAATTATACAAAGGAAAATCTAATTAATGCAATGTGCATGAATACAGCCGAAGGGAATGTGTGGCTGGTGAGATTTTCTTGGTGGTATTGTTGAGGTAAGAGTACTAATATTCATTTTAATACCATAGTGTTACTAGCTTGTAAATTAATTAAGAACCGAGAAGTATACATGAGTATATGTTGTTTAGATCCTAAAAATGTGGAGAAAATCAAGGGCTAAATATTTGATTAGTGGGGCTAAATTCTAATGATTTATTCAAGGTTAGTTTATAAGTGATCAATGAATGAAAATGGGAGAAAATGGTTTAGAGAGTTAATTATGAATTCTGTTGCAAGCCGCGAACATGACATGATTTTGAAGACATTTTAATTCATTTAAAAATTATTATTATACTATTTTTAAGGCCATATAATTAGGCTATGTTATTATGGGTATTTTGAGTCTTAAATAGTTATTATTAAATTTGTAAGTTGATTTGGAAAGTTGTATAAGTTTCTGGTGCAAAATAATAACACTAGTACATATAACCACCTAGGAATATATTAGAAAGATATTGGTAGATTTATAAGCTTACGACATGGTTTAAATATCTTTAAAACCTTATAAAATGTCTAAGTTAATAAATAAACTATGTATGGGGTCAAAACATAATTAAAAAGAAATATAGAGTGCTAAATACAAATTAAAACCGAATGGGGGTATTTAGCACAATTAAAAACATAATATATGATTTTATAAAGTTTAAATACCTTAATGTAAATCAAATAAAAAATGGGGTATTTCTGTAAATATTGGAAAATAGGGTCAATGGAGTGTTGGGATGGTCAACCTTGACCATAGATGAGGTTTGACCAAATTTAAAACCATAAGATTAATTATTTTGGTGAATTAATAAGTTATTAAGTTAAAAAATAGAATTTATAAAACTGTATGGGAGGAATTGGAAATTTCTGAAAATTGAGTGGTAAAATGGGATTTAATAAGCTAAGGGGTCTGTATGAGATTTTGGGTGAATTTTGGGTGGAAATTATGATTTAAACAAGTTTAAGAGTATAATACATAGTTTAAATATTAAAATGTAACATTATAAAAATATATGGGGTTAAGGTGTAATTAACCGAAAGTTATGGGTGAAAACCTTATTAGAATAGCCCTGGGGTCTGTTCGGTAATTTAGGAATTTACTTGGGCAATGTTTTTGAGATAAATAAATTAAATTGCATAATATAAAGTTGTAAGTATTAAATTGTAACATTGTAAAATTTATGGGGTTAGAATGTAATTAACCAAAACTTTGGGTCAAAACCGAATAATAAAGACCATGGAGGTATGTTCGGTAATTGGAGAATTATTTAGGAGGTTATTAGAATTAAATAAATTATTATGCATAATGAAAAGTTTTGGTATTAAATTGTAAGGTTATAAAATAAAAATGGGGCTTAAATGTAAATAAGGAAAAGTATGGGTTAGAATTTATCAAAACCGATAAAAGGGGGGTATATTTGGAATTAATAAAAATTATTGAGTTAGTTTTGGTATTTTTAAATAATTAGATTATATATGATAAGGTTTAATGATTTATTTGTAAAGATTATAAAGTATATGGGTTAATGTGTAATTAAAAAGAAGTTGTGGGTGCAAGGAATAAAATGTGGAAAATTAAGGTGTCGTTCGGCAATTAAATTTAAGAATGGGAACTATAGGTTAAAAGTTAATAAGGGAATAAATATCATAGTATATGATATTAGGATGTTTTTGTAATATTCACTAGTAGAAATCAGATTTTTTGTTACAAAGGTTCCGGTATTACCATAGTTGTTATTAGTAACAAGTATTTTGTTACCAAAGATAGTATTAAAGATTAAAAAAATTGAGACTATAGTAACGATATATTAGTTACAAAATCATATTTTTAGTAACGAATAAAAGTCGTTACAATAAATAAATTGATCTTTAGTTACACCATCACGTGTAACGACATGTAACGACTTTTGTCGTTACAATAACTCAAATTAGTAACGATTTAGATTTTTTGTAACGATTTTTTGTTGTTACCAAAAAACTACATTCTACTAGTGATTTGGAAAGTGGATGTGGTGAGAAAATAAATAATGGAAATAGAGGGTAAAGGCGAAAATTTTATCAAGCTTGGGCTGGTTTATAATATAAGGTGGAAGATGTCATAAGTTGACATTGGAATATAGTTGGTTGGAAATTAAATGGAGATTCATAAGGAATTGCATGGGTGGTAGTAGCTACACGAAATAATGAACTACCTGGAAAGAATGAGGATTATAAAATAAAGTTTACAATACAAAGTTACAACCTTACAATCTATGGGATAATACAAGGACATCGTGACACATAAATATTATCAAGTTGAGAGTTATTGGGATTAGTGAAGGAATTATTATAAGAATGGGAAGATAAGTACTCACATCAAATAATGATATTCATATAATAAACAAGGATTATAATCCATATTAAAATTAATATAATGTATGAGGCTAAGTAGAAGTGATCATCTAGTCACATGGGATGCTGAAAGGTTATATGTGAGAATGGATTAAACAACTAAGGAGAAGTCAAGTGGATTATACTAAGATGTTGAACTAATACGTACGAGAATAATAACGTATGCATGCAACGTACTTATAGTTATGTATAAGTGCACATGACCTATGAGCTAATAATATAGGCCATGAAAGAAATTAAAATTCTAAAGTGATAAAATAAATATCACCTTGATACTCTCATAGGTAGATAGAATATAGTTTAAATGTTAATCCCGAACTTAGTAATAACCCGAAAGAAGTAATTAACCAACTAAGGGTTAATAAACGGGAAGGGATTAGTATAAATCTGGAACATATAATAGGACTCGATGTACAAGTATTAACACCTAGAGTTACTTATTCCAGAGTACATAGAGATAGAAGATCAGTAGGAGTAGCGAGGTTGACGGTCGTGGGGTCGGCGTTTACTTCTCAGAGCGAGCGACTACTGGTGTACGGTATGTTGGATTGTGTGGTCTGAACCTCTGAGGGCTTCCTCGGGTTCGGGCAAACTTGTGTGCAAAATGCTTAAGAAAAATATGCATGATGAAACTTGTGTTATGTGATTTGTATATACTCGACGATCAAGCATTTTATTATTGCGCGCGTATGTCTTTCTGACGCTGTAATACTTTATATCACGCGATTGCGATAGGAGCAAGAATGACGAAACTCAACGGATTACGACACTGTCAATAATTACTCTAATTACTTAAGACTTAAAACTTAGGAGAAAAGATTCGGTATTACCGATCTTAGAGCATTGGCACAAAACATGAATATAACCTAGATTATTCCTAGGTATGTGTAAGACCTTACGAGGCATCGAATTAATAAAATGTATTCTCCAAAGAACTCAGAACTAATAATGACGAGTCGTTAAAACACTTACCTATGGAGAAATGGTGTATGATGAGGTGGTATGGTATATGTACGGGAAATCCTGGTCTGCATCCGTTCCACCAGGTTGCGCAGTGTGATCACCAGAGAGGATCCGAGTGTGGAACCTCTCGTTGTGGAAATCCAATTGATCGTCTTTGATCGGTTGGCAGAGGGTGCTGCTGTTTGGCACACGACTACGGCCATATGGACGTCTCTCTCTCTCAAGACACATGGAAGCCCAATGGTCTCTGACCGTTGGCAATAGGACTGCTGTCCAATCAAAATAAAACTTGGTGAGGTTAATGGGAATTTGTCCATCTAACGAGACACCCACAAGATAATAAGAGTGTTGGTGGAAGCGGGGCTTCCAGTGATAGTAATAAACATGAGAGTGCGACTTTCGAGTCGAAGATTTAATCCTTGCATAAGGATTAAAGTGGATGATTTAATGTGTAGATGTTATATCTGTTTTGGTGGTCTATGATTATCTTGTATGAACTATTGGGTGTTTACATTTCCGCATTTACTGTTTTATTCCTACTTGTAAACCGGAACAGCATGTAAATTGGATGACATGTCAAGATGGCTAATTAACCTAAGTAACCTAAAGGGGTCTAAGATAGCACGGTTTAACATACTCGGACAAGCGCTGAGCCCTTAATGGGCACCGACATTTTATTTGTCGGTGTTTGACGCGATGACGGAGCGCGGGTTTTGGGTTATTTTGGATTCGGCGGTATGTGTAGCTGAATTGATTTAGGGTGTTTTTAGATTTGTCATAGACATTGTTGGCATTGTATTAAATATGCCAACTCACGATTATTATAAATTCATACTTAGACGCTCACTAGTTCCTAGGATGGCACTTGAACTTATTTTTGGTCGAATGGCGTGACAAGTGGTTGGTAAGTGTTGAGAGTTGTGGGAATCTCGTCATCACTACGGATGGATGGTTAAGTAGTTGGATGGATGGTTAAGTAGTTGGATGGATGGTTGTGACACCCGCCTAGTTAGTGAGAGTGTTCCGCTGTGAATGTTATGATTATTGTATTTTAATTACGGTTACGAAACGATTACGGTAAGGGTTAGGATTAATAGACGGGGGTGTTACAAAAAGTGGTATCAGAGCGGAGTACCGCTCTGATGACGAGATATTAGGGTAAGAACTGTGAGCATAGGATTTGGGAAACATGGTGAGGATCCGTAACTAGGAAATTCCTAGAAATGTGAAATATACTCGAGTATTGGCCTGTAAAGGCACCATGAATGTAGAAGGGTTGTGAATACGCGAATCACAAACTCCTCATATACGTTGATTACCCTAGAGATACTATCTGAAAGACGAAAGATATACATATATTTACACGGTCAAGCAGACCACCGTCACTATGAAGACAAACAAAAGTGAATACGAGGGATATGAGGTCCTGAGAGGACCGTCCTTCCCATCTCACCAATATTCTATGATCATAACTATGAACAGCAAACTACTTGTGACAAGCATTTTTTTTCGAACGCCTATCCCCACCCTCCTCATCCCGGGGACTAATGACAAATGAAGAACACACAGAGATGCAAAGTTCCTTCAAATCGGGAAGACCCGACCTGGCCGCTATGAAGAGTAACACCGACAACACGGAACCAAAACTTAAATGCAAGATACTAAGGACTAGATAAACCCGACAGCGGTAAACTATTTAAAGGGAACTACTCAAACTCAGTAGCAATTTAATGGAACCCTACTTTCGAGGGAATACCATACCAACGACAATAAGAAGAGCCAGCAATATTTGCGAATATGCAAAGATGTGAGCATATATATAGTGCAGCAGACATACACTGTATAATAATTCAATCTGCATGGCGCACTTGCCACAACAAGTGCTTCCATAATAAACTTATTCGGAAAGACGGTGACGACCTACAATGGTAGACAACTGCGAGGGTATATGGACCGTACTCTCCGGGACTGCAATAAGTTAATACCTAGAGAGGAGAAAAGGTCACATAACCCTGATAATGCACGGTACACTAACGCATGGATAACGATGAAAGGAAGGCGAAAGATGACCTCCTCGGAAGGAGCAAAAACCTGAATTTTTGGGATACCCGGGCACTGAGCCTAATGCTCAGTGCGGGACAAGTAACCCTACAACTTTACATTGACTTCATAAGAAGAATAAACAAACGTGTTACACTCACCTAAACCGTAATATACACGATGCGTTAAGCCTGCTAGATTGGCTTACCTTGGAAAAACCCTCCACAATTTCAAAATCTTTTCACATCTTCAAAGCATTTTTAAGTACCTTTTACTCATTCTTTCAACACGCACCAATTAAGCCTACGAACGAAAGACGAGAGTATACGGCAAGGTGCACCGAGTCATTAGACCGGGCACGACCCTACTCAAGGGAAGCCCCAACCGTTAACGAGCGAACTATCATCGTGAGAGAACTCGAAACACCAAAGATAGAGACCGAAGAGGTCTAACTACTAGACGTCAGAGAAGACCTAGAAATGAGTTACATATAATGTACTTAGGCGAGCAACGGACGCATAATTTAGAAACCCCCAAGATACGAAAAGGAGATGGGACAGGTACCTAATGTACTAACCCGATCCCAATCCATGGAGAGGCTGACAACCATTATAACTCAATAGTTTGAGCCGAATATGATGCTAAGCAACACCAATTATTACATATTATAGTTGACGCATCCATCGATGATAAACACGGGACAAACACCCGAATCAAATAACAAGGATCCCAGATAACATCACAATACGTGATAATGCTGGATTCCAAAATAATGATGAAAAGAACAGATGTTCTGAAGTCCGGAGAAGAATCGAATTGTGGAGACAGCTGAAGCTAACATGCTACATGGTAGGCAGATTCAACTAAATACCGCACTACGGGTGTTACTAAATGTCAACCATATATGTTATGGAGGTTGAAAACCTGGAAATTTGAGAGTGCTGACGTAGTTCAGAAGAGCTACATGCTGGGAAATATACGTATATATTTTGTCCACAAAACTAAATGATACCCGACTTGTTATGAGACACATAACCTACTCTATTCACATGAACATGTATGAGCCTATGTCTACCTCGACAGCTCCAGTGCGTGAAAATGAGTAAAGGGATGTATAATTTCAAATAGAATTAAACTCCTGATGTGATGTGATTATAATACAACCATTGTAATATATGACTCGGTATAAAATCGATGTGGGACCAAGTAAGAGAACTGGCTCCCTAGTAAATGCATTGGTTATAACCAATGGGACTTAGTTCCACGAATAGTGAGATGGGTTGTTTTTGAGTGTACACTATAACCGTGAGTGGTTCGATAGTAAAGAGATTAGTTTTAGATTGAGTATTTATCACGAAATGAAAGCCTTGATAAGATAAATTTTGGAAATAAAAAAAATTAAGGTTGTTTGATATTTGATGTGGGAGATTGAACTTGATCCTGGTCAGGTCAAGGGAAAACCAAACACAAATTGGAGTGAAGGAATAATTCAGCACCGACACTGACCACGTCGGGGTTGGAAAGTTCCTGAAACTCCCTACAAGTGGTCACGAATAATTCTGAATTAAATAGGTGTCTATTTTTAGTCCTGACATAGAGTTAGACTATAAGAAGTATAAATGTGTGTATGGTGTGTATTGTATAAATTGATAGGAAGATTACCTATGGTATCCTATAGAGGATAAATGGTTAGGGCGACTCCATAAATATCGGAATATAGTCAATTATGAAGGAATACTCAGGGTAATTATAGCATGATGCATGTAAATAAGTCCATTAAGAAATCAAGAGATACACTCCCATAAACATAGTGGGAAGTATCCTCAAACCACCTTCAGATTTATGGCCACAATGCCACCTAGAAAGGAAGAGCAGTGTCTAGGTCCTTATAATTAACTCCAGACCCACATACTAAATGAGAACCTACCTATAAACTTGGTTGAGTTCGGAGTATAGAAATTTTATATCAACTAAGGTAAGTTGTCTCCAAGACCACAAGAGCAAATTTCATTGTGAGGAGCACATACTTCCAACTAGAAACCCCAGCGGTAATCCTACCGCAGAACACCTAAAGGACGGGTGATCGAAATCGTATCAGTATGATCAGTGACCAACGGACTGACGAAGGTAAGAAAACTTTCTACGCTGTGTACAAGGATACACGACAAGACCATAACCTAGATCTTACACTAAATACCTGAACCGAATACGGTGGCAGTTAAACAAATACCGGTGCCACGGATTGACGATCCGTTGATCAACCAAAAGGAAGTTTCGGTGATCTCTAGTACTAACTTAAAATCCAAACACCTTCAACCGCAGATTATAGGAAGTGATGTATAGAAGACTGAAAATACCATACCTTAACACGAGCTTTACCTAAACCGATTGCAGTCGTAAACGTGAATCGCTATGGAATGCGTAACCAATTAACACTCAAAGTACTACCTTTAGAAAGGAGCATCACAACCAACACGCCACTAGAAGCACACAAGTCCAGGAAAGTGAAGTATCACCTCTAACCACCTTTCCAATCCATACCAATAAGGCAACAACACCTACGACAAGATAACTGATAACACCAACTAATCAACATCAGATGACACCAAGGATATCCATTAAAAGGGAGATTGACAATAGAATACTTCACTAACCGTGTGACGGACACTACGAGTGTACAAAAATGAGACGTGGGATGACCACACTCCGATAGGAGCATGCGGGCCTGACAGACTCATTTATGAGTTAGTCAGGTAAGTAGTAATGTATCAGTACGGTACCTCATGCATGTAGACAAGTAGGGTAAAGAACACGAGAAGTAGTCAACTCCGTTCCAAGGTCAGTAATGCAAATCCAGACCAGTGCAGCCAATTACCTCGAATATGGACGAGAAGAGCCTCAGTTAAACCAACGGGGCTAGAGGAGCCAAGAACCTTGAAGGTAATACGACCAGCGTCGTAACTCCATAGCGAAGTGGTTAATTCACAGTGAAGACAAAGGAAACCTTCCGAAGTCATGAACGCTAACGACATAGACATGGAAACCCATAAAAGGGCGACTAATATATGAAATCCTCATAAGGATCAAGAAAATTCTTGACGTCCAGAGGAACCCACCAAAGGATGCGAACCTAAACATATGATTACGCAATAAAGGAATACAGAGCTAGTATACTAGCGGACGCCTTAAGAGAGAAATAAATGTTATGATAACTAACAACCGTCGAACCGACTAGGATATGGTGCGCATAGAAGTGACCATCATGAAAAGTCATTAGCAAGAAATACGTGGGTAAAAATAGTCGAGTAAACCTCGCATAGAAGGAAGAGAAATGAAGGCTGAAGAGGTAGAACTCTAATACAAGCACAACAAATGGATTCCCCTGGCAAAAAGCAGGATGAACCATACGAACGTTTTTGCTAGCCCGACACACGAGAAGATATAACATACATCAACAAGAAGTAAGTAGCAAAGAAGTACAACAAATGCATTACTCCGGAACAAAACCACCTAGAAAACGGATGGCAAGCATTATCTCCGTGGACATAAAGGCTAGTACGTCTCAGTACTACAGAGACAAGTGCAAAGAGCACTAAGTACTAACAATAGCCAATGTCATATTGCACCTCAAACTGAAGATCAGTGAGAGAAGATACGCATGTACGCTAGTAATCCAACCATATTATATACGACTAAGATCTAATCGTGCGCCGATTATGATACCTCTGTTTCCAAATTAAGAAAACCGTGGATAACACTGTCATGTTGGAATGAGGTCAGCAATAACTTGCTGCTAATAAAAAGTCTACAATACGTCGACAACAATGAAAAAGGGGCAAACTGAGCCCTATGTTCATGGGTCTGCACCTCATTACGGAGCGAGTGGCCCATTAGAATGAATTCGGGAGAGAGCACAAAGAAGTGCGTGCCTCACCCTTCATATGTTTTAGAGCCCGGGGGGCTAGAATCATACCCGTCTCTCTAATACGAGAAGAATCCACTCCAAAGGCGACGCCACATGAGAGTGGAGAACTCTATGAGAGCCAAGTATCCAGCGCTCCTTGTTGAGCGGTTGTTGTATATTTGTGGGGTACGAGGCGTAACCCTTTTTAAGGGGGGTAGAGCCTCTTGGCATGCACCTATATGCACCAGGTTTTGGTTGGTGGTTTTGTTGTAAGCATGGAATACATGGTATTGTTGCATGTACGATGATGCTTTTGTGTATGTTACATTGGATGGATACGTCCTTAGTGGCGTTTGTGATTTATACATTTTATGTTTGGTAAAGGATGGAACGGAATTAATAGACACTTCGGGGAAGTGGTCTAGACTGTAGAATTGATAGAGTGCTGATGGATCACTTATATCCATATATGCGTATTGAACGAAATGATATTATGAATGGTATATCAAATAGATATACATTATTGGGTTACATTGGGTAGTCACACTAGCTATCCGGGTTAGATGACTTCGGGATGAAGTCTTTTTAAGGGGTAGATTGAAATACCCCAAACTTAATTAATTTAATTAAATATAATTAAGGCTAATTAAAACCAATTAAGGCAAGGTAAATAAATACCTTAAAACCTTATAAATCAAATAAAGGCAAATAAAAGCAAACACGCCTTAAGAATTATAAGGAATTTTTGTGAAGACATTAAACTAATAAAATGCCTAAAGATCATTAAAAGAGGCTAAAGAATACCTCTAAACTTATTTAAGATCAACTATAAAACAATCAAAGCAAAAATATGCTTTGAAACTACTTAAGGCGAAAATATGCCTTAAAAGCAAAATTAAGTGCCTAAATGATATTAATAAATACTAACATTAAATAATGGACCAATGAGAGTCTATTATAAGGATTAAATCATTTAATGAAGTGATCTAAATGTAACACCCTAATACATGCATTAACATCATAAAATGCATTTATTTACTTACAATGAATAGTAAGTATACCAAATACTTATAAAATGCATAGAGATGATTATAAACATTGTTTAAGGACAAAATAATATTAATTGACATGTTACAACACATTAGACAAGTTCATTATACAACTTATACTACCATAATGTTATAATACTACAATGTTAAAAGTAAAAAAAAAAAAAGAGGAAGAGTGCCGTTTAGCACTCCCTCTTTGCTGGCGTGAATCAATTAGAAAAAAAGGGAGGGAAATGAGAAAAATAAGGAAAGGGAAATAAGGGATTCAAGTACAACTAGCTACATTTTATATTATGACATGTACTTGCCTAGACTTATAACCTTACCTTACTAAACAAACACAATCTCTCTCCTTTCTCTTTTGCAAAAAAAATCGACACCAGCCCTATCTCTTCCTCTCTTTTACAGTTTCTTCATTCTCCTCACTCCTTTATCTTCTTCCTTTGACTTCCAAGCTCAAGAGCTCCCCCATTAATGGTGAATTAGGTAAGTGAGCTCCAAACTTCATTTTTTCTTACCTTTTTATGTGTCATTCTTCAAGGCCTACCTTCTCATCCATTTTCCTTCTTCAAACAAGCTCAAAAAAAGCTGCTGGAAGGAAATTAATTTCGGTTTTGACAAGGGAAAAAGGTTAGGAGCACTCCATTGAAGTTAAGGTATAAAAACAAGCTTCAAAGTCCATCTTTTCTTCTCTTTAATACAAATCCGAAAATACCTCCATCCTTACACCTCTTACCTTCATTTTTCTCAAGGAAATGAAACTCCATCCCTACAGGTTGTAAGTGCCGAAAATCTTATCTGAGAAGCTCTAGAAATATGAGGTAATGCTACCCCTTTTAAGCTCAAAAATGGAGCCTTAATCTCCTTCCTTTCTTTAGCCTTAAAAACCCTAAAACATGGCTGTTCTTGTGAACTACATTGAAGGATGAGAAGGGTTGTGGGAAGCTTCATACTTGCGTGACCAGACAAGGCACAAGGAAGGGAGAGAAAAAAAATAATACGTTTTGGTGGTAAGAAGTTTAACTTTGTGTTAATAGCTCATTAATTATGATTTAAGCTTTCGTATTAGAGAAAAAATAACTAACTAGGCCTATGTTTATATAGTGCCGAGATCCTTGGTGTGTGGAGAAAGATTTATGGAAGTCTAAATATGTAAGTTCTAATTAATTAAGCTTTAATATGCATTTAGCAAGTTATTAATTATATGTATATGGGGACCGAGAATTACTTGTGATTTATGGGTTAATAAATCCCTACAAATGTGTAGTTAATTATGGTATTATGTTTGGGTGCTATACTTAAGGATAAATGGCTTATAAAAATTGTGTTTACAAGTTAAATGTGGAAGAAAAACAATTAAAAATGGTTAAGGGTTAAATCTGGAGTAAACTGTAGCTTAATATATTTTTTGGGGTCATTCTAATGTTATTATATATCAAGTTTGATTTATGGAGTGATACCTTGTGTTTAGGTATTTTAAATAAGTGTTTAAAAGCTTCAAATAATAATTATAAAGCTTATGGGGTGAAATCTTGAATTATAGATAATTCTGATGCAATTGGATGATTTTGGTGAAAATAATCCTCTAGGGACACTTAGTGGAATTTTGGATGAATTTAGGTGTTACCTAAATTAAGTATAAGGTTAAAAATATAAATTAAATGATGGTTTAAGGGAAAAAAATTATACAATGGAGAATCTAATTAATGCAATGTGCATGAATACAGCCGTGAAGGGAATGTGTGGCTGGTGAGATTTTCTTGGTGGTATTGTTGAGGTAAGAGTACTAATATTCATTTTAATACCTTAGTGTTACTAGCTTGTAAATTAATTAAGAACCGAGAAGTATACATGAGTATGTGTTGTTCAGATCCTGAAAATGTGTAGAAAATCAAGGGCTAAATATTTGATTAGCGGGGCTAAATTCTAATGATTTATTCAAGGTTAGTTTATAAGTGATCAATGAATGAAAATGGGAGAAAATGGTTTAGAGAAGTTAATTATGAATTCTGTTGCAAGCCGTGAACATGACATGATTTTGAAGACATTTTCATGTCATTTAAAAATTATTATTATACTATTTTTAAGGCCATATAATTAGGCTATGTTATTATGGGTATTTTGAGTCTTAAATAGTTATTATTAAATTTGTAAGTTGATTTGGAAAGTGGTATAAGTTTCTGGTGCAAAATAATAACACTAGTACATATAACCACCTAGGAATATATTAGAATAATATTGGTAGATTTATAAGCTTATGACATGGTTTAAATATCTTTAAAACCTTATAAAATGTCTAAGTAAATAAATAAACTATGTATGGGGTCAAAACATAATTAAAAAGAAATATAGAGTGCTAAATACAAATTAAAACCGAATGGGGGTATTTAGCACAATTAAAAACATAATATATGATTTTATAAAGTTTAAATACCTTAATGTAAATCAAATAAAGAAATGGGGTATTTCCGTAAATATTGGAAAATATGGTCAATGGAGTGTTGGGATGGTCAACCTTGACTATAGATGAGGTTTGACCAAATTTAAAACCATAAGATTTATTATTTTGGTGAATTAATAAGTTATTAAGTTAAAAATAGAATTTATAAAACTAGATGGGAGGAATTGGAAATTTCTGAAAATTGAGTGGTAAAATAGGATTTAATAAGCTAAGGGGTCTGTATGAGATTTTGGGTGAATTTTGGGTGGAAATTATGATTTAAACAAGTTTAAGAGTGTAATACATAGTTTAAATATCTGGGTTGCTATTCGCAGTACAAAATTACTAATCACCGCAGTACAAAATTTTTTTAATTCATATTGATGTTGTACACATGTAATAATGTCGTGTTGTAACTCTTGTTTTTTTTAAAAAATATTTCTTGAGCGTAAACAGTAAAAACACTCCGATTGTTACAAACATTATAAACCCGTATAAAAGACGTAAAACCCTTTTTAATCGCATTTAAACGTTATAATTGTGACTCCACATAAGTTAATTACATTTTATGTTGTGTTTGACTAAATTACAAACATTGTTACACTTTCAGAACGTTGTATTGAAATCGCAGTTGAAAACGTCAATTTCGGGTAAAAACGCTCGTACTATATATAGCGGAACCTCCCTTATTTTCTTCATTTCTCTCTTACTCACTCTCTCTCCTCTCTCTCTTCCTTAAGAAGCTCTCTTCTGTCTGCCGGAGCCGCCACCAGAGCCGCCACCGGAGCCGCACCTGCCGCCGCGAACCACCGCCGGAAAAATTTTCCGGTGAGTTTTTCAAATTTTTTTTTTGCAACTTATAGATTCGGGTGTCCTGAGTATGAATTTGGTGTTAGTTTTTTGAAATTCAACATCATTTGAGCTAGATCTAGCATGAAAAATTCGTAGGAAACTTGAAAATTTCGAAAAAAAATATACAGGGCCGAGTAGTAGGGCTGCTCGACCTGTACGGAGGCGTAGAGTAGTAGGGCTGCTCGGGTTGGGCTGGGGCGAGGAACGTCGTTGCTGGGGTTGGGCTGAGGCGAGAACCGTGGCTGCTCGGACTGGGCTGGGGCGAGGACGACTACGGCTCGCGGCTTCGTTTGTCCAGCGACCCAGGCGGCGCAAGTAGCTGGGCTGCTCGCAGAGGAGAAAGGCGAGGACCAGGTGGGCTCGCAGGCGGAGAACTCGAGTAGTAGTGGTCCTCGGGTTACATACGGGCGAGTAGCACTGCTACTCGACCCAGTATATATATATTTTTTTTTAAATTTTAATATTTTTAATGTTTTTATTTGTTTATTTTTATATTATATTGTGAATGATTTTTAAATGTTTTAATTTGTTATTTTTTTGAATTCTAACTAATATGTGAATGATTTATAAATATTTGAATTTTTTTTGAATTGTAATAGTGTGAATGATATGATTATAAATGTTTGAATTTTAATTATAATATTATGTATGATTTATAAATGTTTTAATTTGTTATTTTTTTAATTGTAATATTGTGAATGATTCTTAAATGTATTAATTTCTTATTTTTTTTGAATTCTAACTAATATTGTGAATGATATGATTATAAATGTTTGAATTTTTATGTTATGAATGAGGAATATAACTGGTGTATTCGTATGCAGTGATGGATCGTCTGAAAAAAAAGCAGTGAGAAATGTCACGAAGAGGAAGAATAAAGACCGGGGTGCGGAGCAGGCGATGACGGCCTCGTACCGTCGTCGTGCACATGTTCCTGGTGAAGGGCCGAGTAATCCTGCCCCCCGCATGGAAGCAGCACGCCATTCATCTTTCCATCCGGGTCAATCTTCCAACGACCCGGCGTTTCAAGTGCCAGCACCACCAATGGTAGCGGAGGATGACTCGGCGGTGTTCAATATACCGAGGAGACGCATGCCAGAGTTGTCATCATCCAGTAGTGCTTTTTCTGACAGATCACTGCACAGCTCTAGCTTCAATATATCAGGGCAATCAAGCCACCAGACTGCTCCGTCAGGCGGTGGTAGTTCATCACGTCAACCACGCCCATCACCTGCCCGTGCTGTTGAGGACCATGTGATGACTGAGCGTTGCCAATGCTGATGACGATGGGCTGGGCTGTGGGGGGGGGGGGGGGGGTGCTGATGATGAGGACTCACCCGTCGTGGATGAGAGCAGGATAAGGAAGATGATGAAGTCATGGATAAGGAGGATGACACTGACGAGGAAGCAGCGCTAGCGATGGTTCCAGTCATTCCAACCTCTTGGAAGTTGACAGAGGTGCCAGTTCCTGGCGGTCCACTACTCACTAGTGTTATCACTAGCTTCGGGGGTCATGTGGCGCTTGACTTATGGACCTCGGCTAAGGTATGTTCTCTATCTCTCCTGTATTTGATCATTTAATATCATACTACGTTTTGTAAGTGTTAAATATTGGTCATTATGTAGGATCGTGGGGTTTTGAGTTTTAAATCCCGTAGGGTGATCTTACCTGCTGGCAAAAAAGATCAAATTTCTAAACCAAGAACAAGGAAGATGCTTGAGTATTCTGGTATAGAGCACCTACAGGATATTACGATGCCATACAACATATGTCCTGATCAGTGCTTTTGTGGAGAGGTGGCAGCCTGATACAACTCATTCCATATGCCGTTTGGTGAGATGACGATTACCCTGCATGATGTGTGGATGATACTGCAAATCCCCATCGTCGGTCGTTCATTGACAGCGAATTCATCCACCCCTGAGTTGAAGGAGGTAGGTAATGGTGATGTCTTAATTTTGGGCAGATGTTGAGAGTATGACAGAGGCACTGTGGAATACCGTTGCTGTATCAATTTCGAGCTTGTTTGCAGCAATGTAGAGATGAAAATGAAGAGGCAATGAAGCAGGCATGTGGTTGGTTGTATCATCTAATTGGTACCACCATATTAGCTGGAAAATCAAATGGGTCTGAGTCCACAGCTGTTCAGTTTAGTAGCTCCTGTGAAGAAAGGTACCAAGCTTCGTAAAATATGCATGGGGAGCTGGTACTTTTGCATGGTTATATCGTCAGCTAGGGATAGCATCTCGTGCCGACTCCAGTGGGATAGGTGGTTCTATGACGTTACTTGAGGTATGTGTCCTAATGTGCATCTAGTATATGATTAACTCGCTGAGTATTAATAATTGGTACTGCTTAATCATTCTAGTTTATATGCACAGTGCTGGATTTATGCGTACTTCCCTACATTAAGACCAGCGATTAGCCCGGACTGGGGCGCTAATGATGGTAGACCTTGGGCTCTAAGATGGGTGAGATCTACCTCTCAAGTGCAGGATCATCGTTCACTGCAAGGATATCGTGAGCATCTAGATGCTTTGACTGCTCTAAATGTAAGTGTTTGTAGTTGCTACACATTGAACCATTATTATTTTTGTCTTTCGTTGTTGGTTACATTTTACTATTAATGTTCATTGTAGATTGATTGGTTGCCCTACGGTCGAGATAATGTAATGTTCATGGAGGGCGTACATGGTATAGAGGTAACATACCGATTTTGGGTTTGAATGAGCCATACATGCCTGGCTGTCTACGCCAGTTTGGTTACATTCAGGATATCCCTGAACCTCCTATTAGACCCAACCCAGGTCTGAAAAAAGAGGAAAAGCCCAACCCTACACCTGTGTATACCCCCCCATGTATAATTTCTGGGAAAACACTCCTAAATTGCTGGTTCCAGGGTATACGCGCACAAATGCGCGGTTGCATGCTTGTGACCCACTCTACCTAGATTGGTACACCAAGACACCCGAAGATCCTAAACCCTGAGACTTATCAGACCACCCTGGTTCATCGTCCAGATCCCTGTCTAGTAAGTTCTTTTTGTCATAGTACATCATTAAATATCACTTTTATTTTTTATGTGTACTTACCTGACCAAGTGTGTTACAGCTACTGTCTGAGGCAAGTGAGCTTGCACGCCCGCACTACCAAGAGAACAATGCATGGGACTGGTCATACTATCGTCAGGGGATGCCAGAAGAAGAACAAAGGGCTGCAACTGATGGTCTTGTGGATGTGTTCAGCTCTTTGTACATATGGGATAGTTACCAGCGCCAGCATGGTGCACCTAGTGCTTGTCATCTTGGATTTGGATTGTAATAAACTTTAGTACCAATCTGGGCGGTCTAAATTCTTTGTTGGTCGTTGATATTTCTCCAGCAATGATAGTGTCGAAATGAAATATCTAACATGTACCAAAGATTGTATATGTCACGAGAAATGAAATATATCAAAATGTAGAAATTCATAAGAAAGAAAAGTCCCTGAATCCAAATCGTATGAATCACATAAATGAAAGTCAATAACTATAACAACACGTTTATTCCACGTCCAAACATCTACTAAAGATTATAAATCCCGAAAATTATAACAACACGAGAACTAACAAGATCAAATACGCAATAACCAATAACCTAATTATTTCCTAACCTTTGTCTCTCTATTCCCGTGCTATTACATTACGTCTCATCTCATAAATTGGTTCTTGGTGTTGAAAATCATCATCATCGGGCTCAATAGGATCATAAATAACAAGTAATGGAATATGAGCGATGAAATCATTATACTCCATGTAATTCTCCATCATCCGGCGAACTGATGTATCATTTCGTACATGAATAAAAGTCCACTCGTAGTCGCCCTCCAGCCCCAAATACACCATTGTTGTTATGTTTATTCTGCCGAGGAGGGACTGTAGTGCTCGAATTACTCGTCGTTGTAGATCCCGGAGATTACTAGGATATGGCATAGTAACTTCTACGCGTCTGTGCCCCACTCTTCTATCAAATTGTGCTCCATGACGACCAAAAGTAGCTACATAATTAACGTGCAAACAGAAAGGAAACTCCATTTGATTTTGGGAGCGAAATGGGAATTAAGGTGTGAAGAGTTCAAACAAGATGTAATTAGACAGATTCAGAGAGCACGGGGTAAGGAATGAGTATGTTGGGACACTAATACCCACTTTTATAATATTTGAGTAACACTGACATGTCCAACGGCTAGTTCAACGACTACTAAATCAAGCGTACCAAACACACCATGTGCAGTACAAAGTGAATTCAAATTTACCATAGGTAATTACTTTTGTCAGGAAAGGTACACGTACCAGGTTACGTTTGCAGTACAAAGTGAATTCAAAGTTACCATAGGTAATTACTTTTGTCAGGAAAGGTACACGTACTAGGTCACTGTACACGTACCAGGTTACCGTTTGCAGTACAAAGTGAATTCAAAGTTACCATAGGTAATTACTTTTGTCAGGAAAGGTACACGTACCAGGTTACCGTTTGCAGTACAAAGTGAATTCAAAGTTACCATAGGTAATTACTTTTGTCAGGAAAGGTACACGTACTAGGTCAGGTACAGTACCAGGTTACCGTTTGCAGTACAAAGTGAATTCAAAGTTACCATAGGTAATTACTTTTGTCAGGTAAGGTACACGTACTAGGTCACTGTACACGTACCAGGTTACCGTTTGCAGTACAAAGTGAATTCAAAGTTACCATAGGTAATTACTTTTGTCAGGAAAGGTACACGTACTAGGTCACTGTACACGTACCAGGTTACCGTTTGCAGTACAAAGTGAATTCAAAGTTACCATAGGTAATTACTTTTGTCAGGTAAGGTACACGTACTAGGTCACTGTACACGTACCAGGTTACCGTTTTTTTAACTTTAACCTTGTGGCTAGTTCATGACCAACCTCTATATAAGGGATGCCTCCTCCATTTCATCTTCACACACTCTCTCTCCATATTCTCGAAGCTCTCTATTTCCTTACTCTCTTCCAACACTTATTTCGTTAAACTGTGCAAGCTCTCTCTAAACATGAGTCAATCTTCAGATTCCGATCATGAGTATGTTCCAATATCAAGCCCAGTAAGTATTTAGTTTATTGTCTTTGTTAATCATATTCGCACTAACATTTCATATTTCAATATTCATCTAACATTCTCTCGACCCTTATTGCAGGATAGTGACTCAACCACTGATTCAGATTGGGATGAATTTGATGAAGGCGTTCCGGATTATGCACAGATGGATGAGTACATGCAAGAGATGTATAATCGAGCTCCGGTGGTGGACACAGGTTACTTATTTCAAACAAACCAGGCCTTTAGGTGGTAAAGAAGAAGCGAAAGCTTGGGTAGATAGTGTTGGCCATCCCAACCATATCTACACCATAATTCAAAGTTCTCGGCGGGCCAAGATTTCCACATAACATGCGAGAGGTATTGGAAACCACGAAGGACATCACGACCTGGTGTCATCAACCGGCGCAGATCATCGGGTTCAAAGAAATGTGGTTGCCCTTTTAAAATTAAGGGGTATTACACAAGCTACGGGTGTTTCTTGCAAGTGGGTAACGGATGGCATAACCATGATCTCGCAGAGTGGGCAGAGGGCCATTTTGTGGGAAAACGCCTGACTGAGGCGGAGGAGATTATGATCGACCAGAGAACCAGAGTCGGTGTGCCCCCCTGTGCAATTTATTCCGAGCTCACAACAATCAACCCAGAAACGTCAGCAACAAGGAAAGACATATACAACCGGATACAAAAACAAAACTAGTAAATAGAGATGGTCGATCTATGGTGCAGACTCTGCTGAGTGACCTAGACAAAAACAACTACTACTACGATTACACTACAGATCCAAGTAAGTCAACTCAGTATGTCTCAAATAACTTCAATCATTTAGGTTTCATCTTAATTTGATAGATAACATGATTATATTTCACAATTTAGATGATCAAACACGACTTGGGTCCATCTTCTTTGCACACCCTACATCTAGATTACTGCTCCATGCGTTCCCGTATGTCATAGGCATTGATGCTACCTATAAAACAAACATAGCAAAAATGCCTTTGGTTCAGTTCATCGGGATGACGAGTATAGGCAAAAACTTCAGCATTGCCTTCGCCTTCCTTGTATCAGAAGCAACAGACATGTATGTGTGGGCACTTCAACAATTAAGGGACCTCCTCGGGCGGACTACAACCTCTACATTTATCACCGACAGATGTCTGGCCCTGATGAATGCCTTAGATGAGGTATTTCCTGAATCTCATCATCTACTATGTCGGTGGCACATAAGTAGGAACGTTCAGGGGAAAGCCGAGACTTATATGGGTGATAGAGGAAGGGCGGCGGCTGCAGTCCGAATGTGGACTTCGGTTGTCTACTCGAGCACAGAGCAGGACTACAACGAGAGGTACGCATATTTCAAGGAGACATACCAAAGCTACCCACGTTTCATTACGTATGTTGCATCAGTCTGGGAGAAATACAAGGAAAAATTTGTGGAGGCTTGGGTCAAGAATGTGTTGCACTTCGGCAACACAACGACAAATAGGTAAAATTGTTAATCTTGTAATGTTTAAGATAATACAGTGATTGTTATAGATCTATAAAACTTACTTAAACATTTGATAGGGTGGAGGCCGCACATTCTTCTCTAAAGGCGAGATTAAGGAGTGCTAGACACACTTTGGATGTAATCTTTCCAAAGATTCACGATCATGTGAATACAAGCATCCGGGAGTTAAAAAAGGATTTTGAGGCAGCCAGGACAAAACACAGAAGAGAGCACATGAGGGTTCCTGAAATACCCCAAACCTTGATATGTGGTTTAAATATCAAACTATGGTATGTAAAGGCTAAAAAGTGCCTTAGTAACATCAGTGAACAATTTAGACCATAATAAATGCAATAAAGCATTAAGACACAGTTTGAGCAAAAACATGCTCTAAGCTATGAGTGAACTTGGTTAGGACCCAAAGAGCCTACCAAGACTTGATAACATTTAATTATGATTTGATAGGGCTAAATAAGTCCTTAGGAAACTTTGGTGGACAGTTAAACCAAATAAAACACAAGGAAATACCTTAGAGTCAATAAGAGCAAAATGTGCTCTACGCTTGGAATAAATTTGTATAAGACCTAATGGTCATACCTATACCTTATAATATGTTAATGAACATATTAAATCAATTACCAAAGAAAACCAAGCTTGAAAACAAGTTAAAACACAAAATGTGCTTTAAGGAGTCTTAAAGCACGTTTTTGAAAAATTGTCTTGTAAATGAGTTTTGAATGGCTAAATGTCCATCATTACTCTTTAATTAACACGTGTACTATATAGTATCACATTTGGGTGGCTATATTAATGGGAAATCAAAAATTTCACTTCTATGTGCCTTAGTTTGTGAATAGTAACTTTTATAAGCTAGTTTGTAACATATAATGTTATAAGTAATTAAATGAGTCAACAAAGACCAACCTACCCCTAAGTATATGATGGGGGCCGGTTTTTAGTAAGGTGAGTCATCACCATGTAAAATAAATTAAAGGAAGGAAGGAAAAGAAAGTAAAAGAAGAAAGTTACTTTAGTACATAAATATCTTCAAAAAGTAGACTCCAATCTTCATTCTCTCATTTCCTCCAATTCCCACCGTCTTCTACCTTCCTTCTTTCTCTCTTTTACGATTTGTTATAGTACCACACAAGAACTCCATCTTTGAATGCTTGTGACTCCTAGCTCCATGGTCCAAATTCAGTTTCAAGACCACCATTCTCTTAGTTAAGCCAAGCTCTACAATCTTGTCTTTTCAAAACTTCAAAACCTCCATTTCGGTGCCAAGAGAAATCTCCATGGGAAGAGCTTGAGCTCATCTTTTCATGCCTTGACATTCTCCTTTGCTTCAAGGTAAGGAAACTCAAAGAAAATCCATGTTTCCTCCATGTTCTTATGTTGACCGAAAATCACCATTAATGGTGTATTTACCTTGCTTTGTTTTAGCTTCATTTGAATCTCCCAAGGGCTTGGTGGAGTCCTCTCTTGATAAATATTCAAGCTCTCTTTCCATTCCAAGGTAAAACAATCATTTTAATACCTTAAGATAATATATGTAACTAGGGTTTACAATGAGATGGAGCTTAAAGCTTGAAAACTCATTATGATGTTTTTATATTGTTAAGTAGTTGACAAGGGGTGAAATGCCCTACCGGTTTTAAGAGGAAACAAGAAAGAAGTTTGAGTGGAAAAGAGGTAAACATACTATCTCAATGTGGTTTAATGCCTTAGGAGAAATGAGCTTATAAGCTTGCTAAAACTACCTAAAGAGCAAATGGTGAATGACTTAGTAAGGTGTTTCTCAAGGAGACTAGTAAAGGAACATATGTCTTGGTGTGTGTAATTGCAGGTCAAAGGCTTATGTATTGTGGAAATTCAGTGTTTAAGGATTATGCAATTTAAGGGCCTAAGAGCCATGTCATTTAAGGGCCTAAGTGCCAAGCAAGTTTAATTATGCACTATATTGTGATGTAGTGCTAAATGTGTGAAGTTTGTGTATAAAAATGTGTTTGATGGATTTTAGGTGTTTTGAATGAAATAAGGTAAAAACCTAAGTGTTTGGATGTGAGTATATACAAGAGAAGCTATGGCCAAATTTGGGAAAATGTGTGAGAAGTTCTAAGTGTTTTAAATGGTCTTGGTGAACTAGGAAGTGTTAAAGGTGAATAAATGTTTACTTGAGAAGAAAACATGTGTTAAGGTGATTTAGAGTGATGCAAGAATTTAGGTGTTATCTTGGAAGTTCTAGGAATTCAATGTGTGTTTTGAGGATGTATTTAAGTCTTGGAGAAGTTTGTTTAAGGTTTAGGAATGTTGATGTACAAGGAAGGAATGATGTTTAAGTAAGGTTTTGAGAAAAGAATTCAAGAAGTTGTAAAAAGGAGATTTAGTTAGTAAGAAAAGAAGTTGAGAGATGATGTTAAGGTGTAGAGGAAACACCTTGGTGTAGTGGTCATTATTGGTGAACTACCACTTAAAAATCTTAAGGAGAAAACATCCCAAGTGCTAGGAATTTTGTAAGAAATTTGTGAATGATAAGATGGTTTTGGTGAGTGATTTAAAGAGTTTAGCATATGGCTAAAGGTGTGTTTGATGTGCCAAATGATGTTAGGAAACGTTATGAGGCTTTAGGAGAAGTTTGGTGAATTTGGATAAGTGTTTAAAGACATGGAAATTGAATGTTTTGCCGTGTCCGAACTTCCGTCCGGACATGGAAGTTCGGACAGGCTCTGTTGGGTAAAGGATTTTCCCACCCTCGAACTGTGTCCGAACTTGGGAAGTCCGGACACAAGTTCGGACGTGACTGTTTCTATCTGGGATTTACTCTCGAACTGTGTCCGAACTTGGGAAGTCCGGACACAAGTTCGGACGTGTGTATGGTTTTCAGTATTGGGTCGCGGCTTGTGTCCGAACTTGGGAAGTCCGGACACAAGTTCGGACAAGGTGTTGTATGGCAAAAACATTGTTTAAGGTATGGAAATGATGTGTAATGATGGGGATTGATGGTTAATGATGTTTTGAGGTTGTTAAGGACTTGTTAGGTGAGTTTTAATGACAATTGAGTGGGTGAAAAGTTGTAATAAAATGTGAAAGTAAAACAAGTTAAAATGTAAAGTTATTTAACCAAGTTAACGGGGAAAAGTTATAAGCGTTAGACTTTAAACAAACATGTTACCCCAATGTTAATAAAAAAACACATGTGATGTTAACAGTTGTTCGAGAATGGCTCGAGGAACATAAGTGGATGTGATAAAGTGGACTCCGGTGACAGGTATGGTTTTCTTGCAACCTGTGTCCTACCGGATTACACCGGCTTGTATGCCAATGTGTTTTTCTGTATGTTTGCCACGTTATGAGATAAATCATGAAACGAGTTTACAGTCGTTATTGTTATTGTATGTTTACGTGCCGATACCGGTAACCTCGAATGCGCTTGAAGGGCTAGTTAACTACTATTAGGTAAACGTAGGAGAACGGTATCCGGTAACAACGTTTCCTACTTAAGGAACGTTCTAACCACGGCTATGCGTGAGTTGGTTATGTGATGTTTGTGTGTGATGTTTGTATGTGAATGTATGACTCTCTCTTCCCTTGTGTATGTCTAACAAGACTTAACCCAATGTTTGTGATTGTTTAATAAAGTTCAAAGTTGAACTCCTAACAAGTGTTAACGGGGGAGTGAGGAGTCCGGTCTGTTCGGCCACGCGTGTGAGTATGGGGGTCGTTGTCATAGCAGGTTCGATCCTCTCTGTATGTTATGGTTGTTTTCCAATTTGGTTCCCAACCTTCCCTTTAGCTTAACCAAGGCTATTACTGACTCACGTCGGGCCACAGGGGCATACTATTGTTATGTTTGTTTCGGTGTGCTTGGATCACTATATCCGAGACACCTTGTGTTAAGTTAACCGTTCATTTAACGAGACGGTAACGAGTTATGTAACGAGCTTATCATGAGACTGGCAACATTCTCTAGGCTCACCAGTGTATTAGCAATGTTTGGGTCGGTTCCTGAGAGGACCATTCCCGTTATGTTATGTATCTTTGTTGTGATGCAATATCTATTGCGGTGTTATGTGGTGCACGTGGAAACGTGCAAAGTGTTGTTAAGTGTTGTTAAGTAGTGTATGTTATATGTTGTAAAATGTGAAGTGTGTGGATCATGGATATGATTCCCAGTTTGTGATAAGAGGCGTTTAAGGATAACCCGATTTAAGGGTATGTGTCGTCTGTTAAGGAAGTAGCTCCATTAGAGGAGGAACACTCTAGGGATGATGAATACCATGAGTGACTTATTAAGTAGGATGTATTATCCGATTGTTGAGCCCATTGAGGCGAAATGTTAAGTGTTGTGTGTTTACTGTTACATGCATGATTTAAATATAATCAACCGCATGCTAAGACGAAAATTAGTTGTGCGTGGCCCGGTAGCATGTGGGCTGCGGGATTACCATACCAGCTAAGGTGCTGAGCCCCTTGGGGGCCACCCTTTCTCTTCTTTTCCTATTTCAGGTACGAAGTGCTGGAAGCCGTTCGAGAGTAGGACGGTAGTAGTCGTCGTACATGGGTAATCATTTAAGTGTATGTATACAGTAGATGTAGTAAGACCGAAATTGTTGTCGGCATCAGTTTATAAATACTCGGTATAGTTGGAAGGAGTGCGTTGTGTTGTTGTTAATGGAAATCGATAGTAATGTATAGACGCTCGGGAATTTAGCCCATCAGACCGGTACAATGTGTATGTATTAGCCTTGTTAGCCACATAGGTGGCTAACGGCGTGTAACACCAACGAGTTAAGTAATGTGATGAGGTTGTTCTTCCGCTGCAGTTTATTGTAAGTGTGTTATTGTTGGATGGGGTGTTACAGTTCCAATCGCTGACCTGATCGGGAAGGTTAGTACCCTTTGCTTAGATGAGCTAGTCAAGGAGCTTGGAAGGACGAATTATGTGCAAATGGACAGCTCAATCTGTGGATGTGACAAGGTAACCTCTCATGGATTACCATGCGCTTGTAAATTAAACTACATGCTGGATAGTGGTATACTATGCTCAAAGAGGGATATACATCGTTTCTGGTATACCCTAAGCTGGGATTAGCATGAATCGACGATTGATATGGTATCCTACATGGAGGAAGAACAAAATAGATGGCGACACATAGCTTCTGAGGTAGCACAGTCAGATGATCCTACTCTGATTGCGAAATGTTACAGTCAACTCCAAAACTTCCTTCACCCAGATATGGTGTGCCAATTAGGAGAGCCGTTGGAACAGGTTGGGATTGGCAGACCTACCGGGCCCTCAAGACCAAACCGACGTGAACCTTCGTCTTGGGAACGTAACCGACCAAGGGCAGGCCAGTCACAAGAGCGCCATCAAATAGAAGATAACGTAATAGAGGATCATCAAATCCGAGTCGATTCAAGCCCCTTGCCGACTTCCCATACTACCAGAATTTCAACCCCAACCTATATCAATATATGACTGGGTATATTGATGTTCGTGGAGATGGGAATTGTGGTTTCAGGGTCATTGCTGACTACCTATATTCAGACGAAGAGAGGTGGAAAGATGTCCGTGTAGCATTGTTCAATCACATGAAGAATCAAGCACCGGCGAATGGACTATACAAGGCCATTTTTAACGAAGGACCGTACAACGCCATGTTAAGAGCGCTTCATTGGAATTCAGGAGAGCCAGCACCTCAACATAAATGGATGCACACGGAAATGGGGTTGGTGATTGCGACAAGGTACACTTCGATAGTAGTTTTCTACTCTACTGTCTATGGGGGTGCGGCAAGTGCCACATACCTTCCCATCGATAATTATACCAATCGTGATAGCCCAAGAGGAGAGATCCACATAGGAATTTGCCCCGAGGGTCATTTCATAAGGTTCGGCATGGTTCAAGACTCCCCACTCCCCCCTGTCTATCCGTAGTGGTTCGCTTATAGAGATCCAAACACTGTCGGACCTTGGATTCATCAATTACAATCTAGGTTAGATAGTTGGATCAACGTTGTACCTTAGTTTTTCTTTAACTTAGTTGTTGTAACTTAGTCTTTCTTTAACTTAGTTGTTGTAACTTAGTTTATCAATAAATTAGTTGTTTTAACTTAGTTTGTCTTTAACTTAGTTGTTGTTTTACTCATATTCACTTAAATTTGGTTATTCAAACATCTATTATTTCAAAAAAAAAGTGTCTCCCCGTAACATTCAAACTTATTCAACTAAGTTTGGTGAAAAAAAATTTGTACTGCGAATAGTAAAGTATTTGCTATTCGCAGTACAAATTAATTTTAAGTCAAATTAATAATAAAACATAAAAATGTAATATAAACACATAAAAATGTAATCCAACACTTTTTTTACAAAAAAAAGGTTCCTGTATTGATTCCAACAAAAAAGTAACTAGTAAAATTCGCTACTAATCAACTACAAACTACTTCGGTAAATTTACTTTCCGATATCATTTTTTGAAAAAAAAAACACAGCGACACATCATTACATGTGTACAACGTCAATATGAATTAAAAAAATTTGTACTGCGGTGATTAGTAATTTTGTACGTGAATAGCAACCCCCTTTAAATATTAAAATGTAACATTATAAAAATATATGGGGTTAAGGTGTAATTAACCGAAAGTTAAGGGTGAAAACCTTATTAGAATAGCCCTGGGGGCTGTTCGGTAATTTAGGAATTTACTTGGGCAATGTTTTTGAGTTAAATAAATTAAATTGCATAATATAAAGTTGTAAGTATTAAATTGTAACATTGTAAAATTTATGGGGTTAGAATGTAATTAACCAAAACTTTGGGTCAAAACCGAATAATAAAGACCATGAAGGTCTGTTCGGTAATTGGAGAATTATTTAGGTGGTTATTAGAATTAAATAAATTATTATGCATAATGAAAAGTTTTGGTATTAAATTGTAAGGTTATAAAATAAAAATGGGGCTAAAATGTAAATAAGGAAAAGTATGGGTTAGAATTTATCAAAACCGATAAAAGGGGGGTATATTTGGAATTAATAAAAATTATTGAGTTAGTTTTGGTATTTTTAAATAATTAGATTATATATGATAAGGTTTAATGATTTATTTGTAGAGATTATAAAGTAATATGGGTTAATGTGTAATTAAAAAGAAGTTGTGGGTGCAAGGAATAAAATGTGGAAAATTAAGGTGTTGTTCGGCAATTAAATTTAAGAATGGGAACTATAGGTTAAAAGTTAATAAGGGAATAAATATCATAGTATATGATATTAGGATGTTTTTGTAATATTTGGAAAGTGGATGTGGTGAGAAAATAAATAATGGGAAATAGAGGGTAAAGGCGAAAATTTTATCAAGCTTGGGCTGGTTTATAATATAAGGTGGAAGATGTCATAAGTTGACATTGGAATATAGTTGGTTGGAAATTAAATGGAGATTCATAAGGAATTGCATGGGTGGTAGTAGCTACATGAAATAATGAACTACCTGGAAAGAATGAGGATTATAAAATAAAGTTTACAATACAAAGTTACAACCTTACAATCTATGGGATAATACAAGGACATCGTGACACATAAATATTATCAAGTTGAGAGATATTGGGATTAGTGAAGGAATTATTATAAGAATGGGAAGATAAGTACTCACATCAAATAATGATATTCATATAATAAACAAGGATTATAATCCATATTAAAATTAATATAATGTATGAGGCTAAGTAGAAGTGATCATCTAGTCACATGGGATGCTGAAAGGTTATATGTGAGAATGGATTAAACAACTAAGGAGAAGTCAAGTGGATTATACTAAGATGTTGAACTAATACGTACGAGAATAATAACGCATGCATGCAACGTACTTATAGTTATGTATAAGTGCACAAGACCTATGAGCTAATAATATAGGCCATGAAATGTAACACCCCATCTCCAAATACAATGATCGTCGCCCTAAATCCATCTCGTTCATTAACAATGCAGCGGAAAAGTTCTACTAAATTGGTGTTACCGCCGTTAGTCACCCACGTGACCAACTAGGCCTATTCTCTTACAAGTCACGGTCTGACTAACCGGATAATTACTCGAGCATCTATACAATACAATTCATAAACCACAACTTATACCGAGTATCTCATATCCTAATACATCATACTAACATCTCATCCATTTACTAAACGAGTGTACATGCACAACTCGTGTAACAAATGTAAAAGCAACCCGAAGTACTCTACCCGCTCCTACTCTCAGGTTGAGTCATCGTCTGGCACCTACATGCAAAGTTTAAATCACAGGCCCCAAGGGGCTCAGCACATTGCTGGTACAGAAAACGTGCAGCCCACAAGCTAGTAGGGCTACACACGACTACTTTGTCGTATACATGCAGTTGGTTATACATACAAATAATAATAAGAAGTACGATAACAAACAACACACCCATGTGAAACATTCACAGCTCCAATAAATCGAACGTCGTAATGAACGCTCGTTAATGAGTAAGTTAGATTCCTAACTCCTGAGGCCTGAGAATTGCTTAGTTCTCGTGTTTGACCATACCTTATAAGTGTCAACCGTTCACTTAAAAGAACTAGCTGTTCTCTAACTGAATTGTTTATTTTTGTCGGGTCAAGGTAACCCTAGCCAATGAGTTATTAGCTCCATTGGGTTAATAAACATTAATTCTTAAGTTATGAGGGGTGTAGGCTTGACCCTCCCGCGCCTCCTGAATTTTCCTCCCATCTCGAACTATTCACTCGAGATGGTCGGGTCTGTTTGTCGACCCTAGGCGACAAGTCGTAGACGAGCCATATGCGGAAGACGGATCTGATACAGATGCCGACCTCCTAACCTAAACATGCATGACCGGAGTCAGTCCCGGATTCCTCTCCCCCCAAGTTCCAATTAGTTGAAGTCTCATTGACAATTTGTTAGTTAAACCTCTCTCAGTATTAACCAACTAACAACGGGGAGCATTTATAACCTTATACAATTGTTACTAAACATAGTTAATGAACAAGCTCTAAATCAAGTCGTGTTAGTGTGCAATGGACACACAATAACAATACAGTAAATCGGTTTCATGCTTAATCTTGTTTGGTCGTATCACAATAACACATAGCACACAAACCGAGGTAGACCCCGTTAGCAAGCAAGCTACAAGAATCTCATACCGTACACCGGAGATTGGCTAGCTCTTAGTACCACGTTCGCCTAATCCGCCGAACGCCTCCAACTATCGAGATCTGTAACCATAACTAGTATTAGTATCCTGTGTCTTAGAACTAATTTGGTTCTCTTTTCAACTTAAACATCTTCCTAGGTTAACCCAAGTATAATAGTATACCGCTAAACGGGTTTGTTCATTTAGGAGCGTTTTCAAGCTCAATTCTAATTCATTAACATACTAACGTCGTTAGCAGTTATTTAGTTGCACAGTTAGCAACTTTAGACTTATACGGACCTTGTGTTAGGTTTTAGTATTTTTCACTATTCATCCGTATTTCACTATTCATTTATACGGCCTCGTATTTTACTATTCACCGTATTTCACTATTCATGTATACGTCTCGTATTTTACTGTTCATGTATACGTATTTCCTATTCATGTATACAGATACTATTCACGTATATGAGTACTATTCATGTATATGGATACTATTCACATATACGAGTACTATTCATGTATACCAACATTTTTCGTATACGTCAGCATGATACTCCGTATCATACGTATTTATTTATTTTTTCCAATATAACTTGTATTTTCTTTAAAATACTTTTAAGTATTGATTTCACCTTTACTTATTAAATTACGGGTATATCCCTCGTATACCTTAAGTTATATACAGGTCTCGTTTAACCCCGTCTTAACTCTGTTTCTTTTACAACTTGTTTCTAAATTCTTTATTTAATTTCCTTAACCTTCTAAACACATAAAAATGTGTTATTTACATTCCTTACCCTTAGTTTTCTTTCAATTTCTATTTTACCCATAATAAGTTCTAAACTTGTTATTTTTATTTCTAATTTCTTCCAAAGTCTTTCTTAATTAATTTCTTCTATACTTTTGGTCAATTACCAAAACATACCCAAGTTTGACCAGCCTTTTATGATCAAACCCCCTAACTTTCCAAAATTTACAATATTACCCCTAAAGTTAATTTATCTTAACTTTTTATTCCTTAAACATTTTATTACCTAATCTTTTGCTATAATTTTTATTATAACTCATTTAAATATTTTATAAACTGTCATTGACCATGTTTGACCACGTTTGACCAGTAAAATTACCATTTTACCCTTGTGGCCTATTCTTTCATTTATTAACCAATTTAACTCCAACTAATTTCTAATTTTTGTAATTAATTTTCCTACAGATTTTTGAACATCAAAAATCATTTTAAACATCTCTAAACCACCCGATTTAATCATCTAATGTTATAGTATATATATACCATCCTTTATTAACTTTTAAATATACCAAAAAACCTTATAAATTCCTTATAATACTTATACACTCTTTATATATTGTAAACTTAATTCTACATTATTTTCTCATCACCTAAACTCTCAAAAATTCCATATTGACCCCATTAATTTTCGGCAATCACCTTTAGGTACCAAAACTTCTTAAATTTTACATATTACTCTTGATTGTCTTTGAGGATTCCCTCGGTTCATACTTGTTGAAAAATCTATGATAAGATTATCTGTCTGATTGTGTGAAATAATATGCATGAACTGTATATTATATTGTTTGCCTTACTATTGTTGTTTATGTGATAACAGTATTGTTTGTATATATGAACTTATATATAAAATGAACTAACGACGAATAATGCTACCTTATACATTATTATAAGAAACGTTAGAAAAACATTGTAGCATAGGATAATAAGATGTATTATCCGAGACTTATATACAGAGCAACGACCTATTTAACACCGCTCTCGTATTACTACATCTGAATGGGAAAAATCACCTAGAGATACTAGGTATAAGACCTTATGAGCCACGCATTCGAAATGTTACACTGGATCCCGAGTTGATACTTAGGATTAGATTAAGAGACCTTAATCATTAGTGTTCTGACATATGTATAGAAATGGAGTATGGAGAAATCCAAGGGTGGAGCCCTTGGTGCGCGCAGTGATCACAAAAACGATGCTAGGATGTCCGTGTACGGGTCCGTAAGTATCAAGAAAAATTCCAACGAACTAAGATGGTTCGTCGGTCGGAGACTCTACCGCTGGAGTGGCTACTGCTATGGGTGACCCGCCTTAGATATGGGTATGGAGTATAGACACGTCGGTATAACGAGACAATGTCATAGGCATGAGACACTTCTCAACTAAACAATATACGAATAGCTAGATAGCTCGTATAATTGACGAGTCTTACTTAGGGCCTTCAGGCCGAGAACGAGAATAAACCGAACATTTATAACTCTCGTACTATCTCACTTGTTGTTTAGTGTGCTTATATTGTACTTCTTTATGCTATGTGAACAACATGATTTTATGTGATTGTATGGTTGTTATTCTATGTTAATGCTTTACAGTTTTAATATTAAATCGGTATTACATGTAAACGAACTTCATGCTCTCGACCAATTAACTGGGGGTCCGAGGGGGCATGATAGGCATGTAATAATATACTCAACATGGGCTGATTCCATACCACAAACAATATCAATTTTCAGGAGAGTAGCTGATTGTCGACGCGGAGGCGCGACCCTTTTGATTAGCAGTATGCAGTTTGGAGACCGTTACATACTTATGATTTTGGACTAGGGTTTGGTGAACCGAGGTGTATATTTGTAGTAGCTCACGTGTACGGGAGTTGTCATTTACAGTATTACTTAGATTTATAAACTTCTATCTATCTTTGTAGGCACTAAGGAAATCGTTTCGTATTGTGATTATTATGCAAAAGCGTTGTCACTCGTATGGGCGAGTGAGAATAGTAACACCAGTAGTTCGATAATGTTTATTACCGCTGTGATTTATGTGTTTAAGTGCGACGATTAGATGAAAATTAGGAGTCGTTTAAGCAGGGATGTTACAATATAAGCCTATATGAATGTAATGAGTATGAATGATTATACAAATATGATGTAGTAACCATGTAGAGAATGATGGAATGTCACATAAAGTCACACTAGTTATATTAACTAATATCAAATTGTAAAGAAATTGAACAAATAAGTGAGTCATGTAATTCAAATATTATAATAGAGATTCCATAGACTTGTTGTCTTGGGTGCATTGACCAAGTCAACCCAAATTGACCAAGTCAACCTAATTGACAGCAAAGGGTCAAGTTGACCAACTCACAACTTAAAGAAGAGGTTAGAGTTAAAAAGACTATAAGATAAATTAGAACATGTAGTAACAAACTACACTGTTGTGTATAAGATGGTATATATATATATATCTAAGAATAATTACTTATGATTAAACGGGATGTTATAAGGTTTAAACATCATAAATAGTAAACCAATATCACACGCTATATATATAACGCGAGTAATGTATGAGTTAAAAGAATCCCGAATACATTGAAAAACCCGAGTAACTACGACAACCGATGAATATATTAATCACAAGGTTAATACCGAGAGGGTTAGTAGTTATTAGCATACCGACTCAATCGACTACATAAATAATACTAGTGATATGTTCCAGGAATGCACTAGGAGTTATGAGCGTACGAGTAAGAGGAATAAGCGTGATACGTCAGGCTAGATTGTTCAGCGGTTGAACGGTACGTATTGTGAGGTCGGGTGTCTCTGAGGGCTTCCTCGGGTTCGGATGTTTGTGTGAGTGCATGATAAGATGGATATGTGTGATATGTTATATGCTTGCAAATTTAATTGCATGTTATTCTACGATATTAATTGTGTGCGGCGACTGCTCGAAACTAAGGGATTCAATATATAAACTCGGATTGAGTTATGGATAATGGGAAGGAAAAATGCCACTTATAGTGATATCAATCATATTATATATACTCGAATATGGAAGTTACCTAGGCGATGTCTAGGCGAACGTTAAAGACCTTAAAGGAAATTACATGGAGAACATTACTCTTTATAACCTAAGAATAGATCTTAGGTAAAGGTTATGAACCTAATCATATGGTGGGAATAATTGAAGACAAGGAAATCCAGGATAGTCACTGACTTCATGGTTGCGCATTGGTGATCACCGGAGAGAGGATGACCGAATCGGGTCCACTTGACATGGAAATCCAATGAGCCAATATGATCGTTGGTCAGAGGGCACTGCTGTTGGTGCATGGCTACGGCCGCTTGGGACGCCTTCACAAAGGCAATGAGGAAATCCAGGACTCGGACTCTTGGTCAGAGGGCAGTGTTGTTGGTGCACAAGAGATACTGCTCCTGAAGATGAAGTACATAAGCGGGTTGTCCTAACATGACGCCCATCAAGATTTAAATGAAAGTTATTAAAAGAAGAGACTTAAGAAATACTATTAGTCATGGATAACGAATAAGGAGCCTTGAAGGCCGTATGACAGAAACCGTTCAGGAGATAACAACTCTCTTATCGTTATCACATTCTTTTACGCATTGATTGAATACATGATTATTGATTGTGTGTGACGTTGTATGGTTATTGGATGGATTTCTGGTTGTTTTATTTATTGTTTTACAGTTATTATAAATGTAAACGGAACAACATGAAATTGGAATTGCATGTTAACAATTGGGCTAATTAACCTAAGAAGTTTAAAGGTTCATAAGGATCATATAGTAGCGTGCTCAGCGTTATGCTAAGCCTTTATGGCCACATATTACAGGTGCTTGATTGAAGACAAACCGGAGCGCGGGACTTTTGAGAATAGTTAGCGGTATACCTGTCTGTAAAACTGTAGGCTTTTGTTTAAACTGCACCCGAATTTATGGTATTGATTTAGGTAGACAGCTCACTGTTCTTTTGGGATTATGTATTGTAAACTTCAAATTGTATTACGTCTCTGTCATCACTGTGGATTTTTGGTTTGTGTTGTCGGTAACGCTTCATTACTCATATGGGTGAGTAATGGTGGGTAACACCAGAATTTAAATTATGATCGGTTTTATTTTCCGCTGTGACTCGGTTAATTATTTCTGTTAGGCGCGCTAGATTATTTGGATTTTGGAGTAGGGGTGTTACAATCTGTGTCGGTTAATACAATTTCATGTGGTGGAGGAATGAGAAGATCATCATTGTTTTTAAGCCACAAATCTTTCCACTCTTTTTCTTTCAAAGGACAAATTCTTTCAAAGAAGACAACCTCCTTGCTTATCTTGATTTCCCTAGTATATATATTTAAGACTTTGAAGCCCTTTGTTTATTCATAATAGCAAGGTAAATGCAAGTAGCTGATCTAGAATCAAGCTTGCTTCTGTTAGGGTTTATGTTAGTAACAAAACATAGACAACCAAAGCTTTTCATTTGATCATAAGGAGGATGTTTGTCATAGATAATCTCATATAGAGTTTGGAACTTGGTGGTTTTGGTGGGTATCCTATTGATAATGTAGGTGGCATGTTGGACAACATGCCCCCAAAATTTCTTTTCAAGACCGGACTAGAAAAGAAGAACCCTAGTTATTTCCACGATGTGGCATTGCTTTCTCTCAACCACCCCATTTTGTTGGGGTGTGTGAGCACAACTGGTTTGGTGGACTATACCTTGCTTATTAAAAAACTTAACTCCCTCATTAGAACTCCCTAACTTTTTTGCATTGTCAGATCTAACAATCTTAACAAGTTTATTAAATTGTCTTTCAACAAGGGTTATGAAGTCAATGTTCTTACTCATGGCTTCTGATTTATTTTTCAATAAGAGAACACATGTAGCCCTAGAGAAATCATCAACAATTGTAAAGGAGTATCTATAGTATTCTTGGGTATTAGTACGAAGGGGTCCACAAATATCACAATGTAACATATCAAACACAACAAGGGTTTTTTTTTATTTCAGAAATGGGAAAACTCAATCTTTTCCCTTTTGCCTGGAAACATACATGACAGAGGAGAATACTGTTATTATCTAAGCCTTTCACAACATCCATTTTCAGCATTTTGTTCATGGAAATATGTCCTAGTCTATAATGCCACAACATGGCTTCCTTCTTCACCTTTCTATGGGACATCACCCATGCATTCTTAGAACAAGCAGACAGTGCCATCTTTCTGTCATACAAGTTTTCAAGGTAGTGACATCTAGGAAGTATAGTCCACCGAGTTGTTTCCCTATTCTAACTTCAGTTCCTTTTTCACAATCCTGCAACATACAAAGATTTGCACAGAAGATTATAGGATTACCCAGCTGTTCAGTTAATCTCCTTACTAAAAGTAGGTTAAACATAAAGCTAGGAACCAACATGACATCGGTTAGGAAGAAATTGTCACTGATGGTTACTTCTCCGATGCTTTGTATGTGCTGTCTATGTCCATTAAGGAGAGTTATGAATCCATCTAAATTAGTTTTCCTACAATTTTGGATTAAATCTCTATTTCCAGTGATATGATCGGATGCACCGTGTTGAGCAAAATAGTGGTGGGACTATCTTGCTAACTATGTGTAGATAGTTAGTTATAGCTTAGTAAATGTGCAAGAATATAAACAAAAGTGCATAAACTTAAATTGAGGGTTTTGGGGTTTTTGGTTGATATTGGAAATTGAAGAAAAAAATAAAGTTAAACTAACTAATCTAAGATAGGTGTATACCTTAGGATAGAGGGAATCTCCCAAATCGCCCAAATATGCTCTCATTTCTCCCTCACTAAGTTGTCTATTAGAGCTAATGTAAAGATTCTCCAAATCTTGGACTAATCAAATCTTACCTAATTAATCAAACCTCCCAATTCAAGAAAGGCTAGAGTCACTAGATAGCATTAATTTCAAGCTTCTAACAATAGCCCTAAAGTTTCACTCCCTAATCTAGAGAAATGAAAGATAGGGTCCATCCCTAATTTGTCTAATCCCAAGCTCAAGATATAATTTTGCAAGAAACCACAATAAATGCAATAGGAGATCAAATCTAAAGCATTAATTAAGAACTGATGAGGAGAAAACAACTACAAAAGATGAGTTAGGTTTACAAAAGCAGTTTGGGGATTTTGGGGGGAAACCCCATCCTAAGGTATACAAGAGTTCAAACAACCATTAGAGAGTAAAGAAGGGAGAAAGAGAAAGAAATGACCATTAATGGAGCTTGGGAGCTTCAATGGAGGTGGGTCTTCTTGCTCTCCTTCTTCTCTTCTTCCTTTTCCTCTTTTCCCCCTCTTTTTCTTCCTTTGGCGTCGCCTCTGGTCCAGGTTCGAACTCCCCCTCTCTCTCCTTCTTTTTATGCTTTTAAAAACACATATCTGGGCAAAATTTTGACTCGACCGACCCACCTAGGGTCGGTCAGAGTTAGTAGTGATTTCGGGCGCGTTTTTAAGTCCGACCGACCCACCATGGATCGGTCCTAGGGTCAGTCGGGACCAAAATCCATTTCGGCCCCCGTAACGAGCATTTCTGACCTCCAGAACTGCCGACCGACCCACCTAGGGTCGATCTTAAGGTCGGTCTTGTGGGCAGGCTAATCTTCAAAACGTTGTATCTTCTTCATTTTAGCTCCAATTTTGGACCTGTTTATGCCCATGCGTTTTTCTCTTTGTCTACTTTAATCCTAGCTATGTTATTCCTCTTGTTTCTATAAAAATTGTGTAAAAGACCAATAAAACACAAAAGTAGAGGAAAACTAGCTAGAGTGTAGAAATTAGTATGAAAAGTGTTGATAAAACATATAAAATACACCTCTAAAACATGGTCATTTGGACACTCATCACACCGCTATCAAGGATCCAGGAAAACTTCAATTATTTCTCAATGGAAACATGATCTTGGTTTAAGTTATTCAAGCTATTGAGAGAGAGAATAGGGTTACCGGAAAAATTTCCAAAGACTGGCTTGTGATGATTTGGATTGTTTTCTTTCTTCTTCTAGCAGATTGATGAGTTGATCTATCTGCTCTGTGTTGAGATTGTCAACATCGGTGTAGACACCAAAAATTCTCACCCTATAAAGGAAAATTCAGACAAATAAATAAAATAAAATAAGAGAGTCGTCGCCTTTCTTATCAAGACTTATTCATGTGCATACCAAAATGAAACTGTCATTCTATGACATTTTTCTTAAATCAATTTTCAAGGCATCCGTTTCCAAACCCGTCCCTTTTCATTATTTACTTTTTTATCATTTTATTTTTGATTTATTTCATGTTAGTCGGTTCTATTTCATTCGCTTATTTGTTTGCCTATTCATTTTTATTTTGGGTTCATGTTATTTTGTTACTTGTTTATTTTATCTCATTTACCGCTACTCGTACATATCTAATGTAGTTTTCATTTTTTTTACTTGTGTTTTATTACCATTGTATTAGTACTATTTCACCATTTTATGTATGTATCATTTTTTTTACTTTGTGATTATTGTTATTAAGTACTCTTATGATTTTGATTATTTTACCTCATTTGATGTTATTTGCATGTATCTAATCCAGTTTCCATTTTTATTGCACTTGTTTATATTTCCACCATACTAGCATTATTTCATGTACTTATTATTCTTTATTTCATTCTTTATAATGTTTCGTTTTTTTCATAATTGCATGATCCTTAAAAAAGAAACAATTCATTTTATCGATGAAACTTTATAGCCTTTTAATTTATGTTTTCATTAACGTTTTGAAGACTTTATTCAATTCGAGTTACAACTTTTGTACTGTTTTGCACATTGTAGCATCAAGTTCTATTATTAGTTTAACTGGTTAATGTGAGTGTTTGAGAGGCTGGAGGGGTTGAGTTTGAAACTCAGTGCAGCCACACTATGGACTATTTTGTTTCCCTTCTTCTTTTCATGTGCCACTGGTTGACCCGATTGCAGCAAACACAACTGAATCGGGTTGCAAACCCTACTGTTCCACTCCTATAAAACAGGCAAACAAAACCTTTAGATAAAGAAGGAAGGAAGTAGCCAACATCGCCAATCCCCAGGACATTTTTTTTCTTCCCACCCTCCTCTACTTGATCGATCTCCTTCAACCCGAAAATAACGCCGCCTTCCTCCTCCACGCCGTCTTCCTTCTCTTCATTCCCGAACACAGAGCATACAACTCAATACCTTCATCATTCCCTTCATTCACACCATACATCATCATCATTATATTCGTTCACGGTAATTTTGTGAGCAAACTGGATAACAAGATCACCGTCATCTTTCGTCGGTATTTTTTGACAATCCACTTGGCTAAACAAGACTTTTGAATGCTGTTGCTGCTGGTCGGAGAGCTTGACTGAAATTTCTTTTCCTGCAGTTTTGTTTCCTTTCATTTATCGACAGATAGAGTAAGTAACCTTCGCTTTTTTAGTTCTTCTCGAAATCGTTTTCAAATACCTTCAAAGTTCTGCTTCTCCGATTTTTTTTTCTTTTCTTTGTCTACCAAATGAATCCGGAAAGGAAGATGGTCTTGTTGGTTCGATTTTACCAGGAAGTGCCCGATATTAGTGTCGATCCCTTCTCCCCGTCTACTTTATTTTTCATCATTATTTTGTTTATGTTATTTGCATTTCTCTACGGGATAAGTCTCAAAAATAGCATTTGTGTTTCTAATTCTAACCGAAACTGATCTAAGTTTGAGTTCAGTGAGTGACTTAGCTTCTTTGTTCTTGTTTATTTGTGGAACCTATATTGTCTGCACTCTGCTCCATGTTCGATTTGTGACTTATCACCAGCGTTTGTGTTGGTCCGATCCAAAACCTCACGACCCTGTTTGGATACGAACAGAACCCAATTTCAACGGGTTATCGATTTGTGATTCTTCATGTTCACCTTTTTTCCCATTTCTCTGACTTTGTCCACGAGGGTTTGCAACCCTGTGAACGCCAACAACAACCAGACTGATTCTGGATGATGGTTTGCATATTAAATGGTCACTGTTTTTCTGGTGAAACCCCTGCATTCAATCTCGTGTATACTCGTACAGGTAAAATTCTACTTTGAGCCTGTCTTGAAAAGAAATGGTACTTGTCCCTGGCAAAGTCCGACCGATGTAAATGGCTGGTCTTTACGTATCTGATTTCTTCAGTTCGAACATCCACCTCTTATTTGGACACTACAGTGGACGGGTTATCTTTGCTTATTCTATGGCGAGGATCCAATTTTCTGTACAAATCAGGCGCTGATGCGATATCACTCTGCTTTGCATCTTTTCCCCTTTTATCTACCTGATTTTACTGCTCAAACTAATTCAAATTTGGTGTCTTCTTCGTGTTTGTTGAACATTTGCAGGGAAATTCCATTCTCTGCCTCCCGGTAAATTGTCTCTAACTTTGGCAGCAGCAAATCTTCTTTTCTTGGATTGAAAACGTGTATATACATTCATTCAGTTATTTGTTTATTGGTTTCTGTTTGGTCATTACTTCAGAAATTACTAGTTCGGCGGTTTGTAGGATGTGAATCTTGACGTGTATTTGTTTAAACAACAGATTAAGGTTCGACTTAATTGGTTTCCTTGGTTAAATCGAATGTGGAAAGATATGAAAAGAGATAAATCTCCTGATCCACTTGTTTTGGTTTCAGTTAAGAGGGAATGTTAAAAGTCTGTATGAAAGTTGAATAAAAATCGGATTCAAGACATCCAATCTGTTATACCAATGAGGGTATAACAGTACGTGAGTTTATGTTTGGTACTTAGTCTCGGCCTTTTTCATCGCTAGTTCAAGTTTGATTAAACATTGTTGGAACTGCTATTTCCTTTTAATCAACTTAGATAGATGTAATAACTTGACTTTAGCCTTTAATAAGTTTATTTTACCGGAGTTCATTTATTCACACCTTTTTTTTATTATTGTTCTTTTATTCTTTCATTGCACATATACTGCTTTATCGTAATCGTCTTTGTAATTTGTTAATCTAGTCTCCACTCCTAATTTAAGCCCTAGATAGCCCTCTAGGTCACCCATTAATTGTGTTCAAATTTTTGGAAGGTACCCCACAGCTAGCTTATTTTTGATTTGCTTTGTGGGGAGCAATACCTTCCAAATTTTGAGGATCTTTTTAAGCCTTTGAAGGTACCCTGCAGCTAGCTTATTTATGATTTGCTTTGTGGGGAACAATTCCTTCCAAACTTTTAAAGCCTATCCCAAAGCATCCTTAATTTCATTTAAAAAACTTAAACCCAAAAAAAGAGAGAATAAATTCAAATCCAATTTGAGTCCAATTTTACCTTCAGTATGAAACAAGGCCCAAAGCCCAACTGTGGCCCAACTTCCAATGTTCAAATTCAACCCACAAGGTCTAATCAGGCCCAGATTCCAAATAAATATCAAATTTTGAATCAGTCCAAAAATCCAAATTCAGGGGCCTAAGCCCAACCTGACCTAGGGGCCAAGCCCAACACAACCTAGGGCCCAAGCCTAACTTGACACAGGGCCCAAATCCATCTTGACCTAGGGCCCAAGCTCAACCTGACCCAAGGCCCAAAACCTGACCCAAGGCCCAAAACCTGACTCGAAACCCAAACTTGACTTGAAATCCAAATCCAAATTCAGCCCTAAATTCAACCTTTACCCCAAATCAAAAGTCCCACTTCAATTCAAAAGCCCAAAGTGGGCCCACTTCAATCCAAAAGCCTAAAGCGGGCCCATTTCAATCCAAAAGCCCAAAGCGGGCCAACTTCAATTCAAAAGCCCAAAGCGGGCCCACTTCAATTCAAAAGCCAAAGCGGGCTAACTTCAATCCAAAAGCCCAAAGCGGGCCCACTTCAATTCAAAAGCCCAAAGCGGGCCCACTTCAATTCAAAAGCCCAAAGTGGGCCCACTTCAATTCAAAAGCCTAAAGCGGGCCCATTTCAATCCAAAAGCCCAAAGCGGGCCCACTTCAATTCAAAAGCCCAAAGCGGGCCCACTTCAATTCAAAAGCCAAACGGGCTAACTTCAATTCAAAAGCCCAAAACGGGCCCATTTCAATCCGAAAGCCCAAAGCGGGCCCATTTCAATCCAAAAGCCTAAAGCGGGCCCACTTCAATTCAAAAGCCCAAAGCGGGCCCACTTCAATTCAAAAGCCCAAAGTAAGCCCACTTCAATTCAAAAGCCCAAAGCGGGCCCACTTCGATTCAAAAGCCCAAAGCGGGCCCACTTTGATTCAAAAGCCCAAAGCGGGCCCATTTCAATCTAAAAGCCCAAAGCGGGCCCATTTCAATCCAAAAGCCCAAAGCGTGCCCACTTCAATTCAAAAGCCCAAAGCGGCCCACTTCGATTCAAAAGCCCAAAGCGGGCTCATTTTGATTCAAAAGCCCAAAGCGGGCCCATTTCAATCCAAAAGCCAAAGCGGGCCCACTTCAATTCAAAAGCTTAAAGCGGGCCCACTTCAATTCAAAAGCCCAAAGCGGGCCCATTTCAATCCAAAAGCCCAAAGCGGGCCCATTTCAATTCAAAAGCCCAAAGCGGGCCCACTTTAATTCAAAAGCCCAAAGCGGGCCCATTTCAATTCAAAAGCCCAAAGCGGGCCCATTTCAATCCAAAAGCCCAAAGCGGGCCCACTTCAATCCAAAAGCCCAAAGGGGCCCATTTCAATTCAAAAGCCCAAAGTGGGCCCATTTCAATCCAAAAGCCCAAAGCGGGCCCACTTCAATCCAAAAGCCCAAAATGAAACCAACCAAGCCCTGATTTGGCCCAAAGACCTAATTCGACCCAAACTTTGACGTGATCCACTTTGACTCGGTCTAACTTTGACCCGGCCCGTTTTTTAACTCCAACACAAATTCATTTCAATTCAATTCCACATTCAAATCCAATTCCAATCCAAATTCAATTTAATTCCAAACTCATTCAAATCCAAATTTATTTCAATTCCAATTCAAATTAATATTCATTCAACCCCGATTCTTCGATTTCAATTCAATTTCAATTCCATTCCAAAATCTCCTACATTAAATGTCTCATAGACCCGAGTGTCTCACAGACTTTGTCATTTCAATGATTCGAATGTCTCACAGACCTGAGTGTCTCACAGACCGGGTGTCTCACAGACCCGAGCATCTCATAGACTTCGACATCTCAAGGTTTCAAATGTCTCAAGACCCGAGCGTCTCACAGACTAGCATCTCAAATCTAAGACTTCTCGAAATTCCAAACTCCTCTAAACCTCAAACACCTCAAAAACTTTCAAAATCCAAAATCGTGAACTACGTAAGGTCTGATCTCAACAGGGAGTTGAGTACGTAGGCAGCCCATCTAGGGTGCGACCCCATTCCAAAAAAAAAACCCTTTTCCCACTCTAAGGTGTTCTTAATACCTCTCAAAACACTCAAACCTTCTTTGGTTCCCACAAACTTCAAACCATTAGACTTCAAGTCTTGTCTATTGACTCAACCTCAAACTTCTCCCCAATCTTCATTCTATACTCATTCGAATTCCCTAAATCCTCTTCATTTGGCGCTAGCTTGGCAGAAAAGCTCGCCTCATCCACTCTCTCTCTTCCCATCCTAATCCTATCCTTGGCTCTTAAATGAATCTCTATAACAAGGTTTTGAAAGAAGGCAATCCTGACAATTGGAGACCAAGGTTTCCTCGGGCACCAATCCGAAGTCGTGGTCATTGCCACTTTCAAGGGGTGTAACCCAGTGCGAACCCACAATTGAATCTCTGTAATGACCAGATAAGCCCTATCCATAGGCAACAAATCATCAGAGTCAATTAACGGTTCTTAGAACCCTTCTCCTCCCTTCCTAGATCCTTAGGTCAAACTAGGTGGCGACTCTAGTCAATTTCTGCCCTTAGGGCATAAGTCCGTGTGGAGCCCATCGAGAGCGGGTGTAGTGCACACTTCCACTCCCCTTTATGCTTTCTGGGAAAGACGGACGATTTAGTAGGTATTTGAGGGATGCCAGAATAACGGGTTTTCACCCTCCACAGAATGGCATTTTTTTAGGATCTCGGCTTTTCAGTCAAACCATATTAGATAGCCCCCCCTCATACCGAAAAATCACCCTCCACAGTCGGGAAATGTCTTTTGGTTGACCTCATTTCCTTTAGAAGTTTCCTCGAGCACAGATCCAGCTATGGTAGTCCCGATCTACTTCCCGAAAATCCCACTAACCACCAGCACTTTGAGTATATCCCAATTTAGCACAATTAGTGCACTTTGGAGTTGATTTCTTGCCCCCGCTGGAGTTCCCACTCCCTATTTTCTTGTTGATGGATTTAGGTTTGGGGTTATTCCTTTGTTTTTTGGTTGCGTAGCCCGTGCTCTTGTTTCCTAATGCGATGGAATCAGAATCTGCATCCTTAAAATCCAAATTTCCCTTTGTCGTTAATCTTGTACGACCAGGGAGTATGCTTGTTCTAGGGTAAGTAGGGGCTTCATGAGCAAAATACTCCCTCTGGTGGTCTTGTAGTTATCGTTGTGACCGTCGAGGAATTTCATCAACTAGTCTTGGGACATTTGGTCGGCGAATTGTTTTCCAGCTGAGCAAGTGCATTTCAAGGTCTTTTGAGCTGCATTGAGCTTGTTCCACAGTCTCTTCAATGTTGTGAATTAAGTGCTGATTGTTTCTATGCCTTGTCGAAGACGACTAATTTCTTGTTAAATTCCAAAGATATCTAGCCCATTAGTTATGTTGAACCTGGCGATAAGGTTTTTCTAGATTTTATGCATGGTTTCACAATAGAAGACGGATTTTACAGTTTCTTTATCGAGTGAATTCAAAATCCATCCCATTACTGTGTTATTGGATCTTTCCCATAAGGGGTAGCACTCTGAGGTAATATTAGGTTCAGTGATTGTTCCTTGAATGAGACCGAATTTGTTCTTTTCTTTCAAGGCTATGGTGGTGGCTCGTTTCCACGCATTGAAGCCAGTGTCGTTAAATTTTGGAATCGGTAGATTTGCTGAAGGATGAAGGTAGAGTAGGTCGTCGTAATCCAAGATTGCACTCATGTCATTTGTCATTGCAGAAGACTCATCATCTGACATTATTTTTCCTTCTTGGTTGTTCCTGCCCGTTTCTCCAATCTCAACCATCCTTGTTGATTTGAGAAGAATCGCAATGGATTTGGATTAACACCGCTCTGATACAATGTAAGATTTGGAGGAGATCGAGAGATAGAGTAGAAGCGAATGAGAGAGAGAGGATTTCATTACTGAACAGAGAAAATGTATTCGGTCATTACAGTAGTGCATACTTCACTTGTATATATGGGAAAGAAGCAACATTCAAGGTACTTGTTATATACTGCCTAAGAGACTATATACATATATATTAGAAACTATATAGATATATGTACTCTCACACGCCCCCTCAAAGTGTAGGATTTGTGCCATGAATTCACACTTTGTTGGAGCTAGGTAATAAACCCATATCCGGCAGTGGTGTTTTGTAGTTTCTTCTGGTTAATCGATTTGTCATTACATCAGCCTTTTGAACTGTGGAAGAAATATAAGCCCATCTTGTAGTTTCTCCCTCACGAGGTGACAGTCCAGCTCTATATGCTTCATTGTCTCATGGGAAACTAGATTTCTTGCTATGTGTGTGGCCGCCAAGTTGCTGCAATGTACTAGTATGGGGTTGATGTCTGTAATGCCCATCTCTTGAAGGATTCTGCTCAACCAGCTAAGTTCGTCAGTCACCTGTTTGGAATTTTCATATACACTTCTTCATGGAGGTCTTCATGCAAAAAGGCATTGTTAACATCAAGGTGATCAAGAATCTAGTTTCTTTTAAGGGCTAATATGAGGAGGGCTTGAACAGTAGTTAGTTTAACTACTAGACAAAAGTATCCTCATAATCTAAATCATATCTTTGAGTGAAACTCTGAACCACTAATCTTGCCTTAAACCTTTCAAGAGATCCCCCAGGTTTGAGTTTTGTTTTATAAACACATTTTCAACTTATGGGTTTTTTTCCTTTAGGAAGAGTGACTATATGCTATGTGTTCTTTTTTCTTTCTAGAGCTTGGAACTCTTCTTTCATTGTTGTCACCCACCTAGAGTCCTTGCTGGCCTCCTTAAAGTTTCTGGGTTCACGCAAACTCTCAACCTGGTGGAGAATATGAGGTTTAGGGAAGAAGAAGAGAAAAGAAGAAGAAAAGAAGAAAGAAGGACACAACATAGTCTTGTAGCTCTTAAAGACCATCACAAGTAATATTTGGATTTAGAGGTTTTAGGTACAAGGCACTCGAAAAGGGAATCTCTACATGGTAGATATTAACTCAGTAACACAAGATATCTCTTGTTTACGCAAAAGACGAAGATATCTATGGCATCGTTGACTTAGGCATGCACATTATAGACTTGTCAATCGTCTACATCAGATATAGTTATTCGTTGGATTACCATTCAACAACCTTGACTCAAAATCAGTTTGTGAAGAACGTGCACTCAATAAACAAGTTCAGGCCAGTCATCCAACGAAGAACTCAGTTCATACTTAAGTTACTCTTGAGATGTTACACATGGATATAATGGGACGAATGGGAGTGGAGAGAAGATCTTGGAAATGTATATATTGGTTATCGTGGATGACTATTCAAGGTTACATGGGGAGTGTTTAATAGAAGTTTCACTATATGGGAGAGATTACAAAAGACGGAGAGAGATTAAGAGTTTTCTTCTGATTATAGAGAATCAAATTTGTTTTTCTAATGAGATACAAGGGATATTTGATAAAGAAGATTAGGGGTGTATCCCATTAGAGCTTACACCATCAAAAGGATCTACTAATATTTATCTTCTACGGATTTTGTGTTGAGTACCCCGAGAAATCCTGGGGGCGGTTACGTTTGGGAGGATGCTTGACTTCCTAGATCCAAGAGCCTCAAGCTGGTACTCCGGTCTGACTAAAGATAGAATCCGGTCGTGGACCGGGTGATTCCGACTGTGGCCGGGTGAACACGGTTGTGACCCGGGTGAATCAGGTCGTGAGCCGGGTGAATCCGGCCGTGAGCCAAGTCAATCGCCCCGTGAGTCAGGTGAATCTGGTCGTGGGACGGATGAATCCGGTAATGGGTGGGATGAATCCAGCCTTGAGCCGGGTGAATCCGGTTGTGAGCCGCATGAATCCAGGAATGGGCCTGTGAATCCAGTCGTGAGCTTGATGAATTCAACCGGTGGATGAAAGGACTTAGTTAAAGAGGATAACTAGGCATGAAATAAACATCGTAAGTATATCATGCCAACATTATATTCATAGAGTGGCCATAACCTACAAAGTTTTTAAGGTATAATCTTCATCGTCTTACACAAATGTTTTATGTTGTCTTTGTTTAATAATTTTTCACTAGAAAACAAAAAATAGTGTTTAGCATCCGATTACCCAGCGGATGCTAATCAAAGGGAATGAGCATACTGCACTGCATGAGTGAGTTATAAGCATAACAGGAGTATTCTATTGAACCATGAGGTCAAAGGTAGCTGAGCCATTCAGCGTTGAGACCAAGTATTAGAAACCGATATTGAGTGCAAGCTGAAGGTTCAACTTGATGCTATTTAGAGTTGACAACATTATCGTATTGTAGATGTTTCAGAGGTACACAGGATTATCTAAGGATAGGGCTTTTCGAGCCGCTCGGCGCATCGAGGATTGGAGATGAGTTGGCCGTCGTGATCGAGTTGCCGGTATGAAGCTCGGTCGGTTCGTTCGGGGATGGTATATGGGTCATCCCATTTAGCTTGTAGTTTGATGAGATTTTTTATTGTTCGTGGGGTCAAGTCCCCTTGTGCGAATGTCCTAGGTTTTACCTTTTTGTTGTGGTATCAGGTCGTCCGCTGCGCATCGTGTTGCAGCCGTTGAGGGTGATGCCGCGTGTCCCGTCTTATGAATTCAAGTTTGACTCGGGCGCGGTCGTCGTTGCTTTGTTCGTCGGAGTGTGTTAGTGATCACCATGTCGGCCACATGACGACCTTGTTCCTGTACCCTAGCCCAAAGGGGGTTTCCTCAATGGCGGAGTCTGGTCCAGTCGACCATGATTTTCAAGAGTTGTGTCTTTTAGATTCCACGTGGGTTGTTTGTTTTCATCTCCGATTTAGCCGTTTGCTTGCAGGTGTGTGTTAAGTGTCCAAATGAGCATGTTTTATGGGTGTATTTCATATATTATATTAGCGCTTTTCTTGCTCATTTCTCCACTTTGGTTAGTTTTCCTCTAGTTTATGTTTTATTGTTTATCTCACAAATTTATTGGTTAAACATGAGGAAAAACCAAGCTAGGAGCAAAGTAGACGAAGAGACGAACGCATGGGCGCAAACGGATCTTAAATCGGAGCTGAAACGAATATTTTAGAAGCAAACCAATTTTCGTCCGAACCACACTGGTCCGAACCAGTGGTTCGGACAAGGGGACTTGCGTCCGTGGTGTGTCCGCTCAACAAAGGCCGGACGTGGGACTTGCTCGTCCGTGGTGTGTCCGCATAACAAAGGCCGGGCAGAATGCGTCCTTGGGATTTTGGCCGGACAGTGGGCGGACATAAGGCTGTCCGTGGCGTGTCCGTGAAGAAAAGGGCGGACAGAGAAGAGAGACCGTGGCCTGTCCGTGGAAATAAGGCCGGACAACACTGAGACGTCCGCCCAAATATGGCCGGACACAAACAAGGACGTGAAACCAGATCCAGAAATTAACGCGACAGTCGGTGCTGTTTATCTTCTTCGTTTGCGGCGCCTACAGACATATCTATCTACCCGATCGGTAATATCAGGCGCCGGCCGACAGTCCTGAAATTCCTCACGCGTTGCGCCACCCCAATCCACTCCTTAAAATCCTCACGCGGTGTTCCCTCTGTCTTCTTCCTCCTCCTCTCTTCTATATAAACCCAGTACTTCTGCAACAAATATATCATCAATCCCTTCCATAATCCATCGCTCACACCACAATACGTACCACACCTACGATCCATTCCATCCTCTTATCCCCCACTTCTCCATTTTATCTTCTTTCTTCATTCATTAGCCTTACGCTGTTATTTTCCAGGAAACCAACGAAGAAGTCGATTGGCCATCTGTTCGTTCTTCTTTGTTGGTTCCGACTATTTTATTTCTTATGTTTGTTTTACTGTATAATTATGTGTGATTAATAAACCTAGCCTCCCGGGTTTGGAAGCGAGCCTATTTTATAAAATTGTGTTATGTAAGCTTTCCAGTATAATTTATCTAAGCAGTATTTTGATTCTTGTCCTTAATGCGCTTTAATCTTCTTGTACAATTATTAAAGTGATATTTGTAGTTCTTTGTTAAAATGCAGTGCTGAGACAAGGTTCTAGACACATGAAGTCAAAATGGGTTAACGACTAGAAGCGTATCTCGCCTATAGGTTAATCTGTCTCCAATAGGAATTGCTAATAATGCGATTGATTTATAATAACTTGAGCAAGGATTGCGCTTGTTGTTTAAATTAATCGGGGTTTATTGCACAGGGAACGGTCAATAAACTAATTAAGATTCTTGAGTTTATTGCTAAAGTGGGAAAGTTATATTAATATAATTGGATAAAATAGGTGAGCAGAACAACCCGGGATGCTTCTTTAAAAACACAAAAAGATTTACAATTTCTATTTGTATTCTGTTTGATTAATTGTTTTTATTATTGTCTTATGAGTTAGCTTTTAATCTCACTCTTCCAAAAATGATAAAATCTGTTTACTAGAAATCTCAGTTAATTTATTACACTATCAGTTATCCACAGCGAGGTCCCCAAGAGTACGACAACCCACATATCCACTATTCCGCAAAATGATAGGTACACTGCCTAAATGGTAGAAGTTGTAACACACTTTCTTCCAACAGTGTGCGACGGAAGCATACCTGAGATTTAAGGTGTGAGTTCCATAGAGTTCGATGGACTTACAATTGGGTTGTGGGCCGTTGTTGGTGGTGACAATTGGGAGTACCCCAAAGTGGCCTAATACGCTCTTCCGCACGAAGTTCTTAACACATCTTGTAGTGATGGTGAAAATGGTGAAAAACTATGCCAAATATTAGATCCTAGTAATCTACATGCTGGAGTTTAGCCAGCGAATTTGAGTCACATTTACTTATTTATGTGATTAAGATGGTGGATGGAGTATAATAGCGAGAAACAAAAAGGACACCAGAATTTACGTAGCTCAGTCTTGAATGACCTAGTCCCCAATATTAACAATATCATGAGTGTAACAGAATGTGTGATTTTCTTAAATTTGGTTACTAAAAAATGCAACAGATATGAAATGATAAACGTCAACAAAATTAACAACATACCAACGTGTTTCCTTAGATAAGGATTGGTTTTCATTGACATTTTTTGCTCATTCCTTATTTGCATGGCATGCCATTTCTCATTTAAACGTTTTGCTCTTTTAATTACTTGTGGTAATGTCCCTATTTATGTTCAAATTATTTTATTTTTAGTGACATGAAAAAGTTAATATTTAACAAATCTAACTTGTATACTAAGCATAATTTTTATCATAGGGATCAATTCGTACTAAAATAATCCATTGTAAGGCTACAAATCAATCTATGACCTGTTTGATTCTGCTAGTTTTTATTGTTGTTTTGTAACAAATAGAATACACCTTATAAAACCTGCTGCAAAAACTATCCAACCAAGAGCCGTACCCAACAGTCTAACGACAAACGATAATTCATCTTTGGGTGAAACAAAGAAAAGGCAACTGCCTTTTTGCTTTGAAGCAAGGTTGCTAGTCAATATGACTTGCTTAAGCTATAACTGCCGAGGTTTGGGAAAACCTCAGGCAGTCATTTGGGTGAGAGATCTGATAAGATCTAAAGCTCCTGATATGGTTTTTCTGATGAAGACTCACAGATCTGAAGAGGAGATGGTTAGGATTTTAAAGAGATTTTCAGACTATGGTAGTTGTGTTTCTGCTAGTGTGGGACGAAGTGGAGGTTTAGTGCTTCTCTGGAAGAAGGAAATCAAGGTGGATATCGTGAATATTTCTAAACATCATATAGCGGCGGAGGTTACTTTTCCAGGGGGGTTGGAGTTTAATTTCACTGGTTTTTATGGTTGGTCAGATTGGAAATTGAAGTTCTTATCTTGGAAATTATTGAAAGTGCTGAGAGAGCAAGTTCATATCCCTTGGATAGTAGCTGGGGATTTTAATCAGATCTATGGAACTCAGAGAAATCAGGAGGCAGAAGAAGGAAAGAAAAGGATATGTATATTTTTAGAGATATGGTGGAAGCTTGCAAGCTCACTGATGCGGGGATTTTTGGGGAGGAAGGTACTTATACCAACAGACAGATTGATGGAAATCATTCTATAAGCAGATTAAATAGAGCTTTTCTGTGTAAAGAAGCTTTGGAAATGTTTCCCTTGCTGTCAGTTGAGCATTGAACTGGGAAAATTCAGATCACAGACCTATTCTCATTAGGTTTTTTGGAAATCTGAGAAAACAGAAACATCTGTTTAAGTTTGAATCTTCTTGGATGAAAGAAGAAAAATGCTACCAAATTGTTTCAGAAGTCTGGGGTGATAACGACTGTAATTTAGAACAGAAGATCAGGGAGTGTGCTAAGGCTCTTACTAGGTGGAAAGGCTGGTCTTTTGGTAAATTGCAATGGAAATTGAAAAAGAAAAAAGAAGAGTTACATTCTCTGGATCAGTTACCTCACTCTGGCGGGGTGGAGTCTAATAGAAAAAGAATCTTGGTTGAGATAGAACTTATTTCTTTTAATATTGAGGCCTGGTGGAAGCAGAGATCTAGGCAACAGTGGGTTATTGAAGGTGACAGAAACACGAAATTCTTTCACTCTAGAGCATCTGCTAGAAAAAGGAGAAATACTATCTTTGGCCTAGAAGATAACACTGGTGCCATGTTTTATGACTGGAGTAGTATAGAGGGCATTGCAAGGGGTTATTTTCAAAAGCTGTTTTCCTCTTCGCAACCTGTTTCAGACGACAGATTCCTGGACGCAGTTAGAGGAAGATTGACTCCAGATCATGTAATATCCCTCTAGATCCCTTATACAGCTTCTGAAATTATTAAGGCAGCGAAAGATCTCAATGGAGACAAGTCTCCAGGGCCTGATGGATTTAATGGAAATTTCTTCAAGAACTTTTGGAATGTGGTAGGAGAGCAAGTCATTACAACTTCTCTTTCTATTCTTCAAGGTAATCCTATTTCTGATTCTTTAAATCAGTTCTATGTTACTTTGATTCCTAAAGCTAAAGGGGCTGTTAATATTAACAACTTTAGGCCGATAGCTCTGTGCAACTTTGTGTACAAAATCGTGTCTAAAGTTCTAGCCAATAGGATCAGAAGTTTCCTGCCTGAGATCATCTCTCCTAATCAGTCTGGTTTCGTTAAGGGAAGACAAATCACTGATAATATCATTATCTCAGGTGAGATTATGCATTATTTGGCTAAGAGTAAGGCAATCAAAAAAGGTCATTTTGCACTTAAGATGGATTTGAGTAAAGCATATGATAGAATTGAGTGGAAATTTATTAAAGACATTCTTTCTGAGATGGGCTTTCCAGATAGTTGGCTTACTCCTGTATTAAACTGCATTACTACAACGAAATGTTCTGTTCTGATTAATGGAGTTCCTGGAGCTTTTTTCTCTCCATCTAGGGGTATTAGGCAAGGGGATCCTATCTCCCCTTTCCTATTTATCCTAGTACAAGAAGCCCTGTCCAGTTACATGATTGAGGCAGAAAAAAGAGGTCAGTTTGCGGGGATTAATCTTTCAGCTTCAGGTCCAAGTATAAGTCATTTAGCTTTCGCTGATGATTTATTGGTTTGTGGTAAGTGCTCTGTTCAGAATGCACATTTCCTCAAAGATACTTTGAACTCTTTCCTTGCTTGTTCAGGACATGAGATCAATAGTCAGAAGTCTGAGATTTTATTCAGTAAAAAGCTCAATCCTCAAATAAAAAATCAGATCTGTAATATCTTAGGATATGGTGAGACTAAGTCGTTTCAGAAATACTTAGGGCTACCATCAGTCATGGGAAGAAACAAGAATAATTTCTTCAATTATTTGATAGAAGCAATCAGGAGAAAAATCACCAGCTGGGGTAATCCAATGTCTCAAGCAGGGAGATCAGTTTTAGTTTCTAGTGTGCTTCAGGCTATTCCAACTTATACAATGTCTCTTTTTTTACTTCCAAAAGGTATAGTAGATAAAATTAATTCCATGTTGGCTTCTTACTGGTGGGGAGGGCATCTGGATAAAAAAAGTATTCATTGGCTGAAGTGGGAGGAGATTTGTAAGAGCAAAGATTCAGGTGGAGTGGGTTTTAGAGCAGCAGGGGCTTTCAATAAAGCCTTGCTATCGAAACAGCTTTGGCATATTTTGATTGATCCTAATTCTCTAGTTGCTAAAACAGTAAAAGGGATTTACTTTCCTGATTCAAATCTGTTACAGGTTAGAAAAAGAAAAACAGATAGCTTTATCTGGAGCTCTCTGGTTTCTGCTATGGATCTGTTGAAGAAAGGTATTAGAAAGAAAATAGGGGATGGGAGAGATACCTTGTTCTGGATTGAGCCTTGGATCCCTAGGCCTTTTTCTTTTCAGTTATATTCTCCTTTGTCGAATGATAATAACAGGGATACAGTGCAGCAGTATATGAATCAAGACAGTAGTGATGGAATTGGGAGCTTCTTAATCAACTTCTGTGGGAGATAGATATTGATGTAATCAGAAACATTAAGATCAACAGGCAGGAAAAAGATTGCTGGACTTGGCATCGCTCTAAGGATGGAAACTTCACGGTAAAGTCAGCTTATTCTACAGCTCTTAATTCCATTTGGTCTAATATTCCCTCCTCAAGTGATCCGAACTTGAAGTTAGATAAAAGAATTGAGAAGTTGCAGTGCAGTCCCAGAGTAAAGCTTTTATACTGGAAGTTTAAAAAGAATATAGTAGCCTGCGTGGCTAATCTTGCTAAAAGGATTGGAGGTTCTCCTCTGTGCTGCTTCTGTGGAAATAAAGACACAATGTTCCATGTCTTCTTTGAGTGTATCATGGTCAGAAACAGATGGGAAGGAATTTTGAATCTGGATTGGAACTTTATTCCAGATGAGAAAGATATTCATAACTTTATCTTTGATGAGGCACATAAATGGCCAGATGATAAGTTAGAAGCTGTCATCAATACAATGTGGATAGTTTATGATGCTAAAAATACAGTTAGACATAATCCTCTTATGTCTTGGATGGCTTTGTTAGAATCTAATCAAGCTTTTGTGAAAGCTTATAAAATAGGTAGGTTGAATCGTTTCAGTGAAGATCTGTCGAGGAAAGATTGGTCTCCTCCTTTGCAGGATGTGATCAAAATCAATTGTGGGATAAAAAAGAAAAGAGGAAATGTGATGATGCTAGCTGGTTCCATCAGAAACAATGAAGGAGGTATGCTGATGGCCTTTAACAAGAAAATGAGTCCGTCTTGTTCCATGTTGGGAGCTGAGATACAAGGCCTTGTGTTTGCTATGAAGTGGGCGATTGAAGAAGGGTATCAAAAGGTGGAAATCGAAGTCTACAATCAAGAAATCTATGATTTCCTGAAGAGAAAGAAAGAAGAGTTAGGAAATCAAGTTAGTCAAGACTGCTGGGAACAAATCTCTTATGTCTCTATGTTGGGAGCTGAGATACAAGGCCTTGTGTTTGCTATGAAGTGGGCGATTGAAGAAGGGTATCAAAAGGTGGAAATCGAAGTCTACAATCAAGAAATCTATGATTTCCTGAAGAGAAAGAAAGAAGAGTTAGGAAATCAAGTTAGTCAAGACTGCTGGGAACAAATCTCTTATGTCTCTAAACTTTGTGATATCAGTAAGATTAGTATTAATGAATCTGTTTGTAATTTTCCAGTTCTACTTATTACGTTTATGTATAATAGATCAATATTCTTCCAGACTTGGGTGGGAGAGAACATCCCTTACAAGATCTCTATATCTTGTACTTTTGATAAGGTTGTAAGTGGTATGATATGAATGAAGAAGGGTTGCAAGTTTATGATCAAAAGAAAAGGCAACTGCCCCCTTTCGTTTTCTCATTTCCCTTTTTCCTAAACTTTCTGCGTCCTAGCACCCGGTCAAGTCTTTTTCTGCATCTTCGTGACTCAACACCATGCTTCGTTTTCCTATCACCCAGCTAATAGACAGGTCCCTCGGAACGCAAATCTTATTAGTTATCTAGAGTCGATGTCTGTTTTCAAAAAAAAAAAAAAAAAATCTAGAGTCGATGTCATGAAGGAATGAAAGAAAAAGGTTTAAAAAAAAGGAGCAATTGCCCATGAAAAAAAAAAGCTGTAAAGTGACCACTCTATAGAGCTGATCAAAATGTGTCCGGCCCGGCAGCCCGGTCCGACCCCCGGCCCGTAAAAAGCCCGACGTGCCCGAGCCCGATTGGGCTTCCGGACGGGCCTGGACATAAAATCAGGCCCGAATAAAAAACCGGGCCGGGCCGCGGCACATTTTTTGAGCCCGTGGACAAGCCCGGCCCGGCCCGATTTTATATTATTTTTTTATTTTTTAAAAATATAATATATACATATTTAATTTTTATATAATATATACAAAAATTATATATACTCCCTCTGTCCTGAATTGACCGTCCTGTTTACTTTATGACACGTTTTTCCACTTCAATATTAAGCATATAAGATAAAATAATTTTATAAAACTAAATTTTTTAATATATAGTTCAACATGTAAGGAATCATATGCAAACTTAAATTTTATAAATTATTTTATCTTATATGTTAAAAATTGAAGTCAAACGACATGTCTAAATAGTAAACAGGACGGTCAATTCAGGACGGAGGGAGTAATATATAAATTTTAAATAGTTATATATATAATATATAAATATATATTAAAATATATTAATTTTAATTATTTTTTATTAATTTATATAAAAAATTAAAAAACCGGGCCGGGCGGGCCGGGCCACGGCAAAGCCTGGAAAAAACCGGGCCTAGCCCGGCCCGGCCCGAACATGTAAAAAACCGGGCTTGGTTTTTAAAAATAGGCCCGACGGGCCTAAAATTTTCTTTTGGCCCGACCCGAACCCGGCCCGCCCGCCCGAATGATCACCTCTACCACTCTACCACCACGTTAGAAAAGAGATATGGACTAGACAGATACAAGGTTATTGATCTATTCTATTCTCCCTCAAATCACACTAAGGATCGGAAGGGAAGAAGAGGGAACGGGAAGGGGGAGGAGGAAAAGCGGAAAGAGCCTTGGATTGAGGGCCTCACAGATATCTCCCCCTTCTTTCGGGTAATCAAAGGAGAAATTGATTTCTTTCTCTCATTCCCTCTTTCCCTTACACAATATCCTCTCTTTTCCTATTCGGTTAGAGGGTGGATTGCCTCTCCTCAAATCTTCTGTTGCTTTATATGTCGGTGTAGTATCCATCTTCCTCGGATTTTGGGGGGTTCAAAGAAAACTCCCTTTTATTGGAAAAATCAGGTCGATTATATTCAAATCGGAAAGCCTTCTTTGGTTTTTCATTTGGGTTGGTGGGTTGGATTTGATCGCCTTGATCAGAATTTTTTTAACCTTCAGAAAGTTTTGGGAAAAAAGAAAATGTCTTGTTCATCTTCATCTGGGTCAGAGGAAGAAGAGGAGTTTGAGTCTTATAGGAAAGGTGGATACCATGCTGAGAGTGGGCGATTCTTTCAATGACGGGAGGTACATCGCCCAGAGAAAACGGCTGGGGTCAGTTCTCCACCGTTTGGCTCGCTTATGATACTAGCACTACGGTATGGTCTTCTCTCTCCCTGTTATGATCGTCGATCTCTATTCTCTCTATCGGGTTTCTTTTTGGATTGAAATGTGATCAGGTTGTAAAAACTGGATATCAATTGTTTGAATCTCGTGTTCATAGCTGATTCCGATCATTACGGGAACTATGAATTCTCCTGCCGGCGATAGTAGTCTAGTAGATCCTCCTTCATTGTCGCTGTCCATAAATTCCGATCATAACGTTGTTTAAGAATGCTAAGCAATGTTCCGTACGATCACGTCAAAAATTTGTATTAACCTCAATGATTGATAGGAGATCTCCTCGGCCAATTGAAGGCTTTTAATCTGTGAAATTGGGCATTCGAAAACCTCTAGGAAAGAGTTTGTAATTGATGTCTGGTAGAACTCAGCCTCTCTGATGGATCCATCTACTAGTGACGTCAATATAGAATCAACTTTTGACATATCATATTCAAATTGTCTACGTCTGTATTTGGACCAGATGGCTATCGTTCCTATAGAATCTAGTTACTAGTTAGCTCTCTATTTCCGCTCGGTGACTCTTATGCTGTTATGTATTTGGTCATCAGAGTTGATTCTATATGTTATTGGCACATCTCTGAGGGAGTTAAGTAATTGAGTGTAGCGGATCATATTTAAGGACCTAACATTTTTAGGTGTAAAGTAATTCAAGTTTTTAATGGACATAAGAATGCTTTCCTTGTTATGATTGATGGTATAAGATGAATGTGTGAAGGTCTGATACTCAGATCTGAGTAACTGATACCTCATCCTTGTTTGATCAATGCAATTGGCAAACATGATATGGCTTTCCATGTTCATATCTTCGTTTCCTAAGAGAGGACACCAAACTTGGAGTTGAAATTCAGTTTGGTGATTGAGGGAGGGATGTTTGCTCCAGGCTTGTTACATGTGGTGCCTGTGTGTTCGTGAATGGGTCTAAAGATGTGTAATTGATGAATTTAAGTATTATGCGGCTGAAGGAGATTCAAACAATAAGGAGCTGTTCTTATTTGAGAAATATGTTTTCATCATAGGCAAAATCTGTTCTCTGAAGCTATCATATTGGGTTATTGCTACTGCGTTCGTCTTAAACAATTGTCTGAGTATGTTTGTTGATGATACTCATGATTTCTGTTAACCTGAAACTTCCATATGATTTAATTGGTTAAGTTTTCTCTTGTGTTATTAGGTCATCTTTTGAATTTTTTTGTACATGATTAATTTTACAGGAATATGTTGCTCTGAAGATTCAGAAGAGTGCACCTCAGTTTGCTCAGGCTGCACTTCACGAAATAGAAGTCCTCTCAATCATTGCTGAAGGAGACCCATCAAATTCCAAGTATGTTGTCCGACTCATTGACCATTTCAACACAGCGGTCCAAATGGCCAACATCTCTGCATGGTTTCTGGAGTTTCTCGGGGACAGCTTACTCCGGCTAATTAGATATAACCACCACAGAGGTATTGAATTGAGCAGAGTTAGGGAAATTTGTAAGTACACTTTGATAGGTTTTGGATTACTTGCACCGGGAACTCAACGTGATTCACACTGACTTGAAACCTGAGAACATTCTTCTCTCTTCAACAATCGATGCTTCTAAGACCCAGTTCGATCTGGGGTTTCTCCGATTCTCGAGAGGCCTGAGGGGAGTACTAATGGTGGATCCACAATGAACTTGATCGAGAGAAAGCTCAAGAGAAGAGCTAAGAGGGCTGTCGCGAGGATATCTGGGAGAAAGTTGGGTCTGTTGGAGATGACCTAAAGCCCAAGAGATCACTTGATGGTATCGATATGAGATGTAAGATCGTGGATTTCGGAAATGCTTGTTGGGTGGATAAGCAGTTCACAGACGAGATTCAAACGAGACAGTACAGAGCTCCTGAGGTCATTATACAATCAGGCTATAATACCGCTGCTGATATGTGGTCATTGGTTGCATCGCTTTTGAGCTGGCCACTGGTGATATGCTTTTTGCTCCTAATGCTGGAAAAGGTATTCTGATGATGAGGTGACATTCATTCTTTCATATCTAAATAATAGAATCAACATTGCCTACAAGTACTATCAATCTACATGGAATCATTGTAGTTCTTCTGCCTTGATCTGCGTTCTTATTATTTTGAAGTTCGTATGGTTACTCTGATTTGATAAAACAAACAGTTTGGTATGAATATTGTCTCAACTCTATTTGTGTTACTATTGCTCTTAGGATCATCTTGCCCTGATGATGGAACTTCTTGGAAAGATGCCGAAAGGTGAGATACCTCATTGTTTAACTCTCAAATTATTGTAATCTTCTGGGCGCTCTTTAATCTTGGATTTGCTTTTTGGTAGGTTTGCTGTGGGCGGAGCACGTTCGAAGGAGTTCTTTGACCGATATGGTGACCTTAAGAGTATCAAACGGCTTAAATACTCGCCACTTGACAAACTCTTAATCAGTAAGTACAAGTTCTCGGAGTGTGAGGCCCGGGAGTTCTCCGAGTTTCTCTGCCCACTTCTCGATTTTTCCCCCGAGAAGCGACCAACTGCAGAGCAGTGCCTTCAGCACGCATGGCTGCAGCAGCTCAATTCAAGTGGAGGAGATGATAACAGAGATGTTGAGAAAATAGGCGACGACATGAATAGTCTTCAAATTAAGGCGGCTAATGGACAATAGAGTTGGTAAAACAGGACCGAGAAATACATCTTGGCTTACTTGGTTTCATACACACGGATCTTTTTTACCCCCCATTTTGTTTCTTATCCCAATTTTTTTGTTGGATTTCTTCAGAATACCAGAATAAATTGATTCTCCTTGTTCTGTCTTGGTTTAAAAGCTTTGATCTGATCTGATGTAATATAGTAATTCGTATAAATTTGTATTATTTGTTGTATTCTTTTACTTCCTCGAAGGAAATGATACCAGAAGAAATTTTTATAAGCGAAATCACATACTGTTCTTCCTGTTCTTGAAATTTCATCACTAGCTGTGCTTAAAATGGCACCTTATTTCAACTTTTTGATCGTTTGGTACTAGCTCGTCTTTTGTCTACTGAATGACGTCGAAATTGGTAGCCTTGAACGCGGGAATGTAAGTTGTAACAGAATGTTAATGATTCAAGTTTAGAGCACAATTGTAGCCTCGATGAATACCCTCAGCCAAATCAAAGAGAGCAGCAAGGAAGAGAAAAACGATAAATTTAAATGGCTTGAGTTGAAAGATAGCGGGAAGAAATGTGATTTGCTAAAACAAATGTGCCAAAAATCAAAACACAGCTTCTCGAGCAGAGTAATGACCACCGTATAGCTTAGAAGTGACGAGTAGCAATAGCTTGCACTAGTAAGGGTTCTGATCAGCTACCAGCTTTTAACAATAGTCACAAATGAGCCCATTGTATTTGATTTTGAAAAATAAGTTAGGGGCCAAAAAGTAAAATAAAGATGTGTAGAAAGAGAAGTACAGAGAGGATTTTTAGTTAATAATCCCACCTTTTAGTGAATACGATATTTATAAGAGAAAAAGATGAAAAACGTAATAATTGTTGTAAATGGGGAGAAGAGAGACAAGATAGAGAGGCAATAGATCTTCTTATTCCAATATGAGTATACAAGGCCTCTATTTATAGAGCGTTAGGTACATAGGGGAACCCTAATTACATAAGATGTGAAGTCCACTATAAAATATATCTATTTATAACACTTCTTCTTAGACGAAACATCTTGTTATATGTTGCCTCGTTAAAAGCCTCGCACGGAAAAACCCAGTGGGATAAAAACCCCGGACAAAGGGAAAAAAAGTACAGTCTTACAATAACATCAAATAGTTGAGATAATCAACCATAGATTTTAACTTAGCATCCACATATAATGAATCCATTAGATGATTTTCATCGATTGCCTCGTTAAAACCTTTACCAGGAAAAACCCAATGGGCAAAACATCATGGTGAAGGAAAAAGAGTACAATCATCATTGCTCACCCTGATGATAACATCACTTTTATTCCTTAGATTTTATGCATCCCAATCTTTAAGATTGGTCCTACACCTAGTTAATTGTGGAGCACCGGGTTGAATAAAGCCCTCAAATTCGCACTTTTACATTTGCTCCGTATTAATATCGGCATCCCTTTTATAAGTAGATCCTTTTCAGGTATGTATATGATAGATGTAATCATCTACATCATTTGGGTATCAAGCCACATTCAGTCAAGCATACACGCAATTAATCTCTTGGGGTTTTTCACATTGATGTATCTATAGATACGATAACCCTATTAACCATTCTGCTGCAATAGCATTAAGATTGGTACTTCATGATCATTGATTTAACAACCATCAGGAGACTCGTAAGGAGTTAAATTATACTCTTACACTACTACTATAGCAACACGAATTATCCAATAAAATTGGACTCATCCAGATACCTTTTCAATAGTTTTCACTAAGGTAGTAATGCCACAATCACCTTTATCGTTTAGGTTCATGATAAGATTTATTAACACGGTCACATGGGCATTCCCTTGCAAATCCCTTTCGAATCTTATATAAACACACTATCAAAGTGATCTACATGTATAAGGTATAACCATACAAATTAATCATAATTTCAACCATACTTATATCTTAAAAATAATCAACTACTGGGGATAAAGCCTTATAATCAATGACAGAACTTTTGATAAATCTATATACTCCGACACAAGTTGTATATTAAAAGATTATAGCCGCACATTTTCATTTTCATAAAAACACTTGTTTATATCTAGTTGGATTCACACCATTTTTAGGATTTCAAGTCCACAACATTCACAACTCAAATGTGTTGAAATTTTGTTTCTCGTTTACGTCTTTCAAGTACTTTTGACAAATCAATTCAATATCTTCCTCATCATTGTGACATGTAGTGCTACATACATTTGCATGCATATATATATATATAAGTAACATCAACAGTGATTTCATATCGGTTCCATTACATTATTGACATGACATGATATCTCGAGATCTCTATTATCATCAGGTACTTGATTAGCTTATATACTGGTAATTTGTCATGTCTGACGGCTCATCTAGAGCTATACCCTTTTAATATGACCATCTTTATTCTATGCTCCTTTTGAGGGCTTTGACATTGGAACCATATAGTCTACCATACTTCGGGCTAGACTTTTTCACACTTGTTCTTGCAGGACATTATAATACAGAAGCATTAGACGTTGGCATATAATTTTTACTTAACATCAAGTAATTTGTTTGCCAACTTTTGAAGATGAATAGTATTTGGAACTTAAAAGTTCATACGGTACATGGCAAGGATGATGTAGTTATATTCCATATCATATCATCTCACTTTCCAATTGCTTTTTTTCCTCTGATGTTGGGAAAAATTACTCATCTAAATGAAAATTGAGTCATAAAAGTATCCCCAGTTGTTGGTTCAAGGTATTAAAATTTAAACTCAACATAAAATCCTAACATCTTCAAGGAATTAATTGATCCACTGACGCAGAGTATATAAATCTTTCAAACAAAACCTTGTATGGGAGAATATTTATCTTTTGACCCAAAGCCATTTATAAGAGTGAGGGTTCATCAACACTATTTGGCTTGATACAAATCGATGTTTCTTAATGTAAATTTCATGTCTCCAAATACATATTGGGATTCTCAAACCAAAAGATCTTACAATTCATCACGGATCTTTGATCGATGTTTCTTCTTAACCATTAATTTATCCCAATGAACATGTAAAGTTCATATTAAGGCGTTGACATTTCACCAGCATTGTCTAATCTTATGGACTTTATCATTCAATCTTACAACTTTTAGCTTTAATGACCATTTGGTAGATGCATCAATTTAAACCAAATCTTAATAGTCCAAATATGGTCAGTATATGGTCCACTCACCTGAATTCACGCATATAAAGATTTAGGTTTACACATAATATCAATTGGTGATAGCCTCATAAAAGGTTTTTCAAAACAAGCAACAAATCATTTGGTTGAAGAATATAATTTTTCAATAAGTGTCCACACGTACAGTGGATATCAATTTGCATCATTATTGAACCAGGATGGTCTAACCGGTCATGCAAAAAAATCCTTGGAAAACTTATTGTTTTCTTTATCTTATATCTCAAGTTCTTCATTGTACCAGCACACATGTGATACAAATCAAAGGAGAAATCAAGCATCTACAATCACGACTTATATCTTTTCAGAATATACATTAAAATTCTCTTATTTGTAGCCTTAACGTGATATCCGCATCAGGTATATCAGTACCACTTTTTGAGGAAACTTGTTATTTACAAAGCTTTCTCTGTTTCAAACATTCACTCTCTATGTGGTATTATAGTTGCTCTTCTAGAGCTTATTGCTCCTTATCTTATGATGTTTCCATCATGGAAAATCATTCTCACACATGAGACTAATGCCTTGTCATCAGTACACATGCATATGGGTAAACTATAATCCTTTGGAAATGGTAGCGAGCTACAACTGCTTTACATTCCAAGCAAGTGTTAATTCTTGACTCCATCAAGAAATATTATTTATAGTTGTATTGTCTTTAAGCATGTTTCTCAAGACATATGCCTTCTCGGACATATGCCTTTCATGACCCCTTTAAGGTGTAAAAATTCTTTGTAAATGGATAAATCTCATTCAGGACATGCGCTTTCCCGGACATATGTCATTCATGACCCCTTTTAGAGTGTACAAATTCTTTGTAAATGGATAAATCTCATTCAGGACATATGCTTTCCCGGACATATGTCTTTCATGACCCCTTTTAGGGTGTTCAAATTCTTCCTACATTAATAAATCTCATAAATGTAAATGAATATACATATATATTATAAACAAGGAACAATAACAATATAGAAAACATAGAATAATATTTAGAAATTTAAATTGTCATCCTCAACATAAATTCTCAAAAAAAAATCTGCATAGCTTCAATTTTGAGCTAGCTTTGAAATAAGTCGACTTATGTCTACCCACTAGTGGAAAAAATGTTTTAATGACGGTTATTTTGCCTATATACCACGGTTAGAAACCGTGGTTTATACCGGCGTCGCATATAGCTAACAACTATATACCACGGTTCAAAAACCGTCGTTTAAAAGGGAGGTTATAAACCACGGTTCCTTTGGACCGTCGTTTAAGATCCCTTTTCTCACGGACTTTATACCACGGTTAAAAGCCCGAACCGTGGTATAAGTGAGTATTAATGACGGTTGTTGTGTAGAACCGTGGTATTTAATATATAAAATCAACAAATAAACCACGGTTATTCATAAAACCGTGGTTTATAGTTTTTTTTTCTAAAATCACCGGCGATTTAGCGCCGCCTTCAACTAATCTCAACAGAGCTCAAACACTACAGAATGCAGAACATGTATGTTCCTTGTATGCGAATTAGGGTTGCAAAATAAATGAGTGAATGTTGTATTCCTTGTTCGTCGGTGGGTTGTAAAATTACCGTGTGTTCGCCGGTTAGGGTTGCAAAAATTACAATGAAGATGAAGAAAGGCGCAGAGCATGTGTTCCTTGTTCGCAAAAATTATCGTGAAGAAGAGGCGCAGAGCATGAAGAAGAGGCACAGAGCATTTGTTCCTTGTTCGCAAAAATTACCGTGAAGAAGAGGCGCAGAGCATGAAGAAGAGGCGCATGTGTTCCTTGTTTTCCAGTTCGCCGGTGGGTTGCAAAAAAAATGCGAAGTTGAAGAGAAGAAGAGTTGAGAGCATGTTCGATTTGTTCGACAGTGTTGGTTGTAAACAGTGAGGAGCAATATATCTAATAGGAGAAGGAGAAAGAGCCGCGTTAATTTTCGCCGAAAATTTGAATTCCCGCTTAGACTATATACCACGGTTCTACCAAGAAACCGTCATTTAAAGTTGTTTGACCATGACTAAAAATGACGGTTGTCACAAAACCGTGGTTTAAAATACAACGCGTCAAACTATATATGACGGTTCCGTCAGAACCGTGGTATAAAATGCATAACGTCACGCTATATACGACAGTTCTGCTTGGAATCGTGGTATAAAATCTCCCGCCGACACTTTTTGTGACGGTTATGATAATAACCGTGGTATAAAGTTTTTAAATGACGGTTACGAGAATAACTGTGGTTTAAAGTGCGTCATTTAAAATCTTTTTTCTACTAGTGACCCTGAAAGTCTTGCAATCATAATAATATCCAACCATGATAATTATTATACTTTCTATGATGTCAATAATTGCTCATCATCTCCCACAATCTAGTCATGACTTTTGACTATTCATGGAAAACATGGAATACAAATGATCCGACAAGAACCATTCTATAGCTGTCATGCCAATTGTTTTCTTTAATAAATGAACAATACGGGTCACTCATTTTGTATTTTAGCACTATTTCAAAGAAGATGAACTTATGATTCATTGAGAATCATTTATAAAATCACATTTGAATCAAATTATTTGTATGACATCATATACATCATCATCATCATAGAGGTCAAACTTGACATATGAATATTCATGATCATGGTATATCACTTATATAGTTTTACAAGAACTACTTCAAACAATTTTCACAAATTTCTCTAGTGCAATACCATCATCGATTTTTCATGAATTATTATACAATGTTCACCTTATATGTAAAAATGGATATTTCAATAGATGAATTCACCATGTGTTATACAATCTTTTCGAGCAATGATATGATCAATACATTTCTTTTTCAAAATATTGTCAAACATTTTCCAGCTCAATGCTAATACCATATCATATTAAGTTTAAAAGTTTTTGACACAATGCCAATTTCTTTACTCATATAAAAAATATTAAAAGAAAATATGGCTTTATACCCTTTATATTGATCATATCAAAACTTTCAAGTACAATTCCTTTTATAAATATCAAAATAAATACTTTCAGGCACAAAGTCTTTTATAGCATATTCAAGTCAAAGTTTCAGACGCGATGATGTCCAAGGCCGTAAACTCAAGTCGGCAATATTGGACATTGTTTATGATATATCATAAAGATAAACAGATATTGGAAACGATCCTCCATGTATCATTTTCATTAGGGGTGTACATCTGGTTAACCGAAAACCAAATTTTGAAAAAAAAAATTGGTTTCGATTATTTTGGTTATAACCAAATTAACTAAAATTAAGTTCAATAACCAAATTAACCGAAAACCGGATTTTTTTTACTTAATAACCAGAAACCAAACCGAAAACCGAATTAGTTGTGGTTAACCATAATAAATTTGGTTAACTGAAAATTTTAAAATTTTATATATTCACATTTAATTTTAAAAAATATTTCAGTTTTTCGGTTAACCGAAATATTCTCTTCAACAACCGAAAACCGAATCAAAATAAAATTCAGTTAACTGAAAACCAAGGTTTTTAAAAACGGTTATAAAATACGGTTAAAAGAAACAAAATAAAATCAGTTTTAGTTATAACCGAATCAACGGAACCAGATATACAGTGCTAGAGGGCATTTCAAATAAGTTTAGGTTTGTCGTAATTAATCAGCTACTGAACTCATCAACAATTGAATTTCACAGGTTGAGGTGACAAAAACGTCTAGTCAGCCCAAATTTAAGAGGCCCAGTCCACTAACACTGACCCATCAAGTGCAGCCAAACAGTTAACCAAACGACGCTGTTCTCAAGTCCTCGATCTGCCTCTTATCCGGACTATATAATACTGCTCTCGGTTACTTTGCCCAACTTGAGGATTAGGGGTTTGCGAGCTGTCAACGGAGCAATAGTAGCGGCGAGAGCAGCGTTTTGTGGGAGCGAGCACAAAGATCACAGATGTCGTCGACGATGGACGCGAAGAAAAAAGAGGGGTCTGTCGCTTGAAGTGGCGAGTGTTCCTTAGATATATGTGGATCTATTGAAGCATGCTGAGGAGTTCTATTGATCTCCAGTGATTTCGTAAAGATATATAGTTTTCAATCCGAATCTCTAAGGAAACTTGCTGCTCGTGAACTTCCTCTCTCGATCTCATCTTTCTATCTCTTTCTCTTTTCCTGGCTGCTATCCCCAGTTATTAATATGCATATATATATATATACACACAAACATACGGAAACATACAGTTCTTCGTCTTCTTCGTTCGTTCGGTCGTCTGTGTCATCTAGCTCACTCCCGCGCTCGCATGCTCGTCAGCCGCTTGCTTTGTCTCCGTTGATGCTCCCCCTCCTCCAGACCTTGTGATGATATCATTCTGAAGGTTCCTCATTTCATATAAGGTTTTTTGTTTTCATAACCAGACTTGGGATTTCTTCCAGTTGATCTTCGATTTTATCTTTCAAAGAACCGAAAAATTCTACTTCTAGATTTTTCGGGTTGAGTTCATTTCGGTGTTTACTTTATGCGCCGTTCGCTGTGAAATATTAAGAAGCCCTAACTGTTGCCGACTCTCATGACTTGGTGCGACAGAAATATACATATTTTTTCTAAATAAAGCAGAATTTTTCGTTTTCCAATGTGCATATGTAATACATCAAACTTCTTAAATCTGTTGGAGATTAGCACTAATGCCGAAGTCGGGCAATTTGATGAAAATATTGGAGCGTACAGATGGAAGTGTTTTTTTCTGATGAAACATCACTATTTTTAGCGAAGGCGTGTTAGTTTAACTATTTTTCTGATGAAATATAGGTGCGTACAGAATTATCAAGTCTGAATAAACTACCTAAGTTAACCTGAAGTTGCCTCCATATATGACAAAACCTCAATTGACATGAGTAGATGTGAACTTACCCGAAACTTGTATTCCCACATGTCACAAGGATGATCCATATCGGTGGTTATATCGTAACAATTTTGAAGGCCTATTCGAACACTGGATAGGGTAGACAATTTTGACCCAACCCATACACGCATGACCCACACACACTCAAAAATTAGGGGTAACTAAATCCGTCTAATTTTAGGGGATTGTTTTATGAGTTAAAAGTTGTGATCTGAATTCAATTTGATCCTCTTTTTATTATGTTGATCATAATTTCATGGTCAATGAAAGAGCTGTTCTGATCCACACCAACATAATGCACACGCTTCATATGTAGCCTCATTATCATGGACCGAGCTTTTCTATTGAAGTTAATGTAGCCTCATTGTCACGCCAAAATAGAGGCGGCATTCAAACGCCACTGAGATCAGCAAAGGTACAACCAAGATCCCTATTCCTCTTGCAGCAGTCGAGAAAGCTTGCTGATGTCTGCTTCCCACCAGCAAAAAGAGCATCAAGAACCAGAACGTTAAAGACGATAGGCGTAAGGAGGACATGGAGATTTTTTGCGCAAGTAGAAGTCCAACACATACAATGTAGCAACTGACCCGAAAGCCAATCCATGAACAAGACACAGATATCTTCAAAGCTGCATCAGTTTTAATACTTGCCTCGGAGCATTCCCTAGGAATCTGTGGCAGCACAAAGCGCTCTCCAGATGGGTGCAAGCATCTTTAAGGGTGGATGAAGTTCCTTGGCAACAAAAAAAAGTAGTGGAGCTCCAATAAATCCCCATCTTGGCCACATCGGCTCAATACTAAAATGAACTGTACCACAACAGTGGTGAATATGAAATGATATGCAACAAGATTTACCTTAAAAACTAGCATAAGCTCGTCTTCTCCGTGCAGAAGCAAAGCAAGGCTCCAATAACAAGTGACAGGTGTAACACATTCGCTTAGAATAGGTTTCAGAATCTTGTCAATTGGGACAAATCGACGAATGACACTGCCACTAAAGCCACAATATGAAGTGAATAACCAAATACAGGAGCATCATTGCTGAATATGATGCGCTTCTTATTCACCAGAATAACAAGATGAAGTTCTACCATGCTCAGAGGATGTAGTTTGTGATTGAACAAAACTTAAATTCGTGTCCTGAATATTCAAGCATTCATGAAACGGCAGCCAGCAATAGGAGACTTGCAAATAAAGTGGGTCATTTTAACAAAGTCAATAAAATCATATCGGTAGTGCATATACAAGTTATAATGTAAGAAACACAGACTGAAAAAACTAAAATACCTAACATAATGGGTTTCCAGTTGAACTCCAAATGCTGGCAAGATACAACTGATTCTGCCACCAAAAACGAATATAAGTAAGCCAGAAAAAAGCTACTTGGAACAACAGAAGTTGGACACTGATTAATCAAAAGGTGCAACGCTATGAAGTTTGCATTTACAAAACCAGGCATATTTCGGAAGATATATGAAATTTGGGATCCAGAAACAACAAAGTCCAAGGGCAAGTTGCTTGGGTTTGTAACAGTTGTGAGGCCAGATAACTCTCTTGTACAACAGTGGTCAAATGTCTAACGAAACATAAGAACAAGGTTCTGTTTAGCTAACTGAGAGAGCATGTGAAAGTAATGAATAAATCCTTGGCCAAGAAAGTACGAGTAACGAGACAGAGGAAGACACTCTCAATCAAATGAACTCGAAAGATTGAAAAAAATAAGGTAATAAAAACTTAAGTTCATCTAACCTTTATCAACATGCTTCCCAAGGGTTGATCTTAGAAGCATGGCGACTGTCAGTAAACATCCTAACACAAAAAGGCTGATTCATCTTGCAACTTTCAGCCAAGAAGTGGAACAGTTAGTATCATCAGAAGTTTTAACACACAAAGCTTCAATGCAATGCTTTCGTAAAATTCACTTTATAGGCAATATTGTTCTCTTTCTAGTGCCCTTCGGACTGTAAATTCAACAGGGTCTCCAAGTTTAATACATTAATAAAAATATTAGAAGAATAAATGTTTAAACAATTTCGGAGAAGAGATATGTGGAATGAATCAAAGAGAAGAGAGCTTACGTTTATAAACATGAAAGGAGAGCTAATCACGACAGCAATTGAGCTGCATCCCCTTAAGGTCTTAACCAGACCTCTTCTTCTTCTAAGAACCCTAACGCAGTGAAAATCAACCACTTTTGATGGCCACTCACCAATCTTGTGAGCATACTCATATCTTGAAGTTGACATGATCCTCTGATCCATTCTGATTAACAAAGGAATATAGCCAAATTAGAAGACACACAAAATGAAAGTAAATTAAGGCGGGCTGAAATGCGGAACTGCGAAAGGTCTAGCTCTTGCAAGATTTTTGAGATCCCTGGGTTGAATTCAGGGGAGAAAGCATCGATGAAGCTGCTGACGGCCGATACGAAAAAAAAAAAAAGGCACGGAACAGGAAAATAGAACGCGAATTCTTACCAGAGGAAAGAATCTGAGAGAAAATCGTTAGGGAAAAGCGAAACCTTATTGGTTTCAGATCTGAAAGGTTCTATGCTCCATCTTCAATCTGGCGTGCGAGATGCAGCAATTTCGAACCAAGGAGAGAATGAAAGAAGGCGCAGAACATGTGTGTTCTTAATCACCGGTTAGGGTTAGCATCGGAGAAGAAGAAGAAGAAGAAATGAGAGAGTGAAGAGAGGCGCATGAATGTGTTCTGTTCGCCTGAACTGGCGAAAATGAAGAGAGGAAAAGAAAGAGCAGAGAATTAAGGTTTCCGATGTGAATTGTCAAGAGAGAGAGTAGTAGTGAGGTGGCCAAGGCGAATTCTTACCGACTTGGATGTTCAACGAGTGGATGGTGAGCATGGTGCTCAATTAAATCACGTCCGTTAGATTTAACAAATAAATTAAAGGTTTAGATTTTATTGTTTATTATAGGGGTATAGATGTCAAATTTAATTTTTAGTTTTTTAGAATAAAGGAAAAAAATATAAGATTACATGATCTAGCAATAATTCTAATAAATATTCTCACAATTGCCAGTTACAATTTTGTTAACTGTAATAGAAGTTGAGTAGTTATTTGAAAATCAAAAGTCCTACGGTGTATGCAAAAAAATATTATTTAAAAATAACAAATTAGAAATTTAATTGACAAGACTCCTCGTAGAAATGTATAAGAACAAGGTTGAATTTAGTTATTACTTAATTAAACATTACAATCAAACAAAAATAAATCAAAGAATTATATTTTGAAACAACTATTACTTTACCTAAATATCTACACTTTTACTTGAATTAGGAATTAATTAAAATTCACAATTCTAAAAAAAAATCCACACTTACATTTAAAAATATGACATTTTACTAAGATATCTAAATAAGAATGTAATTTTAGATGAGTTTGTATATTGCAACTATCCAATTTGAAAAAAATGATAAACCATTAATATTTTTTAAATTGGGAATGCAGCTGATCTAGTTAGAAAAAGAGAAAGAAAGATGTACATTTTAAACAAATTATTTTGAAAGAAACAATTTGAAAATACTTTGACATGAACCCTTTAAAATAAATACTATAAGATCATAAGTGAAATTCCTAGGTTGTCTTATTTATTACTCATTAAAATAATTTCACTCATTCGTTTTAAAATTATATTGTTCAAATAAAAAATCTACACTTTTATTAAACAAATCTACACCTACATTTTACAAAATCTATCCTTTTACTTAAATAACTACACTTTTACTTAAATGAGTAATTACTAAAAATCTACAATTCAATCAAATAAATCTACACCTTCATTTTGAAAAATCTAATATCTACACTTTTACTTTCATTTTTAAAATACTAAAAATCTACACTTCCCTCATACAAATCTACGCCTTCGTTTCAAAAAATATATCCTTTTACCTAAATATCTACACTTTTTCTTAAATGAGCAAACAAATCTACAGTTGCATTTTGAAAATTGTATAATTTTAGTTAAATATCTAATTTGAAAAGAAAACTATAAACCATCAATTCTAATAAAGATTCCACATTTTAAGCACTTACTTTTATTTTAAATAACAAATTAAAAAAAAATCTTTTGACATAAACCTTGTAGCATTAATAGATGTTTGAAAGAAATTTCCACAATGTCAATGTCATATATTTAGGGAAGTTACTGGTGAAATAATTATTAAAATGCTAGTAATTACTTTTACAATTGGATGAGAAAAACTTCCATAAATTTCATCTCCTATCAATAAGGGGGAGTGGTTGGTTATAATTGAAAAAGTCTCTTATACCCTTATTATTATTATTTGATTGTTTTTTTAAAACTAATTATTAAATAAAAAAATACATATACGGTTGAGATTAATGTTTTAAAAGATAAATTGTAATCTAATGGCTAGATATTGTTTGAGCATATGCCCAAACTTTATACCCATGGGCATGGTCCCCTTTTTGCTTGGATGTTTTCATACAATTTCATCCACTTTGGTCCTGTTCGTTTGGTGCCAGTGGAAGATTAATGCCCTTTTGAGTTAAAGTGATGGACATATGTTAATATATTATTTGCTGCATTGTTAAGTATGGTACACTTGTCAAGTTAATATTTGTTAACTATAGTAAGTTTTATTATAAGTTGTAAACCTAGCTTTTTCCAAAAAGCCCGAACGAGACCTTTGTCATCATCTTTTAAATGCATCTTAGGCCCTGTTCGATGCAAACGCAGCTATTGCCGCTTTCAATAGAGCTAGCTTGAGTTATGCTTTTTGAGTCTAGTTAACAAATAAGATGATGACAAATGTATAAAGGTGGGACTTAATAAATAAGCTTAACAAATTAAAGATATACATGTGGCACTAGCTTTATGTATAAAGCTACTTAAAAGTACATAAGCTGACTATCGAACGTAGCCTTAGGCGTCGTTCGCCAAACACAGGAAAACCTGCCTTTAACATAAAGGTATATGTGGTTGTGGGGTTAACCAACCATGATAAACCATGTGTGTGAGCCTCGATTTTAAACCCTATCCTATGTTGACTAAATTGATTAGGATCTAACCGGGTTTTAGGTCCACTTATAACCTAATATTAACAACTATGTCATATAACAATAATTATTAAAACCTAAGCTAGCTCACTGGAACCTATTACGAGTCGCCACCTAATTTTAACCTAGATCAAATTAGGAAAGGAGAATTCGGGTTCGGGGGCTTGGTATTCGACTTATTTAGGGTTCAAATTACTTTCATTACCCTTGCTAGGTCGTTTTTTCTCTACTTGGTTTATTTACGGCTTTCTACAAAGTTGTTTTTAACCTAGGTGCGCGTTTCTGTTTTTTTTTTTAACGTTTTTTTGACTGAAAATTAAAGTGAAATTGAAAGTTACCTAAACTAGGGTTTCGGAGGCAGAATTAGGTCAAATTTTAATTACGTCCGTGGCCACGGACCTAATGTCCGAGACCACGGACCCAGTTGAATTAAGTGATTTTGGAAACAGAACTAAAATAAAAACGTAACTTGAAAAGTTCGGGGCCACGGACAGGGTGTCCGTGGGCCCGGACATGTATTGACAGAAACCCTAAAATTTGAAAAATATAAAATCCCACCACCGTCCGTGGTCCCGGACAATGAGTCGAGGTCACGGACAAACCACGGACAGTGGGTTTTTGATAGTTCCCGAGGGTGTTTTGAGCTCAAAATTTATGGGTGTGTAGCCTGAAGGATTTTAAACACGTTAGTAATTGAAAGAACTCAATTTGACATCAGAATTAATACGAAACTTAGCAAACAAGTAACAAGGCAGTAGCTAAAAAAATTAGCGATACAGAAGCGAAAAAGAGTTAGTTTAAGCCCAAATTTTGAGGCAAGACTAATAATGTCGTGGAGAGTTAGGAAAGTGGAATTTCTACCTGTTTTACCTTCGGGTTCACACGATTCCACACCGGGATTCGTCGAGTGCTCCGTTTGTGGCAGACCCGAAAGGTTTTCGAACCAAGCTTCTGGTGGTTGGTTTTTCTTGCTGTTCTTCACGTCTTGGTGATGTTTTGTGGGGTTTTGATGATTATTGGTGCTTTGGGGATTGGAAAACGTGTTTAGATAGTGATTTCGGGGGATTTTCGGTATGATTGGGTGGCCGGGTGTTGAAAAACGGAGAGAGAGGGGGCTGTGCTTTCTGTCTTCCTAGGGTTCTTGAGCATATGAGATTCTGATTTTATCAAAAAACCTATCCCTTATATAGACTTTCTTAAAGATAAAGAAAATCTAGTAAAAGTAAGATTTTTTGATATTTTAATTAAGTGACTTCCCAAAGGAATTTTGCTGTGAAATTTTAACCACATGTCAAGGATGACAATTATGAATTTTCTGAAGTGGAATCGGATTTTTAAATGTTGGAATATTTTAAATTGAATTTCTCGTCAGATTCAGTCAGAAATGCTAGAAAATATTGGAAATTTGAAAAATCAAAATTCCAACGCCATTATGCTTAAAATGTTATCCTCCATGGGTTAAAATTTCAAAGCATTTTGAATTGATTGACCCTTCTTTGAAGGAGAGAAGAAGCCTATAGAGGGCTTAGGAGCCTTGAAAAATTACGAAAATGCCCCTGGAGAAGACTAAGCTGTCCCTAGTACTGAAATGTGCCGATCGAACTGGGAACCCTCGCTACTAGCCTATTAGTAGAGACTCTCTTCCAGGGGGGTTGAAATTTTGGGTATAACAGATTGCCCCCCGTAACTAGTTTTGTAATGGAAATGAAAAGGCTAGTTGATGCTTGAGTGATACCCCAAAATTTTGATCTTAAAAGACCCCATATGCAATTGAAATCCGATAAGTTGTGTCGAGCTGTTCTAAGGCGCTGACTACCTGAGTAAAGGGAAGGATGTCGCGCGATTCTAAGGCGTCGACCACCTAAAGGTAAAAATGAAGTAATGTCAGACTATTCTAAGGCGCCGACTACCTATAAGGATGATACGATGTCAAGCTATTCTAAGGCGTTGACTACCTTTAATGAATGAAATGATGTCAAGCCATTCTAAGGCGTTGACTACCTAAAATGTGAAATTGAGATAATGTCAAGCGATTTAAGGCGTTGACAACCTAACAAGTGAAAATTGGGTGGTATGCAAATGCAAGGATGTTGAAATGCTAATGATGCTGATGATGCTGACGATGCTGATGATGCTGACGATGCTGATGATGCTGATGATGCTCGGATGCTTTTGGGGACCGAAACCCGTTCCAATGCTCCTGGTTGGTATACTATGCCCTGCCCACAACTGAGGTGCTGGGATAACTTCTAGATACCAAGGGGACTTATTGCCACTGCCCACTAGTTGTTTCTCCCGAGAAGTTGACATTAAGATGGGGACTTATTGCCTTTGCCCCGCCAACTAGATCACGCTCTGTCTCGTACTTGTCTCGCACTGAAGATGATACTAGGTCTCGTACGGTCTCGCACTGGATGATACTAGTTCTCGTACTGGTCTCACACTGGATGATACTAGGTCTCGTACTGGTCTCGCACTGGATGATGATGCTCAGTCTCCACTGATGAAGGTGATGGGTCTCTCACTGATGAAGATGATGGGTCTCGCACTGATGAAGATGCATGGTCTCGCACTGAAGTCCCGTATTAAACGGATGAAGAAAAAGCTGGATTTCGCACTGATTCTGGGTCACTTACTGAATGAAGATGTCTCGTACTAAAGTTGAAAATGATGGGTCTCGCACTGATTTTGGGTCTCGAACTAAAAATGAGTTAGAAAGATAATGGTCTCAAGCAAATGATGAAAAATGATTACCGGAGTGCCAAACATGGCAATGTATGCAATCAAAATATATGAAAGATACTCGTTCAAAACAGGAAACTGTTGGAAAGGGTCAGACTTGGCAATGTTGAGGTGTTATGCAAAAGTTGTAAAATGCAATTAAGTGTTTGTTGGAAGCTTGCCAAAACAAGAAACTGTTGAAGAATGTGCCAAACATGGCAATGCTGAGAAAACTCTGCTGAAAAGGAAAGTGAAATGATCATTTCCTGACTAAAAATTTCATATCTGCAATTTGTTTTCTAAGAAAATGAACATGCCGTTGGTGGAAGTGTGTGGTGTTTGTTGTGGTGCAAAGGCTTTTGCCGGTGTTCAGGATTTGTGATAGACCTGGGATTGGGTTGTGATTTTGGATGGTGGTCAGGGTTATGATGGGCCTGATGTTTTTGTAGAGGTAAGGCCAATGACGGGCTTGAGAGTGTGTGTGTGTGGTGGTAAGGGCTTATGTGTGCCTGTGGTGGGATGGTGGTGCTCAAGCTTTGGGTTTTAATTGGTGTGACATGGCAATTGTTGGAACCAAACAATTGCCCCCAGTATTTTTCCTTAGGACAATCTGGCGAGCTAGAGTTCATGGCAATCGATCGGAACGATCGATTGCCCCCAATATTTTCTTTGATTAACGTTGCGAACAAGCCATCCTCACAGGGTCGAGGCTTATGCCTTGATGTGGTGCTTCCTAACCTACACTTGACGTGGTTGGTGTTTGCACTCATTTCTCGCTTATGATCATAACTTCTAGACCATTGAATTCGATATTTGATGGATTTACGCATTTGATCTGTTATTTTCACGTGATTGGACACAACTATCAATCGAAAGTCTTTAAAGCTAACATGGCCATAGGGTGTGATGAAAGGCGACAGGATCATGGAGGGATATTTGAGGTATGTGGAGCTTAAATGGGTGACCAAAGTTGCAACTTGCGTCTTCTCTCGGATTCATTCTTGTCTTGAAGTCGTCTGGCTGCTTCATGTTGACGTTGTTTTTCGAGCTTCTGGACTGAACTTTTGAAGTGTCCTTTACACCATTTCTCCTTTTGTCATGGATTTCTTCGAGACACTTGGGGTTGCCTTTTATTTTTATCCTTTGACTTTGCCTTCGGGTTCTTGTGTTTCCTGGTTTTGGGCTTCGAGAGCTGTTTTGATGTGAGCTCTTTAGATCTCGTGTCACTCTAGGAATTTGCGGATCACTTCGTTATGCTGATAGCAGCGTTGCTTCTTGGACTGATGAGAATGTTATATGGAGTCTGACTTCCTTACCTTTGGACTGGGTCGAACATTCATCATTGGCTGGGTTATTTTGTGGAGTTCACAATATCGAAATGGGATATATGAAAGGCTCAGCGGGGTGCCTAGGGTTTAACGTCAGGGTTCGCAAGCTTTTGGCTGTGGTGCGTTTGTGTACCTAGGTGCTTCGTCATTCCTGACAGTTGTGCATCCACTCTTTGTTACTTTTTGCAGGTCTAAGAGTAAATTTACATAATTCCTTCGGCCGAGTTATGCCGTTTACCTTACCTTTGAATGTGGTCTCACCGGAGTCGTGTAAAAATGACACGCTCGCTCACTCATGGTTTTTCCACTCAAGACACTCTCGCGAGATTTTCACTCGGATACTCGTTCGCACATTTAAAAAAGATAAAAGATGAAAACTTAAATTAGATTGCCCCCAGTATTAATCCAGAGTTTATGACGACAATTTGAAAAAGTGTGGACTCCGAAACCGCAATGTGGTTTGTTTAGGGGTGAGCTGTGGTGTTTAACGTGGCATGTTCATTTTAGAATCAGAGACAAATCGTTCTGTTCCATAGTCGGGAAATGATTATCCGTGATTCCTTTTCCTTGAGAAACATTTGTTTTTTCTTTTCAATGAATGAATGAAAAATTGTTTGTACATAAATTGTAAATGGAACTATGATTTTATTTATGAATCATGAAAGAAACGTAAAAATTACAATCTGGTGACTGAAAACTGACTAGGAAAATAAGGTACTGGAAAATTTGAAGATGCAAGAAAAACATAAATAAAAACGATCTGCATATACTAGAAAAATTGGACTCCTTGCTCGAGGAGGTCTTGAATCTTGTGCTTCAATGCTCGGCAATTGTCAGCTAATGGCCAGGCAAATGATGGTAGTGGCAGAATGATCAGACGTCCCCAATGAGTGGTCCTGGAGAGGGGCCAGGGCTGTTTGTAGCAGGTTTCTCTCTTGAAGCTCTTCAAACGCCGGCCTGGTGCTCGGCCCAATGTTGGTGAATTCCCTTTGCGATGAGTCTCGGCGTGGTAAGGGTACCGGTCCTAGGGGTTTTGATGTGGAGCTCTAGGTCGTTGAACCCATTCACTTCGGGGAAATGCTTTGAGCGCAAGCTATTGTTGAAGATAAGCCTTTTTGGTCTGGCTTAGATAATTTGGAGCCGCTGCCGGAGTTTCTTGAGCACTCGAGCTCCAAACCTTCCTTATGAATCTTTTCCTCTAGAATACCGACTTGTCCCATCAACATGTCCAAACTCAGAAAGTATAAATTTTAGCTCATGGTTGTGTTGTTTTCGCATGTTCTCAATTATCATGCGGATTTGCTCCTGCTCGTCCATTCTGGTAGGCATTGCAGCCTTTCTCCTCCAACGCTTGATGAAGTCAGACATGGACTCACCGTCTTTCTGTCGAGTTCCTGCCAGATCGATTCTGGTGACCTCGAGGTTCTTAGCATACTCGAAATGATTTAGGAAAGCCTCGCAAACCTCCTATAGGTTTTGGTATTCATCTTCTGAGTGAGATACCAACGCTGAGGAGTCTCATCTAGATAGCGTGCGAAAACTTTGGCTTTTTGCATGTCGTTGAGCCCCAAGATGGACATTTCCCAGTCGAACATAGCCAAGTGAATCTGTGGATCCGAGGATCCCTTGTACAAAGCGAGTGTAGGCAGCTTCAGCTTTAGGGGAAGATCAACTTCGGGATACAACGCCGTGGAGAAATAATCGAAGCCAGCTGGTTTGTTGGCTTTCTCTATGCGCTCAATCCTTTTAAAAACCCTTTTAACCTCTGCAGCTAGTTGGTTGTCAGGAACATCCTTCCCCACACGTGTTTGAGGATCTTGGGCCCTAACAGAGTCAATCTCGATGTAACTACGGTTAAGATTTTCATCCACAAGTTTTTCTAGAGTGTGCTGATTTGTCTCCTGGAGATTAGCCTTACTCCTCAATTCCTCGACAATGGACTCCAAGACCTTGCACCTTTGCTGCACAGCGGCCAACTGGGCATCCGTGTTGATCGAATTTCCTTCTTCTGCCATATCTGGATTCGGGCTTGCCTGTTTCTAAGAAGCCCATTATTAGCTAAAGAGAAAGTGGGTTGAAAGACACTAAGGTGAGAGACACTTCACAAGGTAGATCAAGACAGGCTTAGGCTGAAAGCAAGTGGGCCAGGATACCCAAAAAATGAGGTGTTTGGGCTGAAGTATCTTTCAGACTATGAACTGGAATTTGGACTGAAATCTAAACAGTTGGCTTTGATTGGGCCTGAGAGGTGACACCTGGATCTAGGGTTTTGGGTTAGGGTCATGATAAGAAGTCTACCTAGACTAGCATGAGCCCTTGGGCCGGAATGTGTTTGGACCTGAAGTAAAGCGCATGTGCTGGAATGGTTCCCAAATCACGAATGGGCCTAACTTTCTTTGGGTCAGAGAAGATGGTTGCTATGCCAAAGAAGGTTTTATTTTCAGGACTTGTGAGTAATTTCAAGTTCAGGTGAATTTCTTTTTTATGGGCCTAGACCTAATTGGATAATTCAAATTGGGCCAGAAGAGAAATCACCTAAATCTAAACATTTGGGCCGAAGCCCGAACAAATAACTCACACATTCAAATCAAGCAAGGCCTTTGGGCCGCAAACAATAAAGCCGCGATATCGGGTTGGGCTGAGTTGATGTAGGCAAAGTTCCTATCAATCTCTAGGCGGGTAGTGGGCCGATCATGCAGGTAAACAAGGCCCACACAAATTCAACATGTCCTCACTTGATGTTAAAATCAAACTGGGTATGGATCGATCCGGAGAGGTGCTTGGGGCATGGGCCAGGTCGCCACAAAGGAATAGGGCTTGCACGCTATTCTCTTTGGGCTTCCCCACTTTTTTCACATCACCTGAAGGTGTGCGTCTACGGACGGGTCTTTGACTGACCAAACAAGGCTAGGTAAGGATACTGCAGGAAAATGCTAGGGGCTAAAGCCCAGGAATTAAGGGGGTGTGGTTAGACGACACCCTCCTCTTTCCCCCACTTGTTCACATCACCTAAAAGGTGTGAGTCCCTGACAAGGGACCCTCAAACGGGTCCCGGGGTGAAATCAGTTTGTGTGGACCTCATCTCATATGATGCAAAGGTGTAGAAATTAAAGTGCACACAAAAGTAAACAAACAAAGTAATAAAGCCATAAATAAACAATTTCGAGTCAAGCCCTCTTTCTTAAAGTTAAACAAGTTAAAATTAAGAATTTTTCCCCAGCAGAGTCGCCAGTCTGTGAGCCTCAATTTTAAACTATCCTATGTTGACTAGATTGATTAGGATCTAACCGGGTTTTAGGTCCACTTATAACCTAAGATTAACAACTATGTCATATAACAATAATTATTAAAACCTAAGCTAGCTCACTGGAACCTATTACGAGTGCCACCTAATTTTAACCTAGATCAAATTAGGAAAGGAGAATTCGGGTTCGGGGGCTTGGTATTCGACTTATTTAGGGTTCAAATTACTTTCATTACCCTTCCTAGGTTTTTTCCTCTACTTGGTTTATTTACGGCTTTCTACAAAGTTGTTTTTAACCTAGGTGCGCGTTTCTGTTTTTTTTTAACGTTTTTTTGACGGAAAATTAAAGTGAAATTGAAAGTTACCTAAACTAGGGTTTCAGAGGCAGAATTAGGTCAAATTTTAATTACGTCCGTGGCCACGGACCTAATGTCCGAGACCACGGACCCCAGTTGAATTAAGTGATTTTGGAAACAGAACTAAAATAAAAATGTAAACTTGAAAAGTCCGGGGCCACGGACAGGGTGTCCGTGGGCCCGGACATGTATTGACAGAAACCCTAAAATTTGAAAAATATAAAATCCGCCACCGTCCGTGGGTGTCCGTGGTCAGACAACCCGTCCGTGGTCCCGGACAATGAGTCCGAGGTCACGGACAACCCATAGACAGTGGGTTTTCGATAGTCCCCGAGGGTGTTTTGAGCTCAAAATTTATGGTGTAGCCTGAAAGATTTTAAACACGTTAGTAATTGAAAGAACTCAATTTGACATCAGAATTAATACGAAACTTAGCAAACAAGTAACAAGGCAGTAGCTAAAACAATTAGCGATACAGAAGCGAAAAAGAGTTAGTTTAAGCCCAAATTTTGAGGCAAGACTGATAATGTCGTGGAGAGTTAGGAAAGTGGAATTTCTACCTGTTTTACCTTCGGGTTCACAACGATTCTTCACACCGGGATTCGTCGAGTGCTCGTTTGTGGCAGACCCGAAAGGTTTTCGAACCAAGCTTCTGGTGGTTGGTTGTTCTTTCTGTTCTTCACGTTTTGGTGATGTTTTTGTGGGGTTTTGATGATTATTGGTGCTTTGGGGATTGAGAAACGTGTTTAGATGGTGATTTCGGGGGATTTTCGGTATGATTCGGGTGGCCGGGTGTTGAAAAACGTGAGAGAGAGAGAGGGGGCTGTGCTTTCTGTCTTCCTAGGGTTCTTGAGCATATGAGATTCTGATTTTATCAAAAAACCTATCCCTTATATAGACTTTCTTAAAGATAAAGAAAATCTAGTAAAAGTAAGATTTTTTGATATTTTAATTAAGTGACTTCCCAAAGGAATTTTGCTGTGAAATTTTAACCACATGTCAAGGATGACAATTATGAATTTTCTGAAGTGGAATCGGATTTTTTAAATGTTGGAATATTTTTAAATTGAATTTCTCGTCAGATTCAGTCTAAATTGCTAGAAAATTATTGGAAATTCGAAAAATCAAAATTCAACGCCATTATGCTTAAAATGTCATCCTCTATCATGAGTTAAAATTTCAAAGCATTTTGAATTGATTTGACCCTTCTTTGAAGGAGAGAGGAAGCCTATAGAGGGCTTAGGAGCCTTGAAAAATTACGAAAATGCCCCTGGAGAAGACTAAGCTGTCCCTAGTACTCTGAAATGTGCCGATCGAACTGGGAACCCTCGCTACTAGCCTATTAGTAGAACTCTCTTCCGGGGGGGTTGAAATTTTGGGTATAACAATGTGGTTAACAAACCCAGTAATAAATTGACATTTGTCTCCACTTTTTGATTAATGCCCTTAAAGTTGTGATAAGGTGGAAAACGAACAACACCTTAGGGCTGGTTCGATAATGGCAAATGGTGCACGATGGTTTAAAGGTGGACATTAATCTACATTAAAAGCGGGATGGGCTAATCAGTTAATGTCCAGATTAATCCCTTTTTTTTACATTCAAATTTCAGTATAGGGCCCGTTCGTTTGTTGTAGTCTAAAAACTGGGCCCATTACAGTCACATTGATCTCCAATTTTCTAGCCCACATTAACCCACATTTTCCAGCTTGGTCATTTTTTTCGCGAGCTGTTCCTTTTCGAACCGGAAAACGTCCAATAGACGCAATTGCCCCGTAGAACATAGAGTCCTTCTTCTTCATTTTCACAGACGCAAAAATCTTACTGAAATACCCCGAACTTAATTATAGTGATTAAAATGATCCTAATATGTATTTAAGGGTCTAATTGTGCCTAAGGAATATTGGTGAAGGAAATAAAACCAAAAGACAAGAGAAAACGCTTAAAGCGAAAATGTAAAAATGAGTGTTATATAACCATAGGAGTTATGTGACCTCGACCATGATCCTAGGTGGATTCCTAAGGCTTATTTATGCCTAAATAATATGTAGAAACAATTCCCGAAGAAAACGGATCCATAAAATGGATTAAAACCACAAACGAACCTTAAAGCGCGTTTTCGAGGAAACCGGGAAAACGTGACTTTAAGCGGGTTAAATAGCGCTGTAATAATTTTATTCAATCAAATGTCTATAATTAGACATTAGTGAAGGTTTAGAACCAATAAAATCAATTAAACGAGAAATTAGTAAAAACTGTAAAAAACGGGAAGTTGTGGGGTGTAAGTGTAAATAGGCTGAAATAATGTGTCCACTTTTGAAATAAAAAAAATTAAAAGCTGTGTGAGGCTATGTGTGTGGTCGGCTCCATCTCCCCCTCTCATTCTCTTAATTGTCTCTAATTTACAAAAGACAAAAGTAAAAAGTAAAAAGTACACCTACCTTACTTTAGTCATTCTCTCCTATTTCCTCACATCCCCACCGTATGCTCCCCTCACTCTCTGATTTTTCTTCTTCCTCCCAAGCTCTTACAATGGCGATTTTGAACACCCCATACACACCTTCTCTCCTCTTGTTAAGCACTCAAACCTCCACCAAAAATTACAAATTGGTACCATTGAAATCCTCTCATCAAGGAGATCATTTCCCTCTTTTCCAAATTCGAAAATACGCACTTTCATCTCCATGGGTGTTCTTGGTTTTGAAGACGAAGACCACCATTAGAAGCCCCTTCTTCACCTTGTTGGTCTAAGGTTAAAGAAATTCGAAAATACTAGCATTTCTTACTCTTATTTGCAAAATAGAAATTTCTAAGTTGGAGCCTCTTATACCTTGCTTCTCAGCCGATTGTGGCTTCCTTTGGAGAGTGGAAATTTTGCTCCTATTGCTATCCAAAACTCCTCCTAATACTTGCAAGGTAATGTCATTTCCTAAACCCTAAAAATATACCTTAAGGCTTTAAGATGAATTAAGGGTTAGTTTGTATTGAAATGGTGTATGTAATGGGCTGTAGCTTTAGAAAATTGAGCTTCCATAACCGGTTGGTCAAGAGGAAAGGAAAGGAAGGAAGAAGGAAAGAAGAAAGGAGAAAGAAGGAAAACTAGTAAGAAACAAGGTAAATTACACTCACCTTGTGTAGCTTTTGTATGCTTGTTGTAACAGATTTTAGTAACTTGAAATGAGTATTGTAAATGGTGTTGAGTAGTAGTATAATGTGGAAGAGAACCCAACTTTTAAAGCTTTAAAAGATGATTAAAACTTGTATAAACTTGAGGAAAGAAATGGTATGTAGGAATTAAATGAGTGTTTAGTACCTAGTTTGTGTTGGAGAATTGTATATTGGTGCTGTTGATAAACAGGTGATATGAGTAGCAGTGTGAATAAAACATGTGGTGAGAATGTAAAAATATATGGGAGACTATGTCAAATTTTATTTAGAGACTAGAACACTTAAGAGAGTAAACTAGGTAGAAAAATACCTTTGAAACAGATTTTAAATGGAGCTAAGTTGTGGGTAGATTAAGAAAGTAAGATAATGCATTGTAAACCTTGGAAATGGCATTAGGAGAGGAAACTAAGTATGGAGGAAGTAAGAACCAAAAATCTGTAGCATAACTAGACTAGAAAGAAATAATGTAAGTGCAAAAATGAGTATTGAAGTTTGTAGAAAGTGAGTAAGGAATTTGAGTAATGATTTGAGGAGGTTTAGAGCATGATTAAGGAGTGTTTTAAGGTGTTTAAACTTGTAGGAAACATGTGGAAAGATTGTGGAATGGGTGGGAAAAGATTGGGGTGAATTTGGAGTTCAAAATGAGTAGAAAAGCACTTTGGAAAATGGGGTCTGTTGTGGATCGCCCCTGGGCGCCTGTGGAGGTCCAGTCGAATACTGCAGGATGAGTGTAGTTTCTGTTGTGGACCACCCCTAGGACCTCCCCCAAGGGGCGGTCCAGACCAGAGAGCAAAAAAAAAAATTGTTTTAAGGCTTCTAATGATGGGGGATTGAATGGTATTGGTTTTAGATGATGTTTAGGAGTTGTTTGGTGACTTTTAAAGGTCCTAAGAAGTGTAAACAAGTGTAGGAAATGAGTGAGAAGTAAGAACATAGTTTGACATAAGTAAAACTAAGCATAACGGGACAACGGGGTAAGTACGGGAGTAGTGATTATATACGTACCGTGTGAACATAGTATTAATAATAATGTTTGAAACATTATCAGTGGAACAAGTATGAACCAAGGAACAAGGGAACACACAGTAAAGCTAACCCCGGTGAAAGGTATGATTTCTTCATGCCCTGTATCCTAACCTGGTTACCCCGATTTGTGTGCTTATTTGACCACCTAAATAAGATAAATGCATGAATCGGATTTTAATGCACTTACTTGTGCTTATATTATATTTTTCTTGTTATATTGCCTTGAACATTTAGTTTGTATACTTCATGAAATGAATGGATGAGGATGAAATGTATGTGTGAATGGATGTGTACTTGTGTATTGTATTATTCTGTGGTGTGGATGTGCTGACTTCTACTAATTCCTAACTACATAAATCCTAACGTAAGTATTGAGTAAATTGGAATGAGTAGAAGTCCGATATAGTTTCGGCCACGCGTGAGGATGAGGAGACACAAGAGGTTGGATTTGATTCCAGGCCTGAATCCTTTCTATGGACCAAACCCCTTAAATGGGTAGCATCCTAGATTGGTAAGCCACCTAAAGCCCGGTGGTGGGACGGTGTAGTCCCTGCCGGAGGTCACTACGACTTGACTTGAGTAAGTAAGTAAAGTATTGTATGAGTAACGGTCTTGGCTAGTGTAAGTCAATGACCTTGAGTAAAAGAGTAATGACCACCCGATTAACCCGGGTGGGTAAAAGAAGCTAACAAGCATTGTGTATGTATTGTAGCAGCGTATTCCGTAAAGGTTAGTATGTATGGTTGACTTGTAATGTCTTCCTTGTATGTAATGGAAATGTATGTATGTATTCTTTTTGATGTAATGTAGTATTATGAATGAAAGCATGTATGTATGTATGAAATAAAATGAATCGCATGTATTCGACCTAAGTATTCGGCGTACCCTCGCTAGTACGCGGGGTATGCGGAAGTCATATGCAGCGTAAGCTGAGCCCTTGGGGCACTGTTTTTATTGTACAGGTACCCAAAGCGGTTATGGTCATGGTAAGAGACCGGCAGCTATGCTTAGATAGCTAGGAGTGAATTATAGTTTGTAAAGAAGTGTATAAGGCTCGTAGCCTTTGAAGTGTCGGTGTACCTACCAAGGGGTACACCATTGTGTATTTGGAACAAATGTAGTTTGTGAGGAATGGGTAGATGCTAGACTCTTAATGAGTATGTATAAACTTGAAAGAATTGTTGTATTTGTATTTGGATTTGGACCTTTGTAAACTCGGTATGTTGTATTGTAATTATGGAGTATTGTATTGTATGGAGAATTGTAGTACTTTGTTGGTATTTGGAGTATGGATTGTAATTGTGTAGTACTCGGATATTCCGGTCCATCAGACCGATGCTGTATGTAGTAGTAGGCCTTGTTAGTCACGTGGGTGGCTAACGACATTGTATTACCCACCGTTGTGTAATGAAGTATCCGCTGCGAAGGTATGTAAGTACGAGGTGATTGGATGGTAATGACGGTATTAGCGGTAGGGGTGTTATAAAAAGTGGTATCAGAGCGAAGTATCACTCTGATGACTAGAAATACCGAGTTTAGGAAATACAGAGTTTAGGAAATACCGAGTTAGGAATTAGAAGCTTAGGGCTAAGGGCTGAGTGATAGCGTTAGAGATACGCTAGTTAGGAACCACTAGTGTGTACCGGATACCTACAATATCAGACCCGCCCTTAGCATCCCTGTTGTATAACTTGGGAAAGAACGCCAGAGAGAAGGAAAGTCCTCTCATACTCGGGAAAACCCGATCTGGCAGTTGTGAAAACATCACACGGTAAACAAGAACCCGTCAGATAGGAGATTCCAAGAATTGGAAGTCCCGGAGATGATTCCCGGTCGAACAACAGTACGCACACTTAATAGCGGTCGAATGAGTATCCTAGCCATAAGGAGGCTACAACTTATGACAGCACGGGGCGACATGCTTAGCAGTCGCGAGAACCTGCCTGGCCAAACAGTAGCGGGAAGAGAAGCACCCACCGTGCAATGAAATGGAAAATGAGTAGTAATGGAACCCGAGACACAAGTCTGCGGGACAACAGTAGCTAGATAATACCACCAATGGTATACCAACTGACTAAGGACATAGTCAGGAGTGATTAACTCCAAACTACAACGCTAAAGAGGTTACAATACCTGACCAGTATGCATAGACAGCTACGAGGACATTCACGGGATATAATCCGACACTACTACAGAAGTAGTGCCTAAACAGGCTCGGTAACCACGGTAAACGTGTGGGAACGAGCGACAAGGAAAACCCTGAACCAATAAATAGGGATCTCCAAGGATTGGAGAAGCACCTGATCTATGACACCATGTCAAGATCATTGAGAAGTTACTCAGAAGACTGATTAACCTAAGTAAGAGATCCACTGATTAAGGAAAGAGCTGACAAAGCTACCGAATCCGCAAGGAAACAGTACCGTGACCGGTACAGGTTAACCCAAAAACCACCAGTACCACACACTTGCCACGACAAATGCTGTAATAACAGGATTATTTAGAAAGACCTTTAGCAAACAATGAGTACTTAGTAATTTACCATGACCGCAATGAAGCGACTACAGGATCACACATCCTAAAAACGGGAAGAATGAAACCTTGGAAAGGCCTAATGGCCGACCATTGTATTGAGAACATACCAGTCAGCGAGAAGCTGGACTTGGTCAAGACCTCAGACATGGCCACGCCATGAAGAACTTCTTTTAACACCGAACTGTTATTTCAAAACCCAAAATTTTTCTTTCAAAACCACAACCCTTCCTTTAAACCCCGGATTTTTAAAACCAAACCAACAGAACTACGGTGAGTATCATAGAATGTTACAAGAGGATTGACAATAGAATACTTCACCTAGGCGTGTGACGAGCACTACGAGTGTACCCAAATACGGGAGGTGGGATGACCGCACTCCGAAGGAGCTTACGGGCCTGACAGATAGTCAGGTAAGTGGTAACGTACCAACAAGGTACCCCACGTACGTATACATGTAGTGTACGAAACACGGGAAGTAGTCAACTCCATTCTACAGACCATGAGTAAGTTCAAAGCAGAATAGCTGGACACCTCAGACGATCAAGGAGAAGGAACTTAGCTAGGTAATAAGTATAAAAGAACTCAGAGAATCCATCTGAAGATAAGGAATGAGGATTAGGAAGTGCAAAGAGCGCAACTAGTAAGTATAGACATAGGATATGTCTCAAAAACTTCAAGCATATACATGACAGCTGGAAGGGATACCCAGCCTAAACACAGTAAGGCAAATGCCTAACGTGAACATAACGATGTTCAACAAATGGGACGGAGTTCCCAAGAGCAATCACAAAGACTATCAGGGAGCATAATCCATCATTGGAGAGGATTTTAAACCCAGTCAAGAATGCTAGGAGAAAGTATAAACAGTCTACCCAATAACGGGAGACGTTATAACCCTAAAGGGGAGCTCAAAATACGATACCGCAAGGCGGTATAGTGGACATGACATACCATAGACATTAGCCGGATGTAACGGTGTGACCTAACAACACCCAGGAGCAATCCTTGAAGGGTGTTTGGGTTAACAATAGTCGAACAAAACGTCATGATAAGAGCACGGGAGCTAGAACGAACACTCGGTTAGGACACCGAAGGGATTTCACTTAATAGGAAATACCCTCAACCACTAAAAGGCACTGAATAACACCAGATTTCCTAAAGGGCCTCCCATGAACGGAAGCGTAATGCAACAACTTGCCATGGAGCCCAGTAAATACCTTCAACCATATGATGGCATACAAGGAGGTGGAAACATGTATAGACAGCCTGCAAGGAGCACAACTCGCAACAATCTGGCTTAAAAGCCATGAACCAACTATGTTATGTAAACTTAACGGTTGTAAAACCCACACTATTTAATAACAAGGCTTTCCAAAAATGGCCCATAAGGAAAGAGATATCATTTCATACGATGAATAGAGCGACAACTGAAACCACTCAATTTGAACTCAACATAATGAGTGGCTTGGAGTAATGGCTACCACAGTGTCACTGTCACTGGAGCATCAGCCCAGTATACAGTTGACGAGACTTTTAGCAATGGTAGCACAGAGGCATAGGGATCATGATGATGACACCACTGGCCTGGTCCACACTTGGACACTACGAGGAATCTGAGGGAAGGTACCTCTCGTTAACTGAAGACCACCAATGCAGTGATAATGTGAACCCTTAGAAAAGGCTTCCATTTACCATAACAACAAAGCTTGTGCATGTAGTTATTGCCATGAGGCAATTGAATAAGGAAATTAGATTTCCAAACCACTATGCTAGAAAGAGGCTTAAGAGCAACTGTGAAAACTGAAGAAGAGTCGGTTAGAAGCAAACACAGAATGTGTATAATGTGGACTGTAGAAGCGCATCGCTTAAAGAGCATAAAGACTTGAAGGAGTAAGTATACTCCATAGGCAACCGCGCATATGGTGAACCATTGTATGAATGGCGGAAGTACATAAACAGAGACTAACATAGTAAACCTTGTCATGAGACTTATGAGTGAAAACAAACCTCTCAACAAGAACTTTCACTTATCAGTGATAGAATACTCTTCATTTGGAGAACGAGACCAGAAAACCCTTGAATTTTCCTTGGGATGTCCCAGTGATGTGCACAGGGGAACAAGAATGCACAATCAAACCTCATATCCAATGCCAGGATTTAGAAGGAAGTGAGCGTCAAAAACAATCAAGGTGAATGCACATTTGACACCACGAATGACCAACGCTCAAGAGATCTTGTAACCCGGTAAATTACTTCATCCTTGGTCAACCAGATACTTGGCAAATTATATCATAGATGATGAAGTAATGTGAGGTAAACTAACCTACACATGAAACCTAAATTGAAATAAAACATCTCCACATTGGGAAGATAATGACATTACGGTATGCTACGACAACCGTCATACACACGGACATAGGAAACTCCCGGTGTTTTCACACCATAAGGGAATGGTGCCATGGAAATGACAATGAGTAAAGGAAAGCTACCACAATAGCAGAGACCGTGAAAACAATGTTCTGTAACGAATAAGAATATGGTGCGCATCAGGCGACCAGTCTGTGCTAATAACCACACAATGACACGGAGTTGTAAATACGAGATGTCAGGCAGAAATATTCATTCCTATTGCGATCACATAAGAGATTTACTGCCAAGCATTTACGCCTCTGCACTCTGTAGGACTGAATGTTTTGGTATTGCACTTGTGCAGTTAATGATCTAGTGGGATAGCTAGGAATATGGGAAATGTAAGTCGTGGTAAATTCTTCGTTTCACCAACGAACATGGCATAAGCTAGTTAAGCAAAAGCTTAGAAACAAACCGTGCCGCCTAAGGCCAAAGAAGCATGAGGAGTGTGAAACACACCAACAATCACAAGATGTGAATTCCATCGGAATAAAAAGTGAAAGAGACTTAAGAAAGCCACTAGGACCGACACATAGAAAATGCAAGGTCATACAAGTAAAGAACACTTGTACTGAACCAGAGGAACTAGTATAATTCAGAAGCTACTGACAACGGAGGAAGCACTACAACTAAGTAGTGACTTAACCTCACCCGACAATAAGTCGGAGGAACTCAGTGAATAATCGTAAGAGTACGAATAGTATATACAATAAATTGCCAGAGAGTTGGTTATAAATCTAAAACTCATTGAATTCACGCACGGTAAAAGAATACCACACTTGGTTAATAAACTTTATTCCCACAATAAGAGGGATAAAAAGGTGATGTGTAGCACGTTAAGGATAACAAGAAGGGCGAATAACCCAAGTTATCAGGGTCGCGCAGCAGAAGCTAGTGGGCCCTAGCTCAGAGGTTTAATATACCCAGTAAGTATGAGAGAATGGCTATCAATGCCTTGAAGCTTGATAGGCTAGAACCAATTGATTATGAGTTAAATAAACTCCAATAGGAATTCTTGGTGCAGGGACTAAACCGTTAGTATGGTTAAGACCTTTTTGACCAGAATACAGTGAATAATAGACCGTAGGGAAGCTGAAATGCTTCAGGATGCCTGAATTGAGTGAACCAATGTTCAATGATAACATATGGTAGATTACGTGGGCGTCATCCCTTTTAAGGGGGGTAGAGCGAAAACCCGCTTAATGTAAGTTTCATGTATTAAATACGTAAACCACAATGTGCATAGCATAAATAGGAATTTTTGACGATTGGTATGTATGTTACATAAACATATGCACCATTCATAGCCTAGTTATGGGTATTGTGCACAAGTAATGCGAATGTTATGTATATAAAAATATACCTATCTTGTTAACTCGTGTGTGAGTATACAAGGAAAAGGAGTATGGAACTCCTAGGGAATGAGAATCCCTATAGTATGTGTCTAGCTGACATGAGTCATGGCATTGCGGTGCATGAGTCGGTATAAAACCGATGTAGAACCTAGAGGAAATTGAGTTCCCTAGGTGATTGTCTTGAGACAATTGAGAATGAGTAGTGGACGGAGCTCCACGAGTATTGTATCCCTTAAAGAAATCGTACGAAATGATTGAGAGTAGTCGATGAATGGAGCCCATAAGTAGTGTATTCCTAGGTAAGTCATTGGAAGTAAATGGAGGACGACTGAATTCCACAAGTATTGTAATTCTCAGTTAGATTATTTGAGATGATGGAGAGTAATGGATGAAAGTATCAATAGTCGATGAAATGAGCCCATAGGCATTGAATCTTGAAGTAAAGTATTTGGAAGTAAATTGAGGATGATTGATGGACCGGATTCCAACCTTTGGAGATGTATGAATTTATAATTACGACTAGGAGGAGTAAAAAGATAGAAAAATTGAAATAATTGAATTATTTGATTGTTTGAAACTGATGTGGGAAGTTGAACTTGATCCTGATCAGATCAAGGGAAACCGAACACAAATTGGGGTGGAAAGATAGTTCAACACTGATGCTGATCACATCAGGGTCGAATGATTCTTGAAGCTCCCCTCAAGTGGTCACAAGTAATCACGCATAGGATAGATGTAATGAACATAAACTAGAATTTGGAGTTGTGTTTTAGAAAGATTTCTAATTAGTGGATGCGAAAGGATTTTCCTTCAGACTTGAGAATGAGGATTTGGTTGAAGCATACACCAGAGAACAGTGGTGGTGTATCATGTGGTATTATTCCAAGGGCAGCGGGACGTAGAGAAGTCCGGTGTCTAGATGACCTGAGTGCATGCGGGATCGTAGTGTGTATTGCATTGCTTTGGGATAGCTTTACATTGTATCTATGTATAAACCTTGTAGTGTAAAACCAGATGGTTGGTTGTAATGCGGATAGGAGTGATTGTAGTATATTTGCATGGTATTGTATGTAGAGACCATGAGTAACGGATTTGGGAAGTTGTAAGGATGAGGAATGTATGATCTTAGGCATTAGATATGTCTGAATGAGCGGAGATAGTAATCCCTCAACCTTGAACAACTTTGAGGGCAAAGTTCCTTAAGGGGGGTAGATTGAAATACCCCGAACTTAATTATAGTGATTAAAATTATCCTAATATGTATTTAAGGGCCTAATTGTGCCTAAGGAATATTGGTGAAGGAAATAAAACCAAAAGACAAGAGAAAACGCTTAAAAGCGAAAAATGTAAAAATGAGTATTATATAACCATAGGAGTTATGTGACCTCGACCAGGATCCTAGGTGGATTCCTAAGGCTTATTTATGCCTAAATAATATGTAGAAACAATTCCCGAAGAAAACGGATCCATAAAATGGATTAAAACCACAAACGAACCTTAAAACGCGTTTTTCGAGGAAACCGGGAAAACGTGACTTTAAGCGGGTTAAATAGCCCCGTAATAATTTTAGTCAATCAAATGTCTATAACTAGACATTAGTGAAGGTCTAGAACCAATAAAATTAGTTAAACGAGAAAATTCCGGAAAACGGGTTCCGGTTAGTAAAACTGTCAAAAACGGGAAGTTGTGGGGTGTAAGTGTAAATAGGCTAGGGTAATGTGTCCACTTTTAAGAAAAAAAAAATTAAAAGCTGTGTGAGGGCTGTGTGTGGCCGGCTCCATCTCCCCCTCTCATTCTTTTAATTGTCTCTAATTTACAAAAGACAAAAGTAAAAAGTACACCTACCTTACTTTAGTCATTCTCTCTCCTATTTACTCACATCCCCACCGTATGCTCCCCTCACTCTCTGATTTTTCTTCTTCCTCCCAAGCTCTTACAATGGCGATTTTGAACACCCCATACAACCACCTTCTTCTCTCCTCTTGTTAAGCACTCAAACCTCCACAAAAAATTACAAAATTGGTACCATTGAAATCCTCTCATCAAGGAGATCATTTCCCTCTTTTCCAAATTCAAAAATACCCACTTTCATCTCCATGGGTGTTCTTGGTTTTGAAGATGAAGACCACCATTAGAAGCCCCTTCTTCACCTTGTTGGTCTAAGGTAAAAAGAAATTCGAAAATACTAGCATTTCTTACTCTTATTTGCAAAATAGAAATTTCTAAGTAGGATCCTCTTATACCTTGCTTTTCCAGCCGATTTTGGCTTCCTTTGGAGAGTGGAAATTTTGCTCCTATTGCTATCCAACACTCCTCCTATATACTTGCAAGGTAATGTCATTTCCTAAACCCTAAAAATATACCTTAAGGCTTTAAGACGAGTTAAAGGTTAGTTTGTATTGAAATGGTGTTATGTAATGGGCTGTAGCTTTAGAAAATTGAGCTTCCACAACTGGTTGGTCAAGAGGAAAGGAAAGGAAGGAAGAAGGAAAAACGAAAGGAGAAAGAAGGAAAAGCTAGTAAGAAAACAAGGTAAATTACACTCACCTTGTGTAGCTTTTGTATGCCTGTTGTAACAGATTTTAGTAACTTGAAATGAGTATTGTAAATGGTGTTGAGTAGTAGTATAATATGGAAGAGAACCCAACTGTTTTAAAGCTTTAAAAGATGATTAAAAACTTGTATAAACCTTGAGGAAAGAAATGGTATGTGCAGGAATTAAATGAGTGTTTAGTACCTAGTATTTGTGTTGGAGAATTGTATATTGGTGCTGTTGATAAACAGGTGATATGGGTAGCACTGTGTGAATAAAACATGTGGTGAGAATGTAAAAATATAGGGGAGACTATGTCAAATTTTATCTAGAGACTAGAACACTTAAGAGAGTAAACTAGGTAGAAAAATACCTTTGAAACAAAATTTAAATGGAGCTAAGTTGTGGGTAGATTAAGAAAGTAAGATAATGCATTGTAAACCTTGGAAATGGCATTAGGAGAGGAAACTATGGAGGAAGTAAGAACCAAAAATCTGTAGCATAACTAGACTAGGAAGAAATAATGTAAGTGCAAAAATGAGTATTGAAGTTTGTAGAAAGTGAGTAAGGAATTTGAGTAATGATTTGAGGAGGTTTAGAGCATGATTAAAGAGTGTTTTAAGGTGTTTAAACTTGTAGGAAACATGTGGAAAGATTGTGGAATGAGTGGGAAAAGATTGGGGAATTTGGAGTTCAAAATTAAATGAGTAGAAAAGCACTTTGGAAAATGGGGTCTGTTGTGGACCGCCCCTGTGGGGAGGTCCAGTCGAATTCTGTAGGACGGGTGTAGTTTCTATTGTGGACTGCCTCTGGGACCTCCCCAGAGGGGCGGTCCAGACCAGAGAGCAAAAAAAAATTGTTTTAAGGCTTCTAATGATGGGGGATTGAATGGTATTGGTTTTAGATGATGTTTAGGAGTTGTTTGGTGACTTTTAAAGGTCCTAAGAAGTGTAAACAAGTGTAGGAAATGAGTGAGAAGTAAGAACATAGTTTGACATAAGTAAAACTAAGCATAACGGGACAACGAGGTAAGTACGGGAGTAGTGATTATATACGTACCGTATGAACATAGTATTAATAATAATGTTTGAAACATTATCAGTGGAACAAGTATGAACCAAGGAACAAGGGAACACACGGTAAAGCTAACCCCGGTGAAAGGTATGATTTCTTCACACCCTGTATCCTAAGCTGGTTACCCCGATTTGTGTGCTTATCTGACCACCTAAATAAGATAAATGCATGAATCGGATTTTAATGCACTTACTTGTGCTTGTATTATATTTGTTCTTGTTATATTGCCTTGAACATTTAGTTTGTATAATTCATGAAATGAATGGATGAGGATGAAATGCATGTGTGAATGGATGTGTACTTGTGTATTGTATTATTCCGTGGTGTGGATGTGTTGACTTCTACTAATTCCTAACTACCTAGCTCCTTACGTAAGTATTGAGTAAATTGGAATGAGTAGAAGTCCGATATAGTTTCGGCCACGCGTGAGGATGAGGAGACACAAGAGGTTGGATCCGATTCCTGGCCTGAATCCTTTCTATGGACCAAACCCCTTAAATGGGTAGCATCCTAGATTGGTGAGCCACCTAAAGCCCGGTGGTGGGACGGTGTAGTCCCTGCCCGGAGGTCACTACGACTTGACTTGAGTAAGTAAGTAAAGTATTGTATGAGTAACGGTCTTGGCTAGTGTAAGCTTGAGTAAAAGAGTAATGACCACCCGATTAACCCGGGTGGGTAAAAGAAGCTAACAAGCATTGTGTATGTATTGTAGCAGCGTATTCCGTAAAGGTATGTATGTATGGTTGACTTGTAATGTCTTCCTTGTATGTAATGGAAATGTATGTATGTATTCTTTGTGATGTAATGTAATATTATGAATGAAAGCATGTATGTATGTATGAATAAAATGAATCGCATGTATTCGACCTAAGTATTCGGCGTACCCTCGCTAGTACGCGGGGTATGCGGAAGTCATATGCAGCGTGAGCTGAGCCCTTGGGGCACTGTTTTTATTGTACAGGTACCCGAAGCGGTTATGGTCATGGTAAGAGACCGGCGGCTATGCTTAGATAGCTAGGAGTGAATTATAGTTAGTAAAGGGGTACACCATTGTGTATTTGGAGCAGGTACTCGTAGCCTTTGAAGTGTACAATACTCCATAAGTGTAACACCCCTACCCGAAGCGGTTACTGTTTTTATTGTACAGGTACTCGTAGCCTTTGAAGTGTCAGTGTACCTACCAAGGGGTACACCATTGTGTATTTGGAACGAATGTAGTTTATGAGGAATGGGTAGATGCTTGACTCTTAATGAGTATGTATAAACTTGAAAGAATTGTTGTATTTGTATTTGGATTTGGACCTTAGTAAACTCGGTATTTGTATTGTAATTATGGAGTATTGTATTGTATGGAGAATTGTAGTACTTTGTTGGTATTTGGAGTATGGATTGTAATTGTGTAGTACTCGGATATTCCGGTCCATCAGAACGATGCTGTAGTAGTAGGCCTTGTTAGTCACGTGGGTGGCTAACGACATTGTATCACCCACCGTTGAGTAAGTAAGTATCCATTGCGAAGGTAAGTAAGTACGAGGTGATTGGACGGTAATGACGGTCTTAGTGGTAGGGGTGTTACACTTACCATTCCATTTTGTCGAGCAAGCTGAATATTCGAGTCCTTCTTCAGTTTCCTTCATCGTAAGTATCGTCATTTCTATTCTACTGCTATTTTCCGATCTGGTTGTGGTTTCTTCTCGTCACATGAACACCCTTTGCATTTTTACCAACTTCATTGCAGCACAGAAATTAGGCACTACAAGAACGGGTTCTGCTATTTCAAGATGAATACACGAAGGAGTGTAAGTTTGCTTGTCTCCTTTCGTTTCGTAATGTCCTAATCACCATTTTCATTTGCTGCACACTATGATTTTTGGTTTGTTTGGATATATGTATAACTTGCGATACAGTACGAAATTTCAATCATACCCTATTGCACTTGTTGTTACTTCACTAACTGGGTATTGAAACTGAATAACAGGGTATTGAAAGATGTGCTTTGAATACCCACTATCGAATCTGTATACAAAATGGTCATATTAGTTTGAGTTATACATCTGTTTGGATACAAAATTCAGCATGGCATTGGCCTGTACAAGCTTCGCAACCAGTTCACCTTAATAATAGTAGATGATAATATGGGTTAGTGATTGCACTGGTCATGTATCACTAGTAGAAAAAAGATTTTTAGTGTCGGAGCCTATAGCATCGGTTTTTAAGAAGACGTCACCTTAAATAATCTAGGGCGACGGTTTTATAATAAAGTGAGGCTATAGGCTTAAAAAATCAAATTATGGGTGACATTTTGTGGCGGGTAAGTTTTGGCGGACAAATTATTGCATCTAAGGCGTCGGTTGCTTTATGAAGTAACACAACGGTTAATATTGAGTGTCAGTTTAATAAAGCACCGACGCTCCAGAATTTTTGTTATAAAAAATAGAAATATTTTCTACTAACTGAGGCATCAGTCTAAAAAACAATACGACACCAAACACCTAATTTTATTCTTGAATCTATATTTTTCCATTTCAGTGTTCTCCTTAACGCTAAACTCGGCGCGGTACTCTACACTTCATTTCACTGCTCTCATCGAATCCTCCATGGCACCCGAGAGAAATCCTATCACCTAGCATCCAAGAACTTCAATTTGCAGTAGGTAATTTGTGATAGTCCAGCCTTAAAATAAATTGCTCTCATTCCCTCTTCATTCCAGTAATGTTCTAGGTTTTTAGGTTTTTTTATACACGGAGACGGTGCAGCTGCGCATCTAATTCTAGTTGTTGGCCAACAAGCTCACATCAAAATTTTGTGGTAAATATTTCCATAACTTTCGCAGTTTCATTCCTACAAGCCTTCCGCCTTGGCCATCCATTCGACCAGTGAGGTGCTCATGCGCGAAGAACCAGAGGAGTTTGCGGGAAAAGATGTCGACGAGCCGCCGAGTCCTGTCAGTCTCACTTCTCCTCCTCCACGACCTCCCTTTTCCGCAGCGTATGCCCTTGTTTTCTACTTATCCTGCGATTAGATGATTAAATGTGCAATTCCTGCTATATTATCTAGCAAGAGATGCATGATTCCAGTATTATCTTTAAACTCTGAATGGTTGCTGCTTGGCCATGGGAATCCAGTTTAATTTTCAGATAATGGTGATGGAAATTCATTTCTCTGATTGATAGATGCAATTGCTGGTAACATCTTCGATATACACGTCAAGAGGTGAGTATAATGTTCAATTCTTCCTCCGGTGTTTGTGCGATTTGAGCCCCTTGTAGGCCGCAATTGAATTGATTCGAGTCATAAGGAAAGAACATTATGCATTATACACTTGCTGAAGCTGTTGAACAGGTGTAATGAAGTTAGCTACATTAGCAGACTTTATGTGCTATATATGGGTGGGGGATGCAACAGCAATATGAGATGTTTATTAAGCTCTCAGTTATACTTTACTTCTATTAGTACAATGTGTTTTCACAATATAAAAGTCGTCAAAGTTAAACATACATTTATCGGGATAGTCTCCTCTTCAACACTTTAATGTGGCAGCCCTGAACTGATAAAACAGTACCGGTGGCACTGTCATGTTGGTTGATTAAAGAGTGTTCAAAAGTAATACAGTATATGTTCATGCAGTTCCGAAAGTGCTCTAGCTGCTGAATTTAAATCCTGCAGCCTACTTTGTGAAAGATCAAAGAAATTGGGGAAATTACATTGCCAGATTCCTGTTTTCAGTCACTGATCCTGTTTCAACTTCAGCCTTTGTTTGCCTGCTCAAGCTGGATGTTTTTGCTCAAGCCGCTACCTTTGGCTTACACTCTTATGAAAATTTGCTTTGTTTTTTATCATGAAGAATATGCCCTATTGCTTCTGTTTAGTTTTCTTTGTATGTTCTTCAAAGTTTGACCATTATTGCCACTATATTTTTAAGCTGATTCCAGCAATCTTTTCATCTTCTAACTGCACCATTTCAGCAATCAAAATCGTCAGCGAACGCTGGTGTTCATTGCGCTCATTACATTAGTTTTTTGGCTGATTCTTTACTTTATTATCAACCCTGTTTTTCAGCGGTATTTTAGCTTGTCAAGGGATTGATTTGTTTGGTTATTTCAATCCTTGTTTATGGCTGATGTGAGCTGATAGAAATAGTACAAAGTATGCCCTTTATTTCTTTTGTTACACTGTTGCTATTTAGCAATGTTTTGTCTTTCGAATTTCACGCATTTTTCATCTGTTTCAGCTACTGCTTCATGCCTCTTTTAATGCATTATGGTTCTGTTATTTTTGGACCATTATACAGCATGATCTCAAGCTGTGTTGTTTCTTCTCATATGCGTAATCTGAAGTATTTTAATCCGGACCACCCAGCTGCTTACAGCTCCGGTTATGACAAGAAAAATTTGCAGTGTTGCTTCGTTTGCGAACATGCACTACATAACCTGTTTTTGACATGTTTTAAATTTGTTTTTGCCTTTCTTTTTTAGGAAATGTTCTCACTACTGAAATGTGCAAATATTACAGCTGCTGTTGTTGTGCTGAGTTTGTTCCTGCTGCTGCTGTGATGCATTTTTTGTTACAACTTATGCTGTTGTGATGAGTTTGTTCTAGCTGCTGCAGTGTTCAGTAAGGAGTTTCCAGTTCTACACAGTGATTGTCATTGTCATGGATCATGGACATGATGCAACTCAAGCTGATACAAGTAATGAAAATGTTAATAAAGAGATGGGAATGGAAGAAGATGAGCCGTCCAAGAAAAGGAGAGGTCCATCAAGGGGATTGAAGGCTAGAAAAACAAAACAAAAAGATTTGTTATGGACTACTTATTTCACTCCTTATGGAAAATCTAGATCTGAATTCAAAAGTTTTTTGGGAAGTCTAGCAAAATCACATTGCAACATCAATCACAAATGGTTAGAAGTTCCTCAAGTATCCAAAGACTCAATGTGGCAGGAGGTTATGGTAAGAACAATGAGAGAACTCATAGTTTCACTAATATTTTGTTTCAAATGATTGAATGTTACAGTTTCGTACTAACCTCTAGTTGCTGATTGTTTAATGATAGGATGTGTATAAACTTCCAAATGACAAGATTTTTAAGAAGAAAGTGCTAGCATTCATCAGTGGATTGTTTCGCAATTTCAAGCACAAGTTGGTCCTTAACTTTATTGTAAAGGAAAGACAAGATGGAAAGAAGCCCTATGAGGTATATGATGGAATGATATCTCAGCAAGACTGGACAAAATTTTATGCTGATCGCACTACACCCGAAGCTTTGGTATGTAATGCATTTAATGTTGGATTATGAGATCTCTATTTTTATGTAAGGACTTTTTTATTTAATTACAATCATGTAGGAAGATGCTGAGAAACATAGACAAAGTCAGTCAGTCAACATATATCCTCACTACTTAGGGCCGCTTGGCTATGAGGGTATCAAGCCAAAATGGAGAGATGAGGGTCTTCTTACAAAAACTTTAGAAGATGGTACTGTTTATACTCCGAGTCTATCAGAGCCTATTGATAGAGCTGATTCTTGGGTGTTTGCTCGCACTAAGACAGATGCTCGTGGTTACTCACATATTCCTTGCGATAGCACACAACAAGTGGCGGAGAGCATTGTAAGTGCTTAAGGAATGCATCATTCACCTTTACATATCAGTATTATTTGTTGGTTTTACAAGTTGTTGATTACGATTTTAGGGAATTGATTTTGTATAGTTCATGAGCTGTCATAAACATAAATTTTATTTTTTCCATATTATCATTGTAGTTGGGACTACGACAAGAAGTGGCTGAGGGTCTGTGGACTCCTCATAGGCATGATGATGTGTTAACCCGCGCACTTGGGAAGAAAGAACATCCTGGACGTGTTAGAGGTTTTGGAGGAGAAGTACGTATCCGAGATGTTTTTGGACCACCAGGATCAAGAAGCTCTCAATCCAAGGGAATCTCAGCAGAAGATGTCTCCAAAATGCTAAATGAATTTGAAGAGAGGATAAATCGTCAAGGGATGGAACGAATGGAGAAATTGTTTGAGGAGAAGTATGGCTTTCATCCTAGTCAGCCACCAATTCCAGTGCCATCCTCACCCCATACTATCTTGCCTAGTATTGTTGGATCTGATGACCCTTACCCATTCAAAGGAGTGAAGGTGAGTATTAAGACTTGCATCTTTTTCCTTTAAATTGTACTAATAGAACTTGTTGTACTTGTTATATTACGCATTGTAGGACATGACTCATTGTCGAATGGCTTTGAATTGTGATGGGACTCAAGATGTAATTGTTGCCGAGGGTCTTTTGAGGTCCTCATCTGATGTACTTGTGCACCATAAGCAACTTCGTCGATATCATGCAAAGGTTAATGTGGATATTGTGTTGAATGGGTACAACGAAACCCCGATCCTCGTGCCTGATGATGAGTGCAAGACTTTACAGGAAGCGGTTGGTCATTTCATTCAATGGCCTTCTCGGTTGATATATATCAATGATCAGGTTAAATTTACAATCTCTTATGGACCACTTATTACATTGTGCCATTCAAACTTCAAATTCTGATTGTCAATATTTTTGTTAGATGCCTTGTAGTGGATCAAAAGGTTTAAGCAATCGCGCTGCAGAGTCGATTATGAGGGAATCACTTGTGGATGAGACAAGTCTGAATTCAATGGGTCCTAAATGCAAAAGGCTTCATGATCGTATTATTGAAATGCCACCTGATATTGTTGGTTTGAAGATTGATTGTGATAAATCTGTGTTTGGGTATGAAGAGGATTTTGAGTTAAGTCACACAGATGTAAGTCAAATGATGACCAGTGAATTGTTAGAAATATCCATCATTCAAGCCTTTATGATGTAAGTCACTTATTAACATGCGGTGTTTTAAATACTTCAATATAGTATTAAGATTTACTTTGAAAACATCATGTTGTAAATTCTAATATGTGTATTGAAATGTGTAGGTGTTTGAGAGCAAAGATGAATGATGCTGGAATTAGCTCCATTGTTTTTCTTTCCAAAAAAATGTTGTTTGGATGAAGTACATAAAAGTCCTAAGAAGTTTAAAGATTATCTTCTTAGCATGCTGATCGGAGCTAAAGATAAAAGATTTTTCTTCATTCCATATATTCAGAGGTAAGAGTAGTACATTTATTGTAGTTCTACCTCTTTTTTTATAGTTGAAACTATAAAGGTATTATTTAAGTACTTCACTTTTGTTTATCTTGTAAAAATGTGTACTGACTGTGCACATTGCCAAATATATGTAGTAAACATTGGATGTTGCTTGTTATATCTCTCCCGGATCATAAACTGCTGGTAATTGATCCCGCGGGAAAAGGAAGAACCAAGATCCAAATCAAGAATGATATAGATGTGTAAGTCACTTTATATAAATTGCATCTTAACCACAAGTATTATACATGTACCAAACGACAAGCTATTTACTATGTTAATTAGAAAATAGTATCCATCTTATATGTATTTTGGTAGATTGAGAGAGAAAGACGAGAAGAAATCAATTGAGTTTGTTTGATACAAATAAGTAGGTCATTGGTCTTGCTTGGCCTCCTGATGTATCATAGAATTATCAACAGCAGTATGCAGTAGCAAATCTGATACAATTGCTGCTCTAATTCAATTCTTTATCAAATCAATCTCAGGCTTATTCTTTCCTTTCCCTTTTTGAACAAATGTGTTGCTTGTATATTCACTGTTATTGCTAGCGAAAGACACATCTCTAAACATATATTTAATTTATATGCAGGTGCTTCCAAAACTATAGATATAAAGTTAAGAAGACCAAAGTTGCTTTCTCGTTGAAAAATGTGAATGTGAGTCTTTTTTATCGAATGTTACTTTTTTTCCCAAAGGACACCTTATGTTTCATATATAAAAAAAATACATGAATTTATTGTGGTCTTATCTGATTTCAAATTCAATTGAAATACAATTCTGGTTCTTTAGTGTCCCACACAGCCAGGTGTGACAGGATGTGGATACTATGTAATGCGGTATATGTATGAGATAGTAACTCAGCACCATGAGTCATCCAATTTGTTACAGGTGTACAATCCATAACTTTGATTATTTGTTTTCAATATTTTAGTTATCAATACAACTTCCTTAGTTTGAAATTATATGTAAGTTTGGATATACTCAAAGAATATCTAAGCTACAATTAATCATTTATTTCTCTTGTGTAGGCTTTCAAGACTTCTCTTGCTTACGATGATAAGGAAATCAAAATGCTGCTAGATGAACTTGCAGAATATATTGAGGATCATGCAACTTTTGTCTATCATGTTGTCAAAGGTTTGCAAGAATATGACATCAGGTTCCATCTTTTATAAATTTTGTTCTTATTATGCTTGGTCTCGACCTCTTCATGTGTTTGAAGTGAGAATTTTGGTGGCTGTATGCTTGAATTAGCTGGAATGGATACAAGGAGCGTCATTAGATAGTTGTAATGAAGTGCCTTTTGTATGAACATAAGTTAGATGTGTGGTTCTGTTTTTTGTGAAGCTGGTTTCATTAATTGGTACTCAGGATGAGCAATTGTGAATTTCTTTTCTTTTGGCTTGCCTCCGCAAAGAGGTGTTGTAATGAAGTTGACATTACCACACAACTTATATAAATGCGAGTTTCCAACAATGAAGCATTATATTTGTAACTAAGTAGTACATACTGTCCTCAAGCTTTTCTCTAAGGGAAATTGATATCACCAAGTGGGCAACGCAGCAAGATGTTATTCAATCCCAGTTGAACTTCATGCTCCTTGACTTAGATGATAATGCCTCTGTTAGCAGCTGTGAGAAGAACTTACCGTTGGAGGATTCCTAAAAGGAAGGTGGGGTAGATCACCAAGCCTCAACTACGGTTTTTGCGATTGCTGCTGGAACGCTTCTTTCTCTTATGGGTATAGATTCTTTCTTTCTTTGTCTTTGCATTCTGGATAACTTGAGGCCTGCTGCTTAGTTGATTGCTTCTGTTGTTTAATTTGTTATAGCAACACTTGTGATGAGAGGGGACTTACAACACTAGAAAGTGTTACCCTTTTCTTTCCAGATTTTGATAGGGAAAGTGTGGATTATTATTACCAGCTGTTTTTTTTTTTGTAAGCAAGCCGATGCTGTGGTGATTCCCCTTGTACATAATTAGAGGGGGGATGAATATGTAATTCATGAATTTTTGTATAGTAAGTATTTTTTTATCAGGTTGTATCATATTGAATATTATTACCAGGTACAATTTGAATGATATTATAAGTGTGGTCTCTTATTATATGGAAAATAATTAAAAAAAATCCCTTAGGTGTCGGTTTTCAAAAGACCCGACACTTTAGCATTTATTATTTTTTCTAAAAATACACTTCTGGTGTCGGTTAAATGTTAAAAACCGACACCTAAGAGTACTCTAAGGTGTCGGTTTTTTGTTGAATACGACACCACAAACTCATACATCCCTGTCATAGGCATAGTCTAGAGCTTCGGTTTTGGATAGCCTAAAGCGTCGGTTTTATAAACCCACACCATAGTGCACATCTGAAGCCACGCTTCCAAAAACCGTCGCCTCAGATACAAACCTGCAGTGTCACCCTGCTGAGTGACGGTTTGAAAACCGACACCTAAGGGGTTTTATAACCCACGCTATAGATGTTTTTTCTACTAGTGTATCTTGTGTTGATGTATTAGATGATAATGTGGCAGCAACAAGTGTTAACTTGAGCTGATGTTGTAACACCCCAACTCCAAATACAATGATCGTTGCATAAAAGTCCATCTCATTCATTAACCACGCACTGGAAAAGTTCTACTAAATTGGTGTTACCACCGTTAGTCACCCACGTGACTAACTAGGCCTATTCTCTTACAAGTCACGGTCTGACTAACCGGATAATTAATCGAGCATCTATATTAACAATCCATAAAACACAACTTATACCGAGTATCTCATATCCTAATACATCATACTAACATCTCATCAATTTACTAAACGAGTGTACATGCACAACTCGTGTAACAAATGTAAAAGCAACCCGAAGTACTCTACCCGCTCCTACTCTCAGGTTGAGTCCTCGTCTGGTACCTACCTGCAAAGTATAATCACAGGCCCCAAGGGGCTCAGCATATTGCTGGTACAGAAAACGTGCAGCCCACAAGCTAGCAGGGCGACACACGACTACTTTGTCGTATACATGCAATTGTTTATTCATACAAATAATAATAAGAAGTACGATAACAAACAACACATTTATGTGAAACATTCACAGTTCAAATAAATCGAACGTCGTAATGGACGCCCATTAATGAGTAAGTTAGATTCCTAACTCCTAAGGCCTGAGAATTGTTTAGTTCTCGTGTTTGACAATACCTTATAAGTGTTAACCGTTCTCTTAAAAGAACTGGTTGTTCTCTAACTGAATTGTTTATTTTTGTCGGGTCAAGGTAACCCTAGCCAATGAGTTGTTAGCTCCATTGGGTTAATAAACGTTAATTCTTAAATTATGAGGGGTGTAGGCTTGACCCTCCCGCGCCTCCTGAATTTGCCTCCCACCTCAAACTGTTCACTCGAGCTGGTCGGGTCTGTTTGTCGACCCTAGGCGGCAAGTCGTAGACGAGCCATATGCGGAAGACAGATCTGATACAGATGCCGACCTCCTAACCTAAACATGCTTGACCGGAGTCAGTCCCGGATTCCTCTCCTCCCAAGTTCCAGCTAGTTGAAGTCTCATTGACAATTTGTTAGTTAAACCTCTCTCGGTATTAACCAACTAACAACAGGGAGTATTTATAACCTTATACAATTGTTACCAAACATAGTTAATGAACAAGCTCTGAATCAAGTCGTGTTAGTGTGCAATGGACACACAATAACAATACAGTAGACGGTTTCATGCTTAATCTTGTTTGGTCGTATCACAATACACATAGCACACAAACCGAGGTAGACCCCGTTAGCAAACAAGCTACAAGAATCCCATACCGTACACCGGAGATTGGCTAGCTCTTAATCCCACGTTCGCCTAATCCGCCGAACGCCTCCGACTATCTAGATCTGTAACCAAAACTAGTATTAGTATCTGTGTCTTAGAACTAATTGGGTTCTCTTTTCAACTTAAACCTCTTCCTAGGTTAACCCGGGTATAATAGTATACTGTTAAACGGGTTTGTTCATTTAGGAGCGGTTTTAAACTCAATTCTAATTCATTAACATACTAACGTCGTTAGCAGTTATTTAGTTACACAGTTAGCAACTTTAGACTTATACGGACCTTGTATTAGGTTTTAGTATTTTTCACTATTCATCCGTATTTCACTATTCATTTATACGGTCTCGTATTCTACTATTCACCGTATTCCCTATTCACGTATACGTCTTGTATTTTACTGTTCACATATACGTCTCGTATTTTAATGTTCACGTATACGTATTTACTGTTCACGTATACGTATTTACTATTCATGTATACGTATTTACTATTCATGTATACGTATTTTTCCATGTATACCAAAATTTACGTATACGTCCGTATGATACTCCGTATCAATACGTATTTATTTCTTTTTCCAACATAACTTGTATTTTCTTTAAAATACATTAAGTATTGATTTCTCCTATACTTATTAAATTACGGGTATACCCCTCGTATACCTTAAGTTATATACGGGTCTCGTTTAACCCCGTCTTAACTCTGTTTCTTTTACAACTTGTTTCTAAATTCTTTATTTAATTTCCTTAACCTTCTAAACAAATAAAAATGTGTTATTTACATTACTTACCCATAGTTTTCTCTTAATCTCTATTTTACTCATAATAAGTTCTAAACTTGTTATTTTTATTTCTAATTTCTTCCAAAGTCTTTCTTAATTAATTTCTTTTATACTTTTGGTCAATTACCAAAATATACCCAAGTTTGACCACTCTTTTATGGTCAAACCCCTAACTTTCCATTACAATTTACCTAACCCCTAACATCCAAGGTAAGTACATAACAAAGTAAGTAAACAAAGTCTTCCACCAGCGGTCTCATGGAGTTAGGGTACTCATGCCCTATCTACTCCCTTGCCTTTATAGGCTCCAGCATCAGTAGATGTCTGGCCATCCTGACCGCCTCGTGGTACTCCAGATCCTCCAACTGTGGTCTTCTGAGTATTCTTTGGTGGCCTGTAATTACGGCTCTCAGGGTTCATCCAGCATTCGAATCCCCTATGGCCTTCTTTGTGGCAGCACACGACACTCGACTTTGCGGCCTTCGCAGTCGACCCCAGGATGGTCCTTCCCACAACGCTTACAGTAAAAATGGCGCTGGGGCTGTCCGGTGCCTGATGGTAGTATTTAAGTGTAGGTTAATAACTGTTGATATATAGGTTAAGGTCACAATTTAATTTAGGAAGTAGGTGTTCTCACCCTTAGGAGGTGCAGATCTCAGAGGCTTAGCATCTATAGCTGGGCCGGTCAACCGAAGGACGGGCTCTTTTCCCTTTTGTTCCCTGGTGACCCTGCTGCCCTTTCTTTGGAAAGAATTTCCTGTTAAAGGTTCGGGTCAGCATTTATAAGGTGTTTAATATGATAAGCAATCTAGAAATGGAATAAGTCCTTACTTTCCCTTCTTTTGGCTTTCACCTGGAGATGCTCCTCCACCCTCAGACTCTCCCTCAGGGTTCTTCCTTTTCTTGGCCCCGAGAGTCTCTTCCCGAGTCTGGAGCATTAGCTCCGTCCTCGAGGCAGCCTCATAACACTCTTGGAATCTCCTTGGTAAGTTCTCACAAAGTTAATTGATAATGTAGTAAGTAAAGAATTTTTATGGCTTTCATGTTAGCACCTGGATGGTAGTGTAGAGGGTAGCACCCATCGCCATCTGAATGCGAAATAATAGTCCTCCCCGGAATTTCTCGACCTTCACGGTCTCTGAGTAATCCACACCGGGAATGAAGTCCAGCTGACCAATGAATCGAGCGTAATACTCATCCACGGTCAGACCTCCTTGGGTCAATGTCTCGGACTCCTGGCACTTCTTCTGTTTAAGATGTGCTGGGTAGTACTTCCCTCTCAACAACTCGACAAAGGCAGCCCACGAAAAGTCGGGCGTAGCCAGGTGATGGTCCTTGACCAACCTCCACCAAGTACTGGCTGCATCCTTCAGATGGAAAGCACAATGCGACCTTCTTGTCGTCTGGTACCGGTAAGCTTCAAATGTTTTTCTCATGTTCAACAATGTAACGCTCCAAAGCTACGGGGTCTGTTCCCCTGAATATGTAGGTGGTCGGGTCTCGCCAACTGACTTCAGCCAGTTCGTTTCCCTGGGCTGTGGCGGGTGGACTGGTGCTCCTCCTATTTGGGTACCCAGCTGTGCAAGAACAGCAGCAACCGTCTCCGCAACTCCTGGAATGCCGGGGTCACCGCCTCTACCTCTTTCAGTACCACGCCCTCTAGTTCCACCAGACATCTGTAGTACAGTATGTCACATAAATACTCGGTAAATTTACCGTACACAACCAATAGATATTAAGTTGCCTTAAGGCTAACCTGTCACGCAATTTGCGTTACTAGACACCATATCTTTCTAAGACGAATCGTCTCGTAACTCCCAAATATTTCCCATAATTTCCCAAGTCCTAAGCTCACTGTCTTTTCCTACTTTCTCGTCATCAGAGCGGTACTCCGCTCTGATACCACTTTTGTAACACCCCTCTCCATAATCACATATAATCCCTCACGTAGCAATAATTAAAACGTCTCGCAGCGGAAAAATAAACAACAATTACAAACTCACTCGGTGTCACCGGCCATTACTCGCCCATGCGAGCAACGTAGCCAAACTACATCCAACTTCCAAATAAACAAACTGCTAACCGCAGTGATAACGAGAAACTCCTATACATCATACTAAATCCATAAATCATAAACATCGACAAGTGAGCATCTACCCAATCTTAAAAATATACAACTCACATAAGACCATACACATCTTCATTGCTATACAACATCTCCAACTACCCTGTTCCTGCTCTTCAGCTCCGACAATGATCAACAACCTGTAATGGTGTAGTATCAGCGATAGACGCTGAGTATGCCGGGCCTGGACCCTAATGGTCACTTGTCATTTTAACCATCTTATTATTAGATTGGTTTCATGCTTTTCCTTTTTACAGTTATAATCAAAGCTGAAGCATAAATGTATAATATACATAATCAACCATCCAAATATCCATAAACATTAGTCATCCATCCAAACCAAACATTCATAGAATATTTCAAATAACATTTGTAATCGAACGTAACGAGCAATAACAATTTAATGTACCATGTACATTCGCCGTAGCGTACAGTTTTCATATTTAATTTACCTTAGCCTTGTAGGCTCCATCCAACCATCAACATACAATAAAATAACCACAAGTATAACCAATGAACAACAAAGCGAAACAACGAGAATAATAAACAAGTATTTAGTCTCGTCCATGGTATTGTTCGCCACTGTATAAGTCTCAATTGTTTTAGTTGTTCAGTTATACCTAGTGACAATGTCTCGTTAAAACGACATGTCTCTAGTTACCCATATATTATGGCGGGTCACCCACGGCAGTAGCCACTCCAACGGTAGAGTCTCCGACCAACGAGCCATTCTAGCTCACGGGAAATTTTCTTGATACTTACGGACCCGTACACGGACATCCTGGTATCGTTTTTGTGATCACAGCGCGCACCAAGAGCCACATCCTCTTGGCTTTACTTTCATTCCATTAATTAATTAATTATACCATCGCATCGCATTACCAAATTTTCTAACACAGCAGACTAAGGTCATTAGTCCAATCCGGAGTCTGTAAACTCGGGATCCAGTGCTAGATACAAGAGCGGCGTATAGAAAGGCCAATGCTCCGTATAAAAGTCCCAGATAATATGTATATGTTATTATCATAGTGCTACAACGTTTTACTTACGTTCCTTATATTTCATATAAGATAGCACCATAGCCGCTAGTTCGTTTTATATATATAGGTTCATATATACGAACCAATACTGTTAACTCAACAACAGTAAATAATAAGCAGCTATGAATATACAGTTCATGCATATTAATTACCACATTCAGACAAACAATCTTATCACAGATCACACAGAAGTCTGAACTGAGGAAGCCCTCAGAGACAATCCGAGACACATAACAACATACAAGTTATATCAACCAAATCCGAGCCCAAGGAGCAACCTTAGGACAACTCGGATCAAACCCCTTTACATACCGTTCACCCTGACTATTACGGTGGAGTATGAATCAGCAAGATCCTACGCTCCGTGCAGTCCGTTAGCTCGTCAAGCGTCCTTGTCAGAAGTATACTCTAAACGGTAATAAAACTATAAGTCAGTCTCCATGACTAACTACATCCGGTATTTCCGAATAATAAGTAACCCCGACAGTTCACCCCTGTTTTCTACAGTTGTTTGTTACAGGTTTCTCTAAAACAGTCGGCTTTGTTACTTAAAACGTGTACGTCAAAACATTCAACTGTTAAGTTTAATTCCTTATATTTCCTTTAATCTTATCCACATCTAGTTTAGGTACGTAACCTATAGTTGCATGTATGCATGCATTCTTATATTATATTGCATTCTAAAATTCATAACTTATAGTTCGTAACTATATATTTTTTTTAAAATAACCACCATTAAATCATATGGTTTCCAACCAAAATATATTTATCCACCTTATATACATTATTTTGGTGTATGTATATATATTTTTACCACGTAGGTAATTCTCATGAGTTTCATAAACTCTTATATTTTATGTTACATTTTATCATCTTTTATTAGATGATTATTCCCATTAGTCGTATTATATTATACAACTTATATTAAGGTTATTATCCTAATATCATGTAACATCTTATATTGTATAATTACAACTCCTAAGGTTTATTCCATAAACACCTTAGTTTATAAATCTCATTTATTTATAGTTTGTCACATTATTTTATGTGAGTACCCTTCCTTATAAATTCCATCTAAACCATATCATTGTCATAACATTTATAACATTATAGACCTTAGTCTAAAATTCATCTTTCAACTCTTATTAACTCAGTATAGCCCTTATCTTAATTTAAATTCCGTTTTGACCACATAACATTATGTAATGTTATACCATATACTAATATCATACTATGTGATATTTTTATTCCCTTTAACTTATAACCTATAGTTTTTATACAAAACCATTTATTATTGCCTCTCAGGCACCATAAGAAAATCTTATTCTTTTCCATAAACCATAGTTTCCTTTATTTACAAAATCACCCCTTTCTTTTTACCATGTTATATATACCATTTAATATAACATTTCTAACTTATAAAAGAGTATAACCTATGGTTATTTTTCGTAAATTCCGAACAGCCCTTGTGCTATTCTATAATTGCCATTTGGCCCTATTTATAACACATAGTTCTTCCATATCATTAAAACCATATTTTATACACATATCTTAATAATTCTAAAAATCACCAAATTCCACCAAAGGGTTAAATATCCTTATTAACCCATATTCTTTTGATATTTACCATTCCACCATCTATTTTTCTCCAAAGTGTCATAATGACATATTAACTATATATTATACATATATAGTTTATTTTAATTCCAAAATCCACCAAATAAATTCCTAAAAATTCCTAATAGCCCATGGGTGTTTAAAATACCATTGTACACCCTTTATTTTTGGTGATAACATATTTACCACATATGTTATAAAAATATTACCATTAAATACATAACTTATTATAAAACCTTAAATAAGTTATCTAACTTATTTATTTTGGTCAAAACCTAGCATATGGTCAATGTTGACCTCCTTAATATTTCCTTGACCATTAATTCCTAATAATTACGGTTTGCACCCAAACTTTCTAGAAATCACCATTTAACCCCAAAACTTTATAAAATCTTATAAACTTTATTTTAACTCCTTTTACCTCTAATTTTCGGCCTTATTATTCTAAAGCCCCCAAATTTAATTTAATTACACCTAAGACCCCATTTATTTTCGGTAATGCATTTATACTACTTAAACTTAATTAAAAGCTTGTAAATGCATAAATAAAATGGCCTAAAATACATGGCCTTATTACAAACATTGGCTTGCAAAATAAATTACACATAAATGTCCCAAAATACATATAAATTTTCGGCCTCACCACACACTTTCCATTTAATTACCAAACTTCCACATAATGTCTTAAATTTGACAATTATGCTTGTTTAATTAGTTATAAAATTTATTAAACCATTCCTTAAAAATTTTAAGGTCAAACAAGACCTTGTTTTTCTCCTTCACTCACGGCAATTAACATACACACACTTAAACTTGTGTTCATGTATCAAGTTAAGGTTTTAAGTGATTTATACCTTGATTTAGCTTAGGTAAAGCCTTGTTTGAGTTCGCCACCTTAAGGAGAAATTCTCCACAGCTTGTTTTACATGTTTTCAACAGAAACCAAGGCCTAGTTAGTCTCCAAGAAAGATCTAACCATACGAAGTAATTTAATGTAAGATTTAAGGCAAAAATCACCTTAAGAATGCAAGGAGAGTTCAAGATGGTTTCGACCTGAATCAAGCACACCACAAGGTGTTAGATCTACCATATTGACATAGGAAATAGCTAGATCTCAACAAGCTACCTTGTTATTAGGTTTTACCTTGGAAAAATGCCTTAAAAGAGGGTATTTCCTTTGGATCTCGGCCATCCTTGCTCCAAATGGCTAACCAACAGATTCCACATGAAAAGGAGAAGAAGATGAGGCTATGACCAAAGTTTCACATCCGAACTTGAAGGGAATCAAAAGTTATGAGCTTAAAGCACATTTTTACCTTAAAATGTAGATTTGAACAACCTTGGTCCCTCTACTGGTCTCAACCGAGTTTAGCTCTTGTTCTAACCTTAGAACACTGAGAATAAGCCATAGGAATTGATGAGCCACGAAATCTAGGTGTTGGTAGTGAAGAGATGAAGAAAAAGAGCTAAAAATGACATTAAAACACTTACATTAAGAGCTTAGGAGCTAGGTTTGCCTTCCATGCTCAAGAACACACTTGAGAGATTCAAAGGAAGGGGAGAGCTCGGCTGGGCAGAAGAGAATCGGACAAGGAAGGGAGAAATGAGTGGAAAGGCTTGAATTATTTGAAAAAGTAAGTTAATTTTCAAAAAGTAAATGTATTAGGTAGGAATTATTGTCAATCAAGGACTTATGCTGCCTCCTCTCTTATTGCAGCCAATTTCCATGGTCCAAGTGGGTCAATTAATTGACCATTGACCATACTTGGTCAATTTGACTCATGCGGGCCCACTTTAGGGTTTATTAATATTTTAATATTAAATTTGTTAAAATTCGTAAATTTCTGGAATTAAATTCCTAATATCATATAATATGATATTTTATTATATTTAAAGGTATTTATAACCTTTTAGCCCATTTAAAACCAATTTAGAAGGCGATTACACAAAAACGTGCTTTAAGGAGTTTTAGTGCACATTTTGTGTCGCAAGGTGTTTCTGGGCTTGGTTTTCTTTGACAACGGTTTTGTTGTGTTCCTTACATGATATTTTATCATGTAATTCAATTTTATATCATTTAGAGGTCATTTGATTTTTAAGGGTTTCCTAGAGCACCTTTTTGCCCTTTTTGACCTTGAAGCATGTAAATGCTTTTTCTTTGTGTTGGAGTGTTGTCCAACGGTTATAATATGTTTAGTAATGTGTTAATATGCTTAGAACAAATTTTTAGGTCCTAAGTAGTTCATTTGGGTATTTATTTACCCTTAGCAGTCAAAGGGTGCAACATCTTGATTTGTGTTGACCACTGTTGTTCTCAGTTGACTATTAAGGCATGTTTAGGCCTTAATTAAAGTGATTAAATATTTAATCCATGCTTTAATAATTTGGGGTATTTCACCTATCTTGGAGTATGACTTGCATATGCATTCGTAGTCGCTGAGCTATTGCAGTCAGGTCTTTGCAACTCCTTTTTTTGTAGGTTCGGAGTTACCCGCTTCATAATTGACTTTTAGGTAGTCCCTATGCTCTTGCGCGGTATTATCCCACTGTTACTGCTCCCTTGGACTGTTGTCCGGTGTTTCTGTCACTTCTCTTGTCCTTTCATTGCACTCGTGGTACTTCCCTTCTTACTGGTATGGCGGGGTTATATCGACTGCTGTTGGAGAAATATGTGACTACTTCTACCACTTAGGCAGTGTACCTAATCGTTTTGCGGGATAGTGGATTCGTGGGGTTGTCGTACTCTTGGGGACCTCGCTGTGGATAACTGACAGTGGATTAAATTTACTGAGACTTCTAGTAAATAGATTTTATCGTTTTTTAAGGAGAGAATTAACAGCTAACAAAATAATAAAAATAGAAATTATAAATCTTTTGTTTTTGAGAAAGCATCCCGAGTTGTTCTGCTCATCTATTTTATCAATTATATTAATATAAACTTTACCACTTAAGTAATAAACTCAGAAACTATAAATAATTCGTTGACGACTAAATCTAACGAACCCTAACCAGTTGCTAGAACTAGCAGCAGACTAATGCTCTAATCCGGACACAACCAATCGCGCATAAAGAACAGCTTCCATTTGAGACTAATTAACCTATAGGCCGGATCAGGCTTCTAGCTGTTAATCAGGTTTAACTTCCCACGTCTTGTTATCTATCTCAGCTCTCGCATGTTGATTAGAAAACTACAAATATTGCTTTAATAATTGATCAGAGAATTAAAGCAGATCAAGAACTGGAATTTAAACTACTACTTTAGATAAAATCATAGTGGAAAGCTTAACATAACATAATTATATAAAATAGGCTCGCATCCCAAACCTGGGAGGGCTTAAGTTTATTAAGTAAACATAACTATATATAAACAACATTTTAACAAAATAAGAGAAAGGGTAGAGAAAACTCCAGCTAGCAAGTTGACTCTGAATCCTAGCTCCGCCTCTGTATCCACGTCGTCCGTAATAATAATACTAATTAATGGCAGAGATGTGGTGTGGTGGAAAAACAAATAAAAATGGAGAAAACGGGGAGAATAGAAATGGATGTGGAGAGGCACGAGGCCTCTGTGTGATGGATGGGTGTGGTGAGCTGTTGTGAACTGATGATGAACTGGCTTTGGATTTCAAGAAGGGATGCCTAATACTGAGGATGGGCGTTGGTTTTTATAGGCAGAAGAAATGGGAAGCAGACAAGAGAGCAGTCAGGACGGTGCAGTCGGTGTGATTAAATGGCGGTGGAGTTGGTGAGCAGATCGTGGGCAGCAGCAATCACAGAGGCGGCGTCACGCGTGCACAAATTAAGGTGGGCGCCGAAGGAGTCTGCAATTAATGAATAGTAGTTCGAGTGCGGCGCCGCGAAGAAGGAAGAAGAAATCGCCGCGAAGAACGACTCCGCGTCGGATTTAATCTCGTCTGCTTGCCCAGTCCGCTTGAAAACAGGCGGACACCTCTTGTGTCTGCGCCTCTCTTGTCCGCTACTTATCAGGCGGTTGCGCCTCCTGTGTTGTCCGCCTCGTATCAGGCGGTCGCAGCCTTCTCGTGTCCGCGCCTTATCAGGCGGTCGCAGCTTCCTCTTGTCCGCCTCTTTGTGATGTCAACATGTGGACGTGTATATTTGTGTTGCCATTTTTGACCGGCTCTAGATTCTTCATTATAAGTCCGTTTTACTTGCCATTTGTTGCGTTGGAAAGCTCATGAGATCATCTATCCATTTACATGGCTTTTTCCTACATTTAACACATAAAATATATCAATTCATATCAAAACATAAATCTAGGAAAATCGTAAGATAAGTGAGAAATACGACACAAATTGCTATGAAAATAGGAAGAATTAAAGCCCTAAAAGTAGATGTATTTCTCGCTTATCAACTGCGTCGCATGTCGACCCATGTTGCCGGTAATTATTATTTTCTCATTGGTAGGATTCCGTTGGTAGCGCATGTTTCAACGTTGCGCTCCAATTGGGACCTTCAAGTCTTGAAAGACTATTGCATAACGAGGTGCTTCTCGTATTGTATAATGCTAAGTATTTGCCAGATCGGGTTTTCCCAAGTAAGAGAAAGCTTGTCATCTCTCTGGCATTCATTTCCGGTATCTTAGAACCAGGGGCGCGGAGGGCGGGTCAGGTATTATAGATATCCGATACACATCGGGGAATCCTAACTAACGCACCTCTCGCACTAACACTCAACCCTTATCCCAAAGCCTAAAGTTCCTAACTCGGTAATTCCTAAGCTCGGTAATTTCCAGTCATTAGAGCGTAACTACGCTCTGATACCACTTTTGTAACACCCCAACTCCAAATACAATGATCGTTGCCTTAATTCCATCTCATTCATTAACCACGCAGCAGAAAAGTTCTACTAAATTGGTGTTACCGCCGTTAGTCACCCACGTGACTAACTAAGCCTATTCTCTTACAAGTTACGGTTTGACTAACCGGATAATTACTCGAGCATCTATACATTACAATCCATAAAACACAACTTATACCGAGTATCTCATATAATAATACATCATACTAACATCTCATCAATTTACTAAACGAGTGTACATGCACAACTCGTGTTACAAATGTAAAAGCAACCCGAAGTACTCTACCCGCTCCTACTCTCAGGTTGAGTCCTCGTCTGGTACCTACCTGCAAAGTATAAATCACAGGCCCCAAAGGGCTCAGCATATTGCTGGTACAGAAAACGTGCAGCCCACAAGCTAGCAGGGTTACACATGACTACTTTGTTGTATACATGCAATTGTTTATTCATACAAATAATAATAAGAAGTACGATAACAAACAACACATTTATGTGAAACATTCACAGCTCAAATAAATCGAACGTCGTAATGGACGCCCATTAATGAGTAAGTTAGATTCCTAACTCCTGAGGCCTGAGAATTGTTTAGTTCTCGTGTTTGACCATACCTTATAAGTGTCAACCGTTCTCTTAAAAGAACTGGTTGTTCTCTAACTGAATTGTTTATTTTTGTCGGGTCAAGGTAACCCTAGCCAATGAGTTGTTAGCTCCATTGGGTTAATAAACGTTAATTCTTAAATTATGAGGGGTGTAGGCTTGACCCTCCCGCGCCTCCTGAATTTGCCTCCCACCTCGAACTGTTCACTCGAGCTGGTCGGGTCTGTTTGTCGACCCTAGGCGACAAGTCGTAGACGAGCCATATGCGGAAGACAGATCTGATACAAATGCCGACCTCCTAACCTAAACATGCATGACCGGAGTCAGTCCCGGATTCCTCTCCTCCCAAGTTCCAGTTAGTTGAAGTCTCATTAACAATTTGTTAGTTAAACCTCTCTCGGTATTAACCAACTAACAACAGGGAGTATTTATAACCTTATACAATTGTTACCAAACGTAGTTAATGAACAAGCTCTGAATCAAGTCGTGTTAGTGTGCAATGGACACACAATAACAATACAGTAGATCGATTTCATGCTTAATCTTGTTTGGTCGTATCACAATAACACATAGCACACAAATCGAGGTAGACCCCGTTAGCAAACAAGCTACAAGAATCCCATACCGTACACCGGAGATTGGCTAGCTCTTAATCCCACGTTCGTCTAATCCGCCGAACGCCTCCGACTATCTAGATTTGTAACCAGAACTAGTATTAGTATCCTGTGTATTAGAACTAATTGGGTTCTCTTTTCAACTTAAACCCTTTCCTAGGTTAACCCGGGTATAATAGTATACCGTTAAACGGGTTTGTTCATTTAGGAGCGGTTTTAAACTCAATTCTAATTCATTAACATACTAACGCGGTTAGCAGTTATTTAGTTGCACAGTTAGCAACTTAAGACTTATACAGACCTTGTATTAGGTTTTAGTATTTTTCACTATTCATCCGTATTTCACTATTCATTTATACGGTCTCGTATTCTACTATTCACCGTATTCACTATTCACGTATACGTCTCGTATTTTACTGTTCACGTATACGTCTCGTATTTTACTGTTCACGTCTCGTATTTTACTGTTCTCGTATACGTATTTACTGTTCACATATACGTATGTACTGTTCAGTACGAGGCAGTATACTATCAATAGTACTAATTCTATTCTTTTATGTTGTATCAACTATCCCTCATATACCAAAATTTACGTATACGTCCGTATGATACTCCGTATCAATACGTATTTATTTCTTTTTCCAACATAACTTGTATTTCTTAAAATAATTAAGTATGATTTCTCCTATACTTATTAAATTACGGGTATACCCCTCGTATACCTTAAGTTATATACGGGTCTCGTTTAACCCCGTCTAACTTGTTTCTTTTACAACTTGTTTCTAATTCTTTATTTAATTTCCTTAACCTTCTAAACAAATAAAAATGTGTTCTTTACATTACTTACCCATAGTTTTCTCTTAATCTCTATTTTACTCATAATAAGTTCTAAACTTGTTATTTTTTATTTCTAATTTCTTCCAAAGTCTTTCTTAATTAATTTCTTTTTACTTTTGGTCAATTACCAAAATATACCCAAGTTTGACCACTCTTTTGGTCAAACCCCCTAACTTTCCATTATTTACAATATTACCCCTCAAGTTAATTTAACTTAACTTTTTATTCCTTTATCCTTTTAATATCTAATCTTTTGCTAAAAATTTTATTCTAGCTCCTCTAAACATTTCACAAACTGTCATTGACCAAGTTTGACCTCGTTTGACCAGGGAAATTACCATTTTACCCTTGTGGTCTTTTCTTTTATCCTAACTCATTTATTAACCAATTTAACCCCAATTAATTTCTAATTTTCGTAACTAATTTTCCTACAGATTTTTGAACATCAAAAATAATTTTAAACACCTCTAAATCACCAGATTTAATTATCTAATGTTATAGTATATAGATACCATCTTTTATTAACCTTAAATATACCAAAAACCTTATAAATTCTAATAATACTTATAAACTCTTTATAAATTGTAAACTTAATTTTACAATTATTTTCTCATCACCTAAACTCTCAAAATTTCCATATTGACCTCATATATTTTCAGTAATCACCATTAGGTACTAAAACTTCTTAAATTTTTACATATTACTCTTAATTACTCTAATTTCTTTCATTTAACTAAGTTAGATAATTTTTCTAACTCAATTAATACCCTTAATTTTCGGCCATAATATAAACCATAGTTTATGAATTTTTCTTGTATATTATGATAGCTTATATTGAAGCTTATGTCATAAGGAGTATACATCTAATTTTAGATTTAATAAACATTAACTTTTAATAAGCTAAAAATTGAATATTAATCACCAAAATTTCGGCAATAAATAATAAGATGAAGAACATGTTAGATCTTATATATATATATCAACAATTAGAACCTTGAAATAGGTAGTTGTAGGATTTACCTTGTATATTAATCTTTAGCTTAATATTAAGCTTGTTTTCCTTAGAAATTTTGACAGCAATTTGCTAGAGAAATTGGCTCCAAAATCATAGAATAAGATGAAGAATAAGAAGGGTTAGTAACCCTAGGCACTCGGCCTTGATGAAAATCAAAGAAGGAAGAGTTTCCAAGAAGGCAATGTTTTAGCTCTTGAATCAAAGGCACTTCTTCGTGGTTTTTTCCTGTGAATCTGGGGCTCGTGAGCTATGGTTGTAAAGCTATTTGAAATAGGATTCCAACGGGCTATCAAGCTTGTTATTTGGAGTTAGGACGAGAAAGTTATGATTTCTACAAGACAAGGTTTTCTTTAATGTTCTAATCTAGCTAAATGGTGTTCTTCATGGAGTTTCTTCAAAGAGAGGAGGAGCTACGAATTTGGGAGCTCTCATATGACAGGTAAGTGTCTGATTAATGATTTACTCAGGGGACAAGGATGATAAGGCAATCAAGGAAGTCTTAAAGGGTAATGTTATTATAATATAAAGTAATTATGTGAATAGTATTGTAATGACTCATTAGTTGCTTTATGTAATTGATTGAGCAAGCTGACCTCTTATCCCGTTGTAGCTGCTGACTTCACTCAACAAAGGATGGTCAATTTTTACCATTGACCATTCTTAGTCAATATTTGACTAAATAGGCACTATTTGAGGTTACTATTCACATTAAATATTATATTTGTAAAGGTTTTGGTAAAATCCTCAAATTAAATTCCTAATATGATATTAGGTAGTATACATGTATTTTAGTATGTATACAAGGCCAACTAGCCACTCAAAACCAATTTCGAAGATAATTCGCAAAAACACGTTTTAAGGAGTTTTCGGGCTCCTTTTTGTGTCTTAACTCTTTTTAGAGTTTGGTTTGCTTTTAAAATAATTTTATTATTTTATTTTAGTACATTCACATATAATCAAGCCTTTAAAACCATCCGAGACTCATTCTTAAGACAATATATCCAAAATATTCTTTAAGGGGTTTTTATGGCATATTTTTGTCTTGAGTTGTTTCTGAGTTTGGTTTTCTTTGGTAATGGTTTCATAATGTTCTTAGCTTGATTATAAGACTTATGAATTCACTTTGGATCCTTATTGAGGTCATGAAATCTCTATGGTTTCTTTAAACACATTTTCCTTTAAAACACATTTTTGTGCTCTAAGGTGCATTTTTGGTTTAAACGCTAATTCCGCTTAATGCGTATTACTAATCGTAGAGGTATTTCACATTTGAAATCTCTTGGGAACTTATTGGTAGTTCCCTAATTTATTTGTGCTCTTTAAAACACCTTTTGCTCTAATTGTTCCTAAAGCATGTTTTGGTGTAAATTGTTGTTTAACGCTTCTTCTAATGTTTCTAAGGCACGTTCTAGCCTTAGTATATCCTAATTAGATAGTTCATTAATATATTAAGGTTTGGGGTATTTCAGATGTAGTATTTAAAAACTTGGTTGCAACATTCTACAGTCTTCTTCAACGGGAAGGAGTGTAAACCAGTTAAACACCACCTACATCAATTGCGACTGTTAGTTTCCAGCTATTTGCTAATCTCTTACACCATCAAAAACTTTGGTCGTCTATTCTTCAAATGTAACACTTATGGTTTCTTCATGTGGTGGGACATGGTAAACCGACCCACAAATGGATGGCCTATTGATAGCAATGCCACATCAAACTGACAATCTAACCCTGTTCATTAATTATTTGGAAATTAACAATGAAAATACAGTAGGTGTTAAAGGAGCTGTCACTGAAATGTTTGAGAATTTGAACAACATCAAGACCCAGTTACAGCTTTGGAGATTGGGCTTAAGGAGGTTAAAACGATGATATCTAAGCCGATGCTTCTCGTCTATGCTTTTGTTGTTGCTGCAGTTATCTATTCACTACTAGTCTAGATATTAGTGATGCTGCCAAGTAGGAGAAAACATTGTAATCCCTTTTATACAACAATTCCACCTTTTGCACAATCTGTAGAATTGTTTGTAATTCGGCTATATGTAGTTTCAGTGACTATGATGTAATGTTTAGCTACAAATGTAATGTGTGTACTATTGCTTACTTATGTTGGACCAAGTGCTATTATAATATATGTTTAGGTTTTCCAAAACAATCTATGTGCAATCTTTTTGTTTTATAATAGTTGTTGCGGTATTCTACTAGCATCAACAATTAAATGTCGTTTTGTGGGCGGCAATTGTTTCTTAAACAGGAACAGCTTGTGCCTGAACACGATCCCCATGTCTTGTTTGATTTAGCTTCAACTGCTGTTACTGTTAAGAATGAGTGTGAGGGGATCAGGTATATCGATGGTTGTACACAGTTTTCCCCTTATATGATTTAACAATGATCAGACATATTTTTTAATGATCTAACTCTTGCTGCTCGTTATGTGCAGCCACCATTGTGAGGACTTTCCAAGACACAACATCAGTACTATGTGGGACCTTGCAGTGGCAGCCCCTAGGGAGGAATTAATTTTATCTACGGATATTGTACCCACTGCTACACACCAGCAACATACAACAACAACCGATCCTGAAAAATAAGGGGTATGTCACACTAAGAGAGTAGATGGAAGTACCCCTCAGACACAGATAGTTGTTGCTCTAATGATAGTGAGGGTTGCTAAATGACCGAGGTATGAACAACTCAGTAAGAATTTAGAGGTTGGACCATCAAGGAAACGCACAACTGTTGAACAAAGCAAGTCTAGCTGCCCATCACCATTACAGTCCATTGGTAGTGAAGATGGAACAGATTCAAGTTGTATGATCATAGAATCTGCGTCTTGAGAGGAGACTTCTGGGTGCAGCACAGACTATGTTCCATATTTTGTAGAGATAGATTCAGACTAATAAGATAACTTAGAAACCATGATTTAATCATGTATGCTTTTTTTTAAAGTTGTTTCTGTGTACTGTTGGGGGCAAGTGCTAACTATATTTCCAATCACAAGTTATGAACAGACAGATACTGCTTTTGTGTGGATAATGTCTTTGCATCAATGGGATTTAATCAATTACTACTTATGTGTGTGTATCTCATGTCACATACAGTTTGAATACAATTTCACTTGTATCATCAGTGCCGTTGATGTGCTATCAGTGCATAATAGATTTTGGTCTTCAAAGATTCTGTTTGGCATTTAATGCAACTGTTATTTTAGTTAGGTATACCACAATAAAGGAGAATTGCTAGTTGTCATATAGTGTCCTTTACTCTTACCATCTCACTTGCACCGTTCTAGCACAAATGTTTAACTTGTACAATGGACAAGGAGTTAACCATTTGATTTATTTATATGGCAGAGCAAAGTTTCATAAAATCTTGTTTTACGCATTCATGGAAAATACAACTAACTTCACAAAATAGAAATATGACACCCCTACACTTTAGAAGTGAAATAACAATCACCAATTTGTTAACCCTACCCAGCAACACTTACTCAACATACGCACACAATAACTTGGACATGATATCGTCACTGAGTTCAAATGGTAAACAAAGACTTTGTGTTTTAACGAGATCTGGAACAAAATCTTTGTAATATTTCCATTAATCTTCATCAACCTCAAGGGGTTTGGGCCCCTTGAAAGGATCTACATGAGGGTCAGTTTCTTCTAGTTCAGCAAAGTTGTCATGTACACCTTCAGTCTTGACCTCCACTTTAACCTCCATGTCATTCAGCTTCATGCTTAACCTCTTTCTTGACAACAGAGGAGGGTTGCTGCTGCTATTGTATATCACCTGACAATTGACTTTCTGTTTTCACTTCTCCATTCGATCTTCTCCTTGTCATCATCTTGAACTACTTAAGAGAGAAGGAAACACAGAGTATGAATTGATTACTCAACTAATAAAAAATACCTTAGGTGTTATGCTTGCAGATTGCAAGTTCCACATGTTGCCTAGAATTGAGACAATTACCTGAAACTTGGTTGCAGATGGTTGTCTTTGGAAAATTACCTAGAGCAGCCGCAGTAGATAAAGTGGAGTGGGGATAAGATTTTAGATACGTGGTTGTTGGGCTTGCTGATTCTACATATATATATATCCCCTTTTATGTGTCATTTAATAGGGTTGAAACAGTCAAATTTGGTATAAGATGAAAAAAAAACTCTATCATAACACCACTGTTGTTGAGTGATGTGAGCCCTTACATTCTAGGGAGCAATATGGGTGTAGAAGATATGTGTGCTTAATATAATTCATTAAGTTGAGCCACAACACTTTTGCCGATGTGGGAGTCCCATTGTTATCATCCCATTTGCTTTTTTTAAAAAAATTCCCTCATAACAGCATTGCTGCCGAGGGCTTACATTTCAGGGAGCAATATGGGTGTAGATGATATGTGTGCTTATATGCAATTCATTACGTTGAGCCACACTTGACCTATATAAGGAACACAATCTTCTACACTTTTGTCGATGTGGGAGTGCATTGATAACCATGGGACTTATCCCATTCGTAACTTTAAAAAAATTATATCATATAACAGCATTGCTCCTGAGGTGTTACATTTCAGCGAGCAATATGGGTGAACATGCAATCCTCATGTCATCCTCAGATTCTTTTAATACCAAACAATGGAATAACATGCAATCCTCATGTCATCACAAATGAACATGGTTAACACATTATGGTGTCCCTATTAGCGCATCAATGGCTAAGAGCTCTTAAAAACCAAGCAACTTTTTCAGCTACCGATATGTATACACAGTTGTTTATGTAGTACTTGTACTCGAGCACCTGACACAACATCAGGAATGTGTCTTTATTCATTCAGAGGGCGTTAAAACATCTAACTTGGTGGCCGTCCAACAACTCGTTGACCTAGTCTTGCCCACTCAGCTTAGAAGTACGCTTAGGACATTTTAAAGGAACATTCAACTCAGACCCCATTATCAGTATTAACTTTAGAGATGAATTTTAATCTGTATCATATTAATACAAATCACTTGGCATAATTGTCTACGCTTCTCAGGATCTTCACCGATTGTTTGCATAATCCTGCGTAACTGCTATGCTGATAATCTTACCATCGTCTACAGCACGAACAATTACATAAACAAGTTTAAACTAGATATGATAATAATGTCAGTGATATCAACTTCATTGTACTTCTTTCATAGCATTACAACAAACAACTTCAACAAATAACATTGTATCACCTCAACATAACAACCAAGTCACATGGAATCTAATGAAAGAATAACTTCAGCCAGCACTATGTTTTTCATTTCACATTTTCTTTTTCATCCTAACTACATCTACAAACATAGACTTGGGTAAAGCCTCAAACAAGTCCATAAAATCATAACTCTCTATCAAGGAACATTCAAACTTAAATTCATCATCACTGAATTCTTTAATAAGACGTCGCTTCTTCACTGCAGATGTTTCGGTCATCTTACCTTCCCTTGACAACGTCAGCGCATAGTTCGGTCTCTTGCTACCAACCAGGATATGCTCTATATGATTTGCAAGGGATAAATTCTAAGTCAAAATTAGCTCTCCAAACATTAGAAAAATGTTATCAATAAACCCATTTCTGTTGTAGTATTCACATTCATGCGATGTCTGCTTGCTGCCAGATGGTTCCTCATGAAAAATTTGAATATGAGCTATCTTGTTTTTCGCTAGAACTTGGATGAATTGTCGTTGATACCAATCCACAACTTGTAGAATCATAAATTTAATGCGGTCCTTTCTACTTTCCCTTAACCACTTGGCTAACAGATCAATCATTTGGACATTGTTTCTATTGTGTGCCTTCCTACTGAAAAGGAAGAGGTAAGTGCTAGCCAAAAAAGAGAAAACTTGTATCCCACAACAGTTGATAATTCGAATGCCTTACAAAATATCTAGTGATTGAAACCATTTTCAACATTTGAACAACAAAGATACACATAGCAATCATATGTTTCATACTCAATAACCAGCAAGTCCAAAAAATCAAAATACGCTGGTCTGTTGTACTAACATCTAGTTTCCCCACCAGATGATGCCACTAGTCCAGTTAAACCATTAACAACACTGCACATAGCAACTACCAGCAACAACAAAAACCAAAAAGAGTTGGACGTTCCCTGGACAAAGTAAACTACCCAATCTTTTCCAATACCTTACTACCTAGATAAACTTAAATACTAAACACATCTACTGGTTGTTCAAAAATACTACTTTCATAACACCAACAAACCTAATTGTCCCCATAGTTCCTCTTGTATAGGTGACAGACCCAATCAGCAATTTCTTATTCATCTACAAAGGTCATCAGGACAGCCTGTGGCTCCTATCAACAATAAGCATGGAAACAAATGTTAAATCATCCATAGTTAACCCTGGGATTACACGTAGTATACTAGAAGCTTCATGGACTGAAATCACAGCATTAAACCCAGGCCCCTCCAAAAGTTGCTTTTGAGAATATTTGTACTAATGAATTTTACTTTTCTACCCCAATGTGTTTTCACAACCCGTATTTGTAACATGTCTAATCCGCAACAAACCCTATCCACTCTCTATCCATATTCAATTTATGCGTCAAATTTATTGATTTCCATATTCAGCATCACCACTGAAGACGGTTTCAACTATTGAGTTGATATACAACACCCAAATCGTACCATCTCTTTACTAGTGTTATTAATTTTCACCTACTTTCGTTTTGCTGAGTTCCGCATCGAACAAACAGACTTCATTATATACTTGTGTCATTTTGGAGAAGAACGACACATCAGATGAGGTATGTTGTTTAAATGTTGGTTCTTTCTTCACTTTGCCATACACCCACTCTTCTACCAATTTTAAATGTGTGTTTTGTTTTACCTTGTAGGAGCCGTGGCGACCAACATTGAAGAGATTCATTGTGTTTCTTGAGGAGGTACTTTTAGCATTCTCAGACGCACTATGAACTACCATCCCAATTCCCTCAACTTCAAGCGTCAAGGTCAAAGGGGATCTGCGCACCACTTGCAACTCCTGCCCAAGTGCGCAGCCCAAGTACAAGTAAAGCCAGTGCCTGGGAAACCACGAGGTTCACCCACACAGCTAGTGCAAGCACCGATGACCGGAGGGTGAGGGCATCGGGCGGATACCAACACACTTATCTCCACCCAAGTCCAACTCATCCCTGCGGTTATGAGTGGCGCATTCCGGCATGCTGGCAAAGCGCAGCATCGCCGGAGCCCTGGGGTAAGTCTCCCTAGGGCATGACAAGCTAAGTGCTTGTCGTTGCTAGTATGCGAATGCTTGTTTGCCTTCACGCATGTGTTCAATGTTCCTGTGTGCATGTGTGTTTGCTTGGTGCCCGAATGTTGCTTGAATGTTTCTAAGTGTTTTCCGCTGCGTGTCTTCCTGAGTTTTTTTTCTTCAGGAAATTATATGTTACAATTTGGTATCATTCGGGCACCAAGCAAACACACATGCACACAGGAACATTGAACACATGCGTGAAGGCAAACAAGCATTCGCATACTAGCAACGACAAGCACTTAGCTTGTCATGCCCTAGGGAGACTTACCCCAGGGCTCCGGCGATGCTGCGCTTTGCCAGCATGCCGGAATGCGCCACTCATAACCACAAGGATGAGAGTGGACTTATACCGCCCTTATTAGATAAGTTCTCCTGGCCATCCCAATTCCCTCAACTTCAAGCGTCAAGGTCAAAGGGGATCTGCGCACCACTTGCAACTCCTGCCCAAGTGCGCAGCCCAAGTACAAGTAAAGCCAGTGCCCAGGAAACCACGAGGTTCACCCACACAGCTAGTGCAAGCACCGATGACCGGAGGGTGAGGGCATCGGGCGGATACCAACACACTTATCTCCACCCAAGTCCAACTCATCCCTGCGTGAGCCACAATGGCTCTAACGATGTGCCCGCCCGCACATCTGGGTAAGAATAACCAGGGACATAATGAGTTGATGCCGTCAGCTCTCGGCATCGGGTTAATAGGAGCTTGCACCGTAGTTCCAAAGCTCTATCCCCAAGGGGGCCCCTCAGCTACCTGCACACCTGCAAGTTAGCATAAAGGGCGTATAACGGAGAGAGACCGAGTCATCGCAACGCAGGTACAAAAGGGCTACTTCTTTCATTGATGAAGATACAAGGCCCGAAGGCTTACATTACATCGTTATGCACAAGTACATTTCGGTTTTCAGGCTGCTTGTCTTTGTCCTTACAAAATTGGACGTAACAAACCTCCCCCACCTAAGTCTTTGCCGTCCCCGGCAAAGATTCTAAGTACTTTTGTATCTCATCCCTAAATTGCCATAAATTGCCCTCTCGCTCCCACGTCGCATCTTCTCTGGCCTCTCCCTTCCAGTGAATTAGAAAGTCTGTTCGCTGATTAGCTTTCCAACCCGCGCCGATGGGTGAGTACTTCTTGGATTCCTTTCTCGTATTGAACAGATATAGTCGGCGGAGCCCGAGCTTTATCCTCATGCAAACTTTGTTCATCTGCCGTGTAAGGTTTTAAGAAGCTTACATGAAAGGTAGGGTGCATCCTCAACCTTTCTGGAAGGTCGAGGCGGTATGCGGCATTACCGATACGTTGAACGACCTCGAAAGGTCCATCAAAGCGTTGGACAAGTCCCTTATGCAGGGGTCTTCTGATCTTCTTCAAGATCTGTGGAGTTAGTTTAAGCATGACATGATCCCCGACATTAAACTCCAACGGCCTTCGCTTAGCATCTGCATTCTTCTTCTTCATTCGGTTGGAGGCTAGTTCTAAATTTTCCTTTGCCATCCTGAATAGTTCTTGTCGGTCACGAACGAATTCGTAGGCAGCTGGGCACTGCCCCGTTGCAGCCTGCTTCGCAACTTCCCCCGGAGTTAAGGGTTGCCAGCCCAAAACTAACTCGAAGGGACTCTGCTTCGTGGCACTACTCTTGTGCATATTGTAGCATAGTTGTGCCGTGTCCAGCAGATGTAACCAGTTCTTTTGGGAAGCCGTAACATAATGACGAAGATACTCCTCACGGAGCGCGTTTATCCTCTCCGTCTCCCATCCGTCTGCGGATGGTTGGCTGTTGAAAATTTCAACTTGGAACCCATTAGGCCGAACAATGTGACCCAAAATCTGCCAGTGAACCGAGTATCTCGATCACTGATAATATCTCGGGGAAGGCCAAAATACTTTACCACGTGAGAATAAAAGACCTTCGCCGTCATTTCAGCCGGACAATTCGTTGGCACGGCCATGAAAACAGCATACTTCGAGAACCGGTCAACAACCACCAGCACTGAGGACTTTCCCTCAACACTAGGGAAGCCCGACACGAAATCCAGGGAGACCGACTCCCAGGGACGATTAGGAATGGGCAACGGATTCAATAGGCCCGCCGTCTTCTTCCTCTCTACCTTGTCCTGCTGGCATACCAGACAAGACTTCACATATTCTTCAATGTCTGGAACCATCCTCTTCCAATAGTAGCTTCGACGGATGAGAGCCAGGGTTCGGTTTACCCCGGCATGACCCGCCCACTTAGCATCGTGAAACTCCCGCATCAACTCAATTCGAATTTTCCGAGCAGGAACTACCACTCGACGCTGCTTATCAAGCAACAGGTCGTCAAGCAGAAAGTAGCGGCGAGTCTTGCCAGCACGGACTTTCTCACCTATCTGATTGTACGTTGAGTCAGATTTAGATGCTTCCCGGATTCTGCCCACCAAGTCACTTTCCACGCGAGAGATATTGCTTATTACCCCAAAACAATGCCGACTTAGAGCATCAGGTACAACATTGTGCCGACCCGGTCTATGGATCCACTCAAAGTCAAATTCACCCAAAAACTCTTGCCATCTCGCCTGCTTAGGGGATAATTTCTTCTGCGTGGTGAAATAGGTGTTGGCCACATTATCCGTGACAACGAGGAACTTAGTTCCGAGAAGGTAATGCCTCCAAATCGTGAGGCAATGGATTACCGCCAGCATCTCTTTCTCATGAGCCGAATAGCGTTGTTCGGCTCCATTTAACTTCCGACTCTCAAAGGCACAGGGGTGACCCTCTTGCACGAGGACACCCGCAATTCCTCTGTCAGATGCATCCGTGTGGACCTCAAATGGTTTATCGAATTCAGGCAACTTAAGCACTGGTTCCGAGGAAATAGTTCTCTTCAGCAACTCGAATGCTTCCTGGCGCGCACCCGTCCACGCCCACGTCTCACCCTTTTTGAGTAAGTCGGTAAGAGGAGCTGCCTTATGAGAATACCCTTCCACGAATCGGCGATAATAGTTCGCCAAACCCAGGAAAGAGCGGAGTTCAGATACATCCCTCGGAGTCGACCACTCTAGGATCGCTTTCACCTTGGATGGGTCCATACGGACCGCCCCAGCGGAGATGATGTGGCCAAGGAAAACAATTTCTCATTGACCGAAGGAACACTTTTCCCTCTTCACATAAAGCTCATGCGCCCGTAAGCGATCAAATACCAATTCCACATGACGCAAATGATCCTCTAAGCTACTGCTATATACAACAATGTCGTCAAGATAGACAACAACAATATATCAAGGTAGCCAAAAAGGACATCATTCATTAGATTACAAAATGTAGCAGGGGCATTACATAGGCCAAAAGGCATTACAAGAAATTCAAAAGACCCATAACGGGTTACACATGTAGTTTTTCCCTCATCACCCTCTGCTATGCGGACCTGCCAATACCCCGATCGGAGATCAAGCTTCGTGAAGTACGTGGCTTTAGACAAACGGTCGAACAGATCATCCGGTCTTGGAATGGGATACTTGTTCTTTACAGTGACCTTGTTCAAAGCTCTATAGTCAACGCAGAGTCGAAGTGAACCATCAGCCTTCTTTTGGAAAAGCACGGGAGCTCCAAATGGTGCTGTGGAGGGACGGATCTTTCCAGACGCCAGAAGCTCAGAGAGCTGCGCCTTTAGCTCATTCAACTCCAACGGCGACATACGGTAAGGGGCCTGAGCAGGAGGGATGGCCCCTGGGACTAACTGAATTTTGTGGTCTATGGCCCGTCGTGGGGGAAGACCGTTCGGCAGCTCCGAAGGCATCAAATCTTTGTATCTCTCTAGAAGAGGCAGCATCTCTTCAGGGACGACTTCACTTGATTTCGACTTCTCCGGTTTTGCCACAGCCAGTACCACCAGCCTGATCCCAGGTTCCACATAAGGGTCAATTGGTCCCCCAAGGTCAGTGGGGCAACCCGGAGCATCAACTGATCCCGTCCGGACAGCATCGACAAAACATGGGAAACGCTCGTCCGTAATCCATATGCCCCGCAGATGAATCGCGGGCTCAGCCTTAGCCGATAGTGCAAAAGGTGATCCTAAGATCATGGGAAATCTTGGAATGTCCAACACCTCAAAAGTCTCGACTCCCTCCCACCTGCCGACTTTTATTCGTAATTTACAAGTACCATGAACGGGCATGACTTCCTCATTCGCGGCCGTCGCAGCAGTATGGGTTGGAGTCGCCAAAATCTCGAGTGCCTGTACGGCACTCAGGTCGACGAAGTTGCTCGTGGCTCCTGTATCAACCATAGCCATAATAGTGTGACTTTGGTTAATTTCTACTGAAACATATAATAAATCAGGATGTGGACTAGGAGCATAAATTGTAGAACGGGCTACCTTCGGCGGATGCAGAATAGAGCCAACGAAAGTTGTAGGGACAACCTCTTTACGAGCACCCTCGTTGGAGGAATTCAGGAGCGCAGAGATGTTCGCTCGCTTGGGACAAGATGTAGCGAAGTGTGCATCCCCACAAAAGTAACAAGTTGGGGTGAAGTTAGGCTTAGTCTTCTTCCCCTTCTTGTTAAAGGGCTTAGACTCCCTTTCCTTAACCGTCATATCCACTTTAGTCGATCCTGGGTTACTAGGTTTCTTCCCAAGTTGAGTCGAAGGCCACTTCCGTTTTCGGGAAGAGGAGTCTCCTTCTTTTCTCGGATTCGAGGAGCCAGCCTTTCCGAATGAGGATTCCTGACGGAAATCTACCAACCCCTCAGCAACCTCAATCGCTTGGGAGACAGTTGTCACCTTACTTCTCCGTAGCTCATTCTGAGCCCAAGGTTTCAAACCTTCGACAAAAGCATGGACTTTATCTCCTTCATCCATCGTGGGGAGATCCAAATGATCGAGATGAAGTCCTCAATAAACTTTCGAATGGAACCGGATTGCTTTAGAGCTCGGAGACGAGTCCTCGCCCTATGAGCAGTGTCCAAGGGAAGGAAGTGTGCCCTTAGGGCACTCTTGAAATCATCCCAAGTACAATGGGCTGTTTCACAATTAATACGGTCGGAATCTTCCCTCAATCGCCACCACTTTTTGGCATGCCCGACCAGATAGGTTTTAGCAACTGACACCTTCAGGTCTTCTCTTATCCTTGAAGCATCAAAGTAACTTTCCATATCATACAGGAAGTTCTCGACGGCTTCAGAATCACGGGTCCCATCAAAAGGGGTCGGATCCCTTGGTTTTACTTTCGAGTCATCGAAGGGGACTCCACGATTGGCCAAGGCGTCAAGCGCCTTATTCAATTTCTCAGAAAGGTCAGCATTTTGTTGGGCCAGGGAGTCCTGTTCACCAACGTGAGTCTCAAAGTCACCTACTTGTTCTTGACCCTCAAATCTAGCTTTGAGTTGTGCAACATCACTAGCCAATGCATTGACAACGTCTTTAAGGAACTTGTTGTCATTCACAAGTCCTTGAACCGTACTGATCAAATCCATTTCTGGGTCCACTGCATCAGCTTCCCGACTTGATAGACCCACAACATCTCTTAACTCTTCAAGGTAAGTCCAAAGTGTTGCAGAGTCAGGACCTTTTCTGCCCATGAGCGGCAAACCATCTCCACTAGTGCCTTTTCAATGGATTGATTTGAATGATTTGAGCATTCATCGTTAGATTGTTTCCTGTGTTGAATGTTTTGTCGAAGGAAAAACGACTTCTTAAACATCCTGCTGATGTTTCTTTATGGACATTGGTAGGGCAAGACAAAGACTTGCTTGGACTGTCAGTTGAGGTTTACCCCTCTGCTCTGCCCATTTGATGGTCAAGGTTTGTTAATGTTCTTCAGGATGTGGAAGATGCCTTATTGTTCAGGGAATAAAATTCTTTCATGATCATCTTTATTTGTTGGGAATGATTGCATGAGGCGTCTTGATCTGTTGCCGTTGGGTGATACGGATCATGCGTGATTGCATCGCTACAAGGTTGTTACCTGGTTGATCCTGCCAGTAGTCATATGCTTGTCTCAAATATTAAGCCATGCATGTGTAAGTATGAACTAATTCAGACTGTGAAACTGCGAATGGCTCATTAAATCAGTTATAGTTTGTTGATGGTATCTTCTACTCGGATAACCGTAGTAATTCTAGAGCTAATACGTGCAACAAACCCCAACTTTGGACGGGATGCATTTATTAGATAAAAGGCCAACGCGGGCTTGCCCCGTTGCTCTGATGATTCATGATAACTCGACGGATCGCACGGCCATTGTGCCGGTGACACATCATTCAAATTTCTGCCCTATCAACTTTCGATGGTAGGATATTTGCCTACTGTTACGTCCAATTTTTGTAAGGACAAAGACAAGCAGCCTGAAAACCGAAATGTACTTGTGCATAACGATGTAATGTAAGCCTTCGGGCCTTGTATCTTCATCAATAAAAGAAGTAGCCCTTTTGTACCACGTTGCGATGACTCGGTCTCTCTCCGCTATACGCCCTTTATGCTAACTTGCAGGTGTGCAGGTAGCTGAGGGGCCCCCTTGGGGATAGAGCTTTGGAACTACGGTGCAAGCTCCTATTACCCCGATGACCGGAGGGTGAGGGCATCAACTCATTATGTCCCTGGTTATTCTTACCCAGATGTGCGGGCGGGCACATCGTTAGAGCCTTTGTGGCTCACGCAGGGATGAGTTGGACTTGGGTGGAGATAAGTGTGTTGGTATCCGCCCGATGCCCTCACCCTCTGGTCATCGGTGCTTGCACTAGCTGTGTGGGTGAACCTCGCCAAAATTGTAACATATAATTTCCTGAAAAAAAAACTCAGGAAGACACGCAGCGGAAAACACTTAGAAACATTCAAGCAACATTCGGGCACCAAGCAAACACATGCACACAGGAACATTGAACACATGCGTGAAGGCAAACAAGCATTCGCATACTAGCAACGACAAGCACTTAGCTTGTCATGCCCTAGGAGACTTACCCCAGGGCTCCGGCGATGCTGCGCTTTGCCAGCATGCCGGAATGCGCCACTCATAACCACAAGGATGAGAGTGGACTTATACCGCCCTTATTAGATAAGTTCTCCTGGCCATCCCAATTCCCTCAACTTCAAGCGTCAAGGTCAAAGGGGATCTACGCACCACTTGCAACTCCTGCCCAAGTGCGCAGCCCAAGTACAAGTAAAGCCAGTGCCCGGGAAACCACGAGGTTCACCCACACAGCTAGTGCAAGCACCGATGACCGGAGGGTGAGGGCATCGGGCGGATACCAACAACTTATCTCCACCCAAGTCCAACTCATCCCTGCGTGAGCCACAAAGGCTCTAACGATGTGCCCGCCCCACACTGGGTAAGAATAACCAGGGACATAATGAGTTGATGCCGTCAGCTCTCGGCATCGGGGTAATAGGAGCTTGCAAACCGTAGTTCCAAAGCTCTATCCCCAAGGGGGCCCCTCACTACTACCTGCACACCTGCAAGTTCATAAAGGGCGTATAGCGGAGAGAGACCGAGTCATCGCAACGCAGGTACAAAAGGGCTACTTCTTTTATTGATGAAGATACAAGGCCCGAAGGCTTCATTACATCGTTATGCACAAGTACATTTCGGTTTCAGGCTGCTTGTCTTTGTCCTTACAAAAATTGGACGTAACAACCTCCCCCACCTAAGTCTTTGCCGTCCCCGGCAAAGATTCTAAGTACTTTTGTATCTCATCCCTAAATTGCCATAAATTGCCTCTCCGCTCCCACGTCGCATCTTCTCTGGCCTCTCCCTTCCAGTGAATTAGAAAGTTTGTTCGCTGATTAGCTTTCCAACCCGCTCGCCGATGGGTGAGTACTTCTTGGATTCCTTTCTCGTATTGAACAGATATAGTGGGCGGAGCCCGAGCTTTATCCTCATGCAAACTTTGTTCATCTGCCGTGTAAGGTTTCAAGAAGCTTACATGAAAGGTAGGGTGCATCCACAACCTTTCTGGAAGGTCGAGGCGGTATGCGGCATACCGATACGTTGAACGACCTCGAAAGGTCCATCAAAGCGTTGGACAAGTCCCTTATGCAGGGGTCTTCTGATTCTTCAGATCTGTGGAGTTAGTAAGCAGACATGATCCCCGACATTAACTCCAACGGCCTCGTCGCATCTGCATCTTCTTCATTTGGTTGGGGCTAGTCTAAATTTTCCGTTGCCATCTGAATAGTTCTTGTCGGTCACGAACGAATTCGTAGGCAGCTGGGCACTGCCGTTGCAGCCTGCTTCGCAACGTCCCCCGGAGTTAAGGGTTGCAGCCCTAACTAACTCGAAGGGACTCTGTGTGCACTGCTTTGTGAATGACAACAAGTTCCTAAAGACGTTGTCAAGCAGGATGCTAGTGATGTTGCACAACTCAAAGCTAGATTTGAGGGTCAAGAAAAGAGGTGGACTTTGAGACTCAGTGGTGAACAGGACTCATGGACCAACAAAATGCTGACCTTTCTGAGAAATTGATATAAGGCGCTTGACGCCTTGGCCAATCGTGGAGTCCCCTTCGATGACTCGAAAGTAAAACCAAGGGATCCGACCCTTTTGATGGACCCGTGATGCTGAAGCCGTCGAGAACTTCCTGTATGATAGAAATTACTTTGATGCTTCAAGGATAAGAGAGACCTGAAGGTTCAGTGCTAAAACACTACTGGTCGGGCATGCCAAAAAGTGGTGGCGATTGAGGGAAGATTCCGACCGTATTAATTGTGAAACAGCCCATTGTACTTGGGATGATTTCAAGAGTGCCCTAAGGGCACACTTCCTTCCCTTGGACACTGCTCATAGGGCGAGGACTCGTCTCCGAGCTCTAAAGCAATCCGGTTCCATTCGAAAGTTTATTGAGGACTTCATCTCGATCATTTCGGATCTCCCCACGATGGATGAAGGAGATAAAGTCCATGCTTTTGTCGAAGGTTTGAAACCTTGGGCTCAGAATGAGCTACGGAGAAGTAAGGTGACAACTGTCTCCCAAGCGATTGAGGTTGCTGAGGGGTTGGTAGATTTCCGTCAGGAATCCTCATTCGGAAAGGCTGGCTCCTCGAATCCGAGAAAAGAAGGAGACTCCTCTTCCCGAAAACGGAAGTGGCCTTCGACTCAACTTGGGAAGAAACCTAGTAACCCAGGATCGACTAAATGGATATGACGGTTAAGGAAAGGGAGTCTAAGCCCTTTAACAAGAAGGGGAAGAAGACTAAGCCTAACTTCACCCCAACTTGTTACTTTTGTGGGGATGCACACTTCGCTACATCTTGTCCCAAGCGCGAACATCTCTGCGCTCCTGAATTCCTCCAACGAGGGTGCTCGTAAAGAGGTTGTCCCTACAACTTTCGTTGGCTCTATTCTGCATCCGCCGAAGGTAGCCCGTTCTACAATTTATGCTCCTAGTCCACATCCTGATTTATTATATGTTTCAGTAGAAATTAACCAAAGTCACACTATTATGGCTATGGTTGATACAGGAGCCACGAGCAACTTCGTCGACCTGAGTGCCGTACAAGCACTCGAGATTTTGGCGACTCCAACCCATACTGCTGCGACGGCCGCGAATGAGGAAGTCATGCCCGTTCATGGTACTTGTAAATTACGAATAAAAGTCGGCAGGTGGGAGGGAGTCGAGACTTTTGAGGTGTTGGACATTCCAAGATTTCCCATGATCTTAGGATCACCTTTTGCACTATCGGCTAAGGCTAAGCCCGTGATTCATCTGCGGGGCATATGGATTACGGACGAGCATTTCCCATGTTTTGTCGATGCTGTCCGGACGGGATCAGTTGATGCTCCAGGTTGCCCCACTGACCTTGGGGGACCAATTGACCCTTATGTGGAATCTGGGATCGGGCCGGTGGTACTGGCTGTGGCAAAACCGAAGAAGTCTAAATCAAGTGAAGTCGTCCCAGAAGAGATGCTGCCTCTTAGAGAGATATAAAGATTTGATGCCTTCGGAGCTGCCGAACGGTCTTCCCCCACGACGGGCCATAGACCACAAAATTCAGTTAGTCCCAGGGGCCATCCCTCCTGCTCAGGCCCCTTACCGTATGTCACCGTTAGAATTGAATGAGCTAAAGGCGCAGCTCTCTGAGCTTCTGGCGTCTGGAAAGATCCGTCCCTCCACAGCACCATTTGGAGCTCCCGTGCTTTTCCAAAAGAAGGCTGATGGCTCACTTCGACTCTGCGTTGACTATAGAGCTTTGAACAAGGTCACTGTAAAACAAGTATCCCATTCCAAGACCGGATGACCTGTTCGACCGTTTGTCTAAAGCCACGTACTTCACGAAGCTTGATCTCCGATCGGGGTATTGGCAGGTCCGCATAGCAGAGGGTGATGAGGGAAAAACTACATGTGTAACCCGTTATGGGTCTTTTGAATTTCTTGTAATGCCTTTTGGCCTATGTAATGCCCCTGCTACATTTTGTAATCTAATGAATGATGTCCTTTTTGGCTACCTTGATATATTTGTTGTTGTCTATCTTGACGACATTGTTGTATATAGCAGTAGCTTAGAGGATCATTTGCGTCATGTGGAATTGGTATTTGATCGCTTACGGGCGCATGAGCTTTATGTGAAGAGGGAAAAGTGTTCCTTTGGTCAACGAGAAATTGTTTTCCTTGGCCACATCATCTCCGCTGGGGCGGTCCGTATGGACCCATCCAAGGTGAAAGCGATCCTAGAGTGGTCGACTCCGAGGGATGTATCTGAACTCCGCTCTTTCCTGGGTTTGGCGAACTATTATCGCCGATTCGTGGAAGGGTATTCTCATAAGGTAGCTCCTCTTACCGATTTACTCAAAAAGGGTGAGACGTGGGCGTGGACGGGTGCGCGCCAGGAAGCATTCGAGTTGCTGAAGAGAACTATTTCCTCGGAACCAGTGCTTAAGTTGCCCGAATTCGATAAACCATTTGAGGTCCACACGGATGCATCTGACAGAGGAATTGCGGGTGTCCTCGTGCAAGAGGGTCACCCCTGTGCCTTTGAGAGTCGGAAGTTAAATGGAGCCGAACAACGCTATTCGGCTCATGAGAAAGAGATGCTGGCGGTAATCCATTGCCTCACGATTTGGAGGCATTACCTTCTCGGAACTAAGTTCCTCGTTGTCACGGATAATGTGGCCAACACCTATTTCACCACGCAGAAGAAATTATCCCCTAAGCAGGCGAGATGGCAAGAGTTTTTGGGTGAATTTGACTTTGAGTGGATCCATAGACCGGGTCGGCACAATGTTGTACCTGATGCTCTAAGTCGGCATTGTTATGGGGTAATAAGCAATATCTCTCGCGTGGAAAGTGACTTGGTGGGCAGAATCCGGGAAGCATCTAAATCCGACTCAACGTACAATCAGATAGGTGAGAAAGTCCGTGCTGGCAAGACTCGCCGCTACTTTCTGCTTGACGACCTGTTGCTTGATAAGCAGCGTCGGTGGTAGTTCCTGCTGGGAAAATTCGAATTGAGTTGATGTGGGAGTTTCACGATGCTAAGTGGGCGGGTCATGCCGGGGTAAACCGAACCCTGGCTCTCATCCGTCGAAGCTACTATTGGAAGAGGATGGTTCCAGACATTGAAGAATATGTGAAGTCTTGTCTGGTATGCCAGCAGGACAAGGTAGAGAGGAAGAAGACGGCGGGCCTATTGAATCCGTTGCCCATTCCTAATCGTCCCTGGGAGTCGGTCTCCCTGGATTTCGTGTCGGGCTTCCCTAGTGTTGAGGGAAAGTCCTCAGTGCTGGTGGTTGTTGACCGGTTCTCGAAGTATGCTGTTTTCATGGCCGTGCCAACGAATTGTCCGGCTGAAATGACGGCGAAGGTCTTTTATTCTCACGTGGTAAAGTATTTTGGCCTTCCCCGAGATATTCTCAGTGATCGAGATACTCGGTTCACTGGCAGATTTTGGGTCACATTGTTCGGCCTAATGGGTTCCGAGTTGAAATTTTCAACAGCCAACCATCCGCAGACGGATGGACAGACGGAGAGGATAAACGCGCTCCTTGAGGAGTATCTTCGTCATTATGTTACGGCTTCCCAAAAGAACTGGTTACATCTGCTGGACACGGCACAACTATGCTACAATATGCACAAGAGCAGTGCCACGAAGCAGAGTCCCTTCGAGTTAGTTATGGGCTGGCAACCCTTAACTCCAGGGGAAGTTGCGAAGCAGGCTGCAACGGGGCAGTGCCCAGCTGCCTACGAATTCGTTCGTGACCGACAAGAACTATTCAGGATGGCAAAGGAAAATTTAGAACTAGCCTCCAACCGAATGAAGAAGAATGCAGATGCTAAGCGAAGGCCGTTGGAGTTTAATGTCGGGGATCATGTCATGCTTAAACTAACTCCACAGATCTTGAAGAAGATCAGAAGACCCCTGCATAAGGGACTTGTCCAACGCTTTGATGGACCTTTCGAGGTCGTTCAACGTATCGGTAATGCCGCATACCGCCTCGACCTTCCAGAAAGGTTGAGGATGCACCCTACCTTTCATGTAAGCTTCTTGAAACCTTACACGGCAGATGAACAAAGTTTGCATGAGGATAAAGCTCGGGCTCCGCCGACTATATCTTCAATACGAGAAAGGAATCCAAGAAGTACTCACCCATCGGCGAGCGGGTTGGAAAGCTAATCAGCGAACAGACTTTCTAATTCACTGGAAGGGAGAGGCCAGAGAAGATGCGACGTGGGAGCGAGAGGGCAATTTATGGCAATTTAGGGATGAGATACAAAAGTACTTAGAATCTTTGCCGGGGACGACAAAGACTTAGGTGGGGGAGGTTTGTTACGTCCAATTTTTGTAAGGACAAAGACAAGCAGCCTGAAAACCGAAATGTACTTTTGCATAACGATGTAATGTAAGCCTTCGGGCCTTGTATCTTCATCAATAAAAGAAGTAGCCCTTTTGTACCTGCGTTGCGATGACTCAGTCTCTCTCCGCTATACGCCCTTTATGCTAACTTGCAGTGTGCAGGTAGCTGAGGGGCCCCCTTGGGGATAGCTTTGGAACTACGGTGCAAGCTCCTATTACCCCGATGCCGAGAGCTGACGGCATCAACTCATTATGTCCCTGGTTATTCTTACCCAGATGTGCGGGCGGGCACATCGTTAGAGCCTTTGTGGCTCACGCAGGGATGAGTTGGACTTGGGTGGAGATAAGTGTGTTGGTATCCGCCCGATGCCCTCACCCTCCGGTCATCGGTGCTTGCACTAGCTGTGTGGGTGAACCTCGTGGTTTCCCGGGCACTGGCTTTACTTGTACTTGGGCTGCGCACTTGGGCAGGAGTTGCAAGTGGTGCGCAGATCCCCTTTGACCTTGACGCTTGAAGTTGAGGGAATTGGGATGGCCAGGAGAACTTATCTAATAAGGGCGGTATAAGTCCACTCTCATCCTTGTGGTTATGAGTGGCGCATTCCGGCATGCTGGCAAAGCGCAGCATCGCCGGAGCCCTGGGGTAAGTCTCCCTAGGGCATGACAAGCTAAGTGCTTGTCGTTGCTAGTATGCGAATGCTTGTTTGCCTTCACGCATGTGTTCAATGTTCCTGTGTGCATGTGTGTTTGCTTGGTGCCCGAATGTTGCTTGAATGTTTACATTCACCATGAATTGACGAGCTACATTAATGTGTTCAAACTTTTTTTTTTACAAAAGTGTGCTAATCAAGGGTGAATCTTCATTTGTCTGGTTTTTTTCAGCATCATTTTTATTTCTTTGATTCTATATGTGCAATTGTGACCAAGTTACTACTTCTATCCCTACTTACGAATTCATACTCTTTTGAATTGCTATGATTTGTTTGTGTGTTATCTGTCAAGTGTGGAATTTGTTGATGAACCATTTCTGCACTATTTGGTAACATACACATGCCGCTATTCCTTGCACGTTTTGTTGGCTGTGGTATCTGCACGTAGTTAGTTTTTCTTCCATACTGGTTCCTTGTGTTATAATAAACTTGTTAAATAGTATTCCTTCTATGATGTGGTACATGCTTATTGTTTAGTAATGGCGAAAAGGGAAGAAAATGATAAGGGAAAGGGAAAGATTAATGAGAATAATGAGGAGAAAACTAGGAGACCTGAGCATGAGTGGTCTAAAGAGGATGTGGAGCTGCTTATACAACATCTAGCCGAGGAGGCAGAGATACAATTAGGTAGGGGGTTCCCTTGTGGGTTTCCAACATAGATGGGCAAACATCACAAAAAAGTTTAACAAACGTAGATTTGGACAAGGCTATGTGGATAGACACCAATGCAAGAACAAATGAGACACTTTTAAAGGTGGTTGGAGAAAGTGGAAAGAGCTGACAAACAAAGAATTAGGTCTTGGTTGGAATGATGTTGGGAACTGTTGTACATATCCAGAAGATTGGATCTCAAGGAAGGCTCAGGTTTGAATGTTAAATTCTGATGTTAGTTGTTTACTTTTTGTATTCATAATTTCATATTGTAACACCCCAACTCGTAATTTGCAATGCCAAACTTAAATGAAATTGCAGTGGAAAAACAAACCAAACTCCCGGTGTTACCACCGTTAGTCACCCACGTGACTAACTAGGCCTTACTAACTCCAATGTAACGGTCTGAATGACTGGATACTTAACCAACGTAAACTCCAACAATTACTTATACATACCAAGTTCTACTATTCCAAATCCAAAATACAAGTTTTCTACTCCTTAACCGATATATACATCAAGTATAAGTTCTAACCGATGTATAAACAAAATCAAATGGTATACCCGGTCCAAAGTTTACCCCACCTACTCTCGGTCGGGTCACATCTCCATCAGGTACCTGAAAAATGGTAGGCCCAAACGGGCTCAGCACAACTGATGGTATGAAAACGTGCAGCTCGTAAGCTACCGGGCCACACACAACTACTTGGTCTTTAATATGCAGTTCATTATTACAAGAATATAAATGAAACTGTAAACACCCAACATGCAACGTATAAAGCAAGCAATCATTAAATACAATGATATAATCCAACAGAAACAAGACATCAATATACCGAGTCAGTGTTCTGTTCCTTCCTAGGCCTTGAGATTATTTTAGAATCTCGTTAAGGACCTTAACTTTACTTACTGTGGACAATCCGTACAATGGGATTGCCACTTCCTTAATCAGTAACTAAACTTAACTCAGGTATGATTAAACCCAATTAGAAGAGTATCAAACTCTAATGAACCACCGTTGTTGTGACGTATATCGAGTTGGGTATCATAAGCCCTTTAAACGAGATTAAGACTCTCGTATTGTATAAATAATCGGGTACCTTTGAACTTGTAGGCGAGTATAAACTCCCTAACCACTGTCGAGAATGACGTATATTTAATCAGGTAGATATGAACCAGAGAGATAAGAAATAAGTTCTTAAATACAACTAACAACCGTCAAAAGTGACGTACATTTGAATCGGGTATATATGAACCAGAGAGATGAGAAATAAGTTCTCAAATACAACTAACCATCGTCAAAAGTGACGTACATTTGAATCGGGTATATATGAACCAAAGAGATGAGAAATAAGTTCTCAAATACAACTAACCACCGTCAAAAGTGACATACATTTGAATCGGGTATACATGATGTAACACCCCACTCGTTAAACCCGTATTAGTCACTCTCGTAGCATAATTAAAGATGTCTCACAGCGGAAGTTAAATACTAATGATCCTCACTCGGGTGTCACATGCCATTACTCGCTCATGCGAGTAAAGAAGCAAAACGAAATACAACAACAACAATAATACTTAACCGTAGTGATGAACGAGATATTTACTATAACATCCTAAATACAACTCAATAACTATGACAAGTGAGCACTTATATTAATCCCAAGATTTCAACACTATACAAATGAATTACTTCTAGAAGTGTAATAACTATCTACACATACCGTCTAACAAATAACCCAGCCCTACACTCCGGCATCAATCATCAATCACCTGAAAAATAAAATGTCGGTGCCCATGGAGGGCTCAGCACTTGGCCGAGTATGGTAAACTTTGTTGTCCTAGACCCTTTAGGTCACTTAGGTCAATTAGCCGCCTGAACATGAGGTTGATTACATGCTGGTTCATTTTACAGTTTATATAGACAACAATAAGTGACACAGATAAACATATAACAATCCATCCATGCAATAATCCATACACCATATCCAATGCACAACATACCATATACAATATACTATAAACAATCGTACAAACGCGTAGTTGCTTCCACCAGGGCATTCGTAGTTTTCCTCTAAATTATGTTAGTCATCATTAAGTCTTACTCTCAATATCAATGGGTGTCATGTTAGGACAACCCGTAAATAACCTCACTGGACAGTAGTCCATCCGTACACACAAGGTGCTCTTTGCCAAGGATCAATCGATCTTGGGACTTCCACTTGCCTAATAAAGGCGTTCATGAGAGGCCGAAGCCGTGTGCCAAAAGCGGCACCCTTGTCCAACAGTCTATCTAGGCCCTTCATGATATAGAGGGAGTCAGTCCGATCCGAACGTTATACTCCGGTGATCACCAATGTGCAACCAACTAGTCGAAGACTAATTAGATTTCCATACCATATACCATATACCATATACCATACCTAACCCCAGACCAACGCCCGAGCCCCCGATCACAAACTCGAAATTTCATAAGAGAAAAAGATCAAGGCGTAGAGAAATGCTATCCGACTTGAACATTCACTCGCAACTCCCTTTAAAAGGACCACTTTTCTTTTTTCGTCGAGATTGTTGTGGTGTTCGTATACCATATACCATATACCATATACCATATACCATATACCATATACCATATACCAATACTCTCTAATATGTGATTACATCTTAATCTACTACCCTAAGTAAAGTCTTAGGTCATGGAGAATTCATTACCATTATAATTGCCTTTGAAGTCTTATATACTTCCCTAGGAATAGTCTAGGTTATATCCATGTTCGATTATCAAGCTCTGGAGACTGGGGATCCCGAGTCTCGTTCCTAAGTGTATTACTTAGGTTAATTAGAATTTACAAAGTCTCCCAATGAATACCCCAAACCTAAGTATGCTAAGTAAACATCAGATTATGATGTAATAAGGCTAGAATATGCCTTAGAAAGATTGGTAGACAATTTAAACCAAAGAAAACACAAAAAGTGCCTTAAGGGCAATTAGGGCTAAAAGTGCTCTAAGCTTGGAGAGACTTGGGTGAGTACCCAAATACCATGATAAGACCTTAGTAATATTCTAATGGTCATTTTAAATCAATTATCAAAGAAAACAAGCTCAAAAACAAGCTTAACATAAAATGTGCTTTAAGACTCCTTAAAGCACCTTTTTGAGAAACTGTCTTAGAATTGAGTTTTGAGTGGCTAAATGTCCATCATTACTCTTTAATCAACATGTGTACTAATTTATCACATTGGGAGGCCTAAATCAATGGGAAACCAAAAATTTCACGAATATGTGCACTGATTAGTGAATAGTGCCAAATAGTCCCCAAATTAAGCTTAAGTTAACATAAGTCAATGAGATGGTCAACTAAGACCATAAATATCTCTAATTACAAGAGGGTGCCATTTTTTGATGTGGGGAGTCACCACATGACTAAGCAAATAAGGAAAAAAAGAGATAAGTAAAGAAGTTACTATTTGCCTTTATAAAGCAAATATCCTTATAGCCTACCTCTCTCCTCTCTTCTTCATTTCTCCTTCTTCTTCCACGGTTTTCTTCTTGTTCTCTCTGTTCCAAACCGTGCCCAACCAGCTCCATTCTTGCTCCATCTTCAAATGTCCATAACTTGCTCATTTAGCTCCAAATCAAAACTAAACACATATATCTCTTAGTTAGCTCAAGCTCTAGCTTTCTATCTTTACAAAATTGGAAAAGCTTCATTTTTGAGCCATGGGAAAACTCCATTGATGGGAAAATCAAGTTTGAAGAGCTCATTAGCTTCTCCATTCTCTTAGGGTAAAGAAAATGTAAGAAAACCAAGTTTCCATCATCTTCCTTGTATGGCCGAAAAATTCCTTCTCATGGGGCCTTATTTTTATGCCTTGTACTAGCTTGATTTATTCACCAAGGACTAGTGGAGGTCCTATTTCATCAATGCCCAAGTCTACTTTGAGACTTCAAAGGTAATCATCCACTTTTATGCCTTAGAACACATTTCTAACCTAGGTTTTTTATTCCTTGAGGTTAGTGTATTGTTTAGTACTCATATGAGTCATTGAATATTGATTAGAACATTGGCAAGGGGAATTTAAGTGGTGGCCGAGATTCATGCAAGAAGAAGGTCTAAGGAGGAAGTTAATAAGCTTGAGAAAACAAGGTAAAATGCTTACCTAATGGTGGTTTAAGTTTAAGGGATGAGTTTAGGTGGATACCAATGTGGCTTAGAGCTTACATTGCGTATTGGGTTGTATAACCTAAGGAAAAGAGTTTACACAAGCTTATGAACTTGTGACTAAGGAGCCAATGGGAATGAGTTAGTAATATAAGTTTAAGAGGAGTTTAAGCATTATAATTATTGTGATATTGATGGGTGTATTTGCAGGTTGAAAGCTTTTATATGTGGGAAATTCAGTGTTTAAGTTTAAGTCATTTAAGAGCCTTAGTGCTATGCAATTTAAGATTATTGCAATATATTGAGTTGTTGTGAATGAGTTGGTTTTGGGTGATGAGATATGATGAAAGAACTTGATGTGTGTGAGTTTGGTTAAATGAGGAAAATAATGTGTTTGGGCATGCTATGATGCTAGAGGTGCTATGGCGAAATTTGAGTAGAAAATAAGTGTTTAGGTGATGGTGGTGAATTATATGACCTAGGATTTACTAGGAGTCACTATGAGGAATTTGAGTGGAGATTAGTTAACTAAGGAGTTCTTGAGGTTTGAATGACCTAGAGATGTCTAAGGAATTAGAGGATTGGTGAGTGTTTTTGAACACACCAAAATCATGAGATGAAATGTAAGACTTGTGCATAAGTTTAAGGAGAAGGTGTAATGATTAAGGTGATTTAGATATGTTCTAAGGAATTTAATGAGGAAGTACTAGGAAGTTTTAGAGGTTGTCTTGATGAAAAAGGGGTGAGATAAAGTGTTATAATGAGTTATAATGACTTAGGCATTACTTTGAAGGATTTAGGAATCAAGAGAATGTAATCGAGTATTTAGGACTTAGGCAAATGTTGGTAAACAACTAGAAGGAAATAAGGTGTTGATGGATGGAAGCTTAAGCTTGTGAAGGAACTTTAAGTAAATGCATAAAAGAATTTTCGATGGTGAAAGATGCTTGGGAGATGATGTTATAGTGGTGAGGAAAACATTGGCATAGTGGTTCATTGGTATGAACCACCACCTAGAACCTAGAGGAAAACATTACAAGTGTTAGCATTATTACAAGGAAATGCATAATGACTAAGGTGGATCTTGGTGAATGATTTAATGTGTTTAGAGGAGGGCTTAAGGTGTATTTGAAGTGCCCAAATGAGGTTATAACATATTAGATATATGAGGAAAGTTTGGAGTTGAAAAGAGAATTTAGAAACAAGGTTCTGGAGCCGACCGACCTTAGGACTGGACTTGCAAGGTCGGTCGAGCTCAAATTACACTACCAGAGAAAGTTTCTGGAATGGACCGACCTTGGGACCGGACTTGCAAGGTCGGTCGGGCATGTATTTTGTACGGTAATAAGTCTCTGGAATCGACCAAACATGGGACCGGACTTGGCAAGTTCGGTCGAGCTTAAATTTCCCTCGGGGAAACTCTCGGGAATGGACCGACCTTGGGACCGGACTTGCAAGGTCGGGGTAGAATTTTCAAACGATGAAGTGTTTTGGAATGGACCGACCTTAGGTAAGGTCGGTCGGAAGTTCGGTCGGGCCTAAAAAAAAAGAAAAGGAAATTTTAAATTCTATGAAAGGTAATAGGTAATAAGGTATACCTTTGGTAGGGTGGTAATGATTAGGACCCTAGGAACTTAAGGGATTAAGTTAAGTAAGTTAAACTTAAAGTTTAAGGTTAAGTTGTAAGATTAAGTTGTAAGACTTAAGAGGGTTAGGTGGGAATCATTAAGGGATTAAGTGTTAAGCAAGTTAAGTAAGTTGGATTAAGTTAAGTGATTAACAACCTAAAACTGAATGAATGTTTTAGGACTTGGGATTTGGACTCCGGAGGAGAGTAAGCAACCGAAACGACCAACGGTGAACGGTACAGTTCTCTTGTGACCTGCTTGCTAACGAGGTGTCCCTCGGCTTGTGTGCTATTTGTTTTGTGTGCTCACTAAACAAGATAAAGCATGCAACCGGAATATATTATATTTATTGTATTGTTGTGTGATGTGTTAAACTAACACAACATACCGTGAAAACTTACTAACCAATGTTTAGTAAGGAATTGAGTGAGACTAAGGAACGCCCCTAATAAGGGACGATATGAACCGAAAGAGGTTAACCAACAAACAGGGTCTTGAGATTACTACTAACTGGAACTTGAGTGAGGAAACCCGGGACCGATCTCCGGTCATGCATGCTAAGAAAGGGGGTCGTTATCTATAGCAGATTCGACCTCCGATTAAGGACTTGTCTTCGGACTTGTAGCCTAGGGCCGGTTGCCGGCTCAGCTGCGCTGGACTCCCGTCCAGTAGGTGGCATTAAGATGGTGCGGTGGGATCACCTAAATCCCAGGTTCGAATTAAGCTATAACCATTCCCTTCCAGGAACGGTTTGTATATTGAGATTAAGTTAAGATTAAGGCTAAGGTAAGGTTAAGATAAGTTGCAACCATTCCTTTTTAAAGGTGATTTGTATTATTAAGATTAAGACTAAGGTAAGGTTAAGATAAGTTGCAACCATTCCTTTTTACAGGATGGTTTGTATTATTAAGATTAAGATTAAGGTGAGGTTAAGATAAGTTGCAACCATTCCTTTTTAAAGGATGGTTTGTATTATTAAGATTAAGGTAAGTACATCCACTCCTTATTAAAGGATGGTTGTTTCTAAGATTAAGATAAGACTAAGATTGAGGTGAGATAAGGATGGACTAAGATTAAGAGGGAACATTACTTAAGGAGTTAAATAATTAACTCTCTAATTAAGGGAACGCATTTAAGTCGTTCATTGTGTGAACTTTGATTGTTCATATCTGAGTTGTTGTTTACTGCACTTTCTATTATGTTGTGCATCTAATCAACCTCCATGCTATCGACAATTAGTCGTCGTAGCCACGTTAGCTTGGGGGCCATGAGGGGATCGTACCAGCATTCGTGCTGACCCCCTTTGGGGGCTGTTTTTACTACACAGGTACATCAGGAAGCGGCCGTCGCAAGGTAAGAAGAGGACAAGTGTTAAGGGTTAAGTGTGGCCTACGAGTTGTGCATGTACACTCGTATGGCAATTTGAGTTAGTAAGATGTATAGGATGTGAGGGGGTTGTAAGAAGGATATGTAAATGGTTAAGATTGTTGTACTAATGTTCGGTATATTCTTTAGTCAGACCGTGGCAAGGTCCTGGATTGTAAAGAATTCCGCTGTGACATGTACATATATGCTGTTAAGTTGCGAGACCACAATTGGATTGAGTTGGGGTGTTACAAAAAGTGGTATCAGAGCGTAGTTACGCTCTGAAGACAAGAAATACCGAACTTAGGAGGATATTGAGGTTGAGATTGAGTTATGGGTTAAGGGTTAAGAGATAGAGTGAGAGGTGCATTAGCCAGGACTTCCGGTGTTTACCGGATATCCATAGTACCTAGGCCCGCCCTCCACATCCCTAACCCTGAATATGTGGAACAAACGCCAGAGAGAAGAAAGCCTTCTCTTACTCGGGGAACCCGATCTGGCAGTTAGCTAACAGTAAGCATATGAGAAACATCTTGTTGCATAACAGTTAGGAGAACTGGGAGATTTTAATGGAGCGCATCGGCGAAACAGGCGTTACCAATGGAACCTTACCAGTAAAAGAACGGTAATTACCGGCAACATGGGTCGACATGCTACGCAGTCGAAATAACCCGCAATACCAATGATAAGAAAGCACTACGGGTGCAATAGAAAGGAAAGGGAAGCGACATGAGTACCGACAGTGGTCCGAAGGAGCATAACAGTAGGATAATACAAAGCATGAGGATTCAGATTACTGGAAAGTCTAGTTAGAAACGGGAACTCCAAACCCCATACAGTGAGGAAGGTTATAAAACCTGGCCAACATGATCCGGACGACGATAGGAACTCATATAAATTGTATACCGAAATAGGGCTACGATGTAGTGCCTAAAGGAGAATCATTACTGAGTAACCACAACAAAATGTGTGGAGACAGGAGCGAGGATTAAGACATAAGAAAAGGTTAAGGGATTCCCTCAAAAAGAGGAACGCCCTAATAGATTACAGTACTGTCAAACAACGAGGAAACTGCCGAATGGTCAGTTATCCAAAATAAGAGATTATCGAAGGAGTCCTGAGGACTACCAATAACGTGGAAGTTAGAAGGAGGTATCATTACCAATGTACCTGTGTACCAATAGCCCATCCTGCATGGCGCACTTGCCATAGCAAGTGCTACCACGATTAGCTACACGGAAAGCCATCATGGCAAGATAGGAGAACGCTACAGTTGTAACACATATTAATACTGCACTGTAAATCCATAAGAACAGAAACAAAAGACCCTTGGAAGGCCGATGGCCTAACCATGATAATATGAGGTGACACACCAGTCAGCATGGAGCTGAACTTGGACAGAATACTAAACAATAATATGAGCAACGGTACAACCTACTACAACAACAACAACCGACAGTGTGGTAAAAACACCAAAACCCGGATCTCGAGGAGGAACCTAAGAGATCGCTCAATAATTCGAGCAAAAGCACTACGTAAGTACAACATACATGGAATGTCAAGAGATACAATAAAGGCAGTCGACTGAACGACTTCCAACAAGGACGGGATAAGACTCCCAGAGTGACCATCAAACATACCAATAACAACATTCTTCAATGAAGATGTTGGACGACCCAGAAAACAAGGACAAAAGAAATAAACGTAAGCTATAACCTACTAAGGATTAAAGTCGTACAACCCTGGAAAAGGAAAGCCGGAGGACTACCCCCACAGAGCGGGCATAGTCGAGCCGAGCAAACTGATGAATAACAGTTAACCCTGTTTGTTTAACTCATTAACACCCAAGTATGATTGATCATCAACGGGTGGCATAGTCAACGGAAGTTGAACGAAGCGTTGAGATGGGAGTATAAGATAACAGGATTATATCCAACTTGGACACCTTAAGGCGAACGCCTAATACGAACCTAACCTTGACTATTAAAAGACATAAGTCTAGTAAAATGACAGCATTGTCAAAGACATTAAGTAACCTCAGATCACCTGAACAACTTCCCTAGCAGGAAGCAGGATGCAACAACTTATCATGAAATCCGATACTACATTTAGTATATAACCTAACGGTGGATAGTGCTCAAAGAACCAGAATCTTATAGGGATGACCTGCAGATGAGTAAGAGTACAAATAATGAACTGAGACATTAAGCATTAAGAGCCTACGAGCCAAGGATGTTAACCACATCAGAGCCCGAGGCGCAATAAGTTATAAGAGAGCTTGTTTAAGCCACGAAGGGACTACAATTTGTAGATATGAACGGTTACCAAACCTATAACTTAGATTGGGAAGAACATTACCAAGAAAGGGTACCAATGAGAATATTGAGATAATGCTAAGGACAGGAGCGGAGAACGAACCATGCCTTTTAGGGTGGGGATACCTCTCCTTGTTGTGAGGCCATGAGTGGGAATGAACCCCTCAAAAGGGCTTTCACATATTAGAGATAAAATACACTTTATTTAGAAAATGGAAACTATGAACTTTGAGATCACCTTAGAACATACCAGATACACTTGAGTAATAAGGAAGGTCGCACAGATAGACCCCATATCCAACACCCAGGATGTAAGAATTAGTAATGGTCAGAGATAAACATTGTGACTGCACATTGTGGCACGTCAATTAATCAATGCTCAGAAGAGCTTGTGATTCAGTGGATGACTTCTTCAGTAATCAGTTAAACTACATGGTAGATAACATCACTAAGGATGAAAGAAAGCGAAAGAAATTAGCCTACTTACGAATCTGAGATTGGAGCATAACATCTTCATATCAAGAGTCAACTATTTTACAACACGGTACGACAACCGCCAATACCGGAATGAGAGAACTCCCAGTGTGTTTACACCAAGAAGGGATTGATTATAAGGTAAGACATTAGAATAATGAGTAAGAGGTTGCACCATCAATGGGCAACATAGTAAGAGCCAACTACCACGGTAGTAGTGGTCGTGAGTACAATAGTTAGAAAGGTGGATTAAGTCATGGTGCGCGGTAAGGCGACCATTATGTATGAGCCGTCAAATATTGAGACTGAGGCAATTAGATTTATGAGTTAAGACCAGTATAAGTAAGGAAATAAGATGGTAGACGAGTTGTGCATTGATGCCAGTAGTCTGGACCTCGTTAGGTAAGATTTCACAGGAAGCACACTATCCATTCCTTAAGGAACTGGAAGTGCATTCCTAGTAGCATAAATATGAGAAACAAGATAAGAGGCTCTACGGAAAGAGACCTCAGATATTAAGTGACCGAATCAATACGGAATACAGGAAGGAGCTAGAGCATACCATACCCAAGAACACAGTAAATGGACTTCCCTTGATTAACTTCAAGAAGAAAAATAAATGTTATTATGGAACGATGAAAGAGGAGATCGACAACAGAATACTTCATAATTAGCAATAGCTAAACGTGTGACGGACACTATGAGTTTACTAAAACGAGACGTGGGACGACTGCACCCCACAGGGGCTTGCAGGCCTGACACGCTCATTTATGAGTTAGTTGGGTAAGTAGTAATGTACCAGTAAGGTACCCCATGCATGTAAACAAGTGGTGTAAGGAACACGGGAGGTAGTCGACTCCGTACCACGGACAACGACACAAGATCAGACAAGAGCAGCCATTACCACAAACAGTCAAAGAGAAGAATTCAGTTGAACCAGCAACGCAAGGGAATCAGAGAACAAATAATTAAGGACTACGAAGTGCGAGAAGCACGGATTGTTAAGTATAGACATAGGACATGTCTTAAGATGAATAAGATTAAACTGTAAAGTGCAATAAGCACTAAACAGTAGTTTCAGATTAGGAATCATCCTCAGACCAAAGGTCAGTTGGAGAGAACGATTTAGACATTCGAGAAAACACTAAGAGTATGAACATTAGATCTCAGGGAGACTGGATAGACGGGCTACAACTCATCAAGGCCGTGTATATATAAAGATAACACGTGTCCATTGAGAGACTAATATTCCTAAACTGTAAGGACGCAGAAGGATATACAATACTATAAAAGCTAAGTGAGGCAGTTAAGCCTAAGAACATCAGAGTGGTGCAGCGGAAGCTAGCAGATCACTACCTTTGAGATTAGACCAAACTAATTTAAGGAAACGGTATAGGTACCGTTAAGAATCCTCGATACAGAGACTAAGTTATTTCTGATCGAATTCTAAGTAAGATAGATGACATGGAAGCTAGAATGCTTGGTAAGAATTAGACATCTTGAACTTATGTTCAAAGATCATGTAATGTTGATTACGTGGGCGTAATCCATTTTAAGGGGGGTAGAGCGAAAACCGCTTAGCGTATGTTTGTGTACTGAGTACATAAACTACGGTGTGCATAGCACAAAATAATTTGAGAATATGTTTTACATAAACATTTTGAGATAAATTATGGTTATTGCACACAGAAGATGTGAATACCATACATATTAAGTACCTATCTTGTTAACTCCGGTGTGAGTACAAGTTAAGAGAATTAAGGAAGAGGTTTAAGGAGACTTAAGGAATAAGGAATATATGAGGTATGAGTCGATATGAGACTAGTGTGAGATAAAATAAGATAACATTATGAGATACAATTTGACATGAGCATGAGGAAGAAGATAGTAATGCTATGAGATATAAGATGGTGAGAATTGGTATGGGACAGTTATAGAACTTAGTAGGAATTTAAATCTTGAGGTAATTACTAAGAGATGAATCGGGAACCACTTTGGAGATGTATTGATTATGATTAGAAGAACTAAAAAGATAGAAAATTGGACATGAGTGAATTATTTGGATGTTTGAAAATGACGTGGGAGGTGGAACTTGATTTTCTAGGGATCAAGGGAAACCGAACACAAATTGGAGTGGAAGGATAGTTCGACACTGATGCTGATCATCAGGGTTGGATGATTCCTGAAACTCCCTACCAGTGGTCACAATTAAATCACACTATGGACAGAGGCCTTAGGATAAAATGAAATTGGAGTTGATTGTATTTTAATTAGAGGAATTATTCCTCACATGACCTCGTAAAAAGGATTACCTTTTTACTGAGTCTCGCCCATGAAGTCGAGGACGCACGAGCCTTTGTCTTCGGACCGGTGACATGGGGAGAGCAGAGTGTTTTGTATTCTGGCCCATGGTGACGAGGACGAATGAGCCATTGTCTACGGACCGGTGACATGGGAGAATACGTTGGAAATTATGTGAATGTTTTAATCATCAAAAAGGAACAAAAAGAATTTTGAGTGCTATACATGCGTAAGCATATTGTGTGATACTTAAGAATAAGATATGGTGGACCTAAGGATTCAATGAGTTTAAGTATACATAAGTATGATCTATATGATCTAAGGAATGAGGTAAGACATGTCTTTAATAAGAAAAGATGCATGGGAACTTTGGGGACAAAGTTCTTTTAAGGGGGGTAGATTGAAATACCCCAAACCTAAGTATGCTAAGTAAACATCAATTATGATGTAATAAGGCTAGAATATGCCTTAGAAAGATTGGTAGACAATTTAAACCAAAGAAAACACAAAAAGTGCCTTAAGGGCAATTAGGGCAAAAATGTGCTCTAAGCTGGAGAGACTTGGGTGAGTACCCAAATACCATGATAAGACCTTAGTAATATTCTAATGGTCATTTTAAATCAATTAGCAAAGAAAACCAAGCTCAAAACAAGCTTAAACACAAAATGTGCTTTAAGACTCCTTAAAGCACCTTTTTGAGAAATTCTTAGAATTGAGTTTTGAGTGGCTAAATGTCCATCATTACTCTTTAATCAACATGTGTACTAATTAGTATCACATTAGGAAGCCTAAATCAATGGGAAACCAAAAATTTCACGAATATGTGCACTGATTAGTGAATAGTGCCAAATAGTGCCCAAATTAAGCTTAAGTCAACATAAGTCAATGAGATGGTCAACTAAGACCATAAATATCTCTAATTACAAGAGGGGGCCGGTTTTTGATGTGGGGAGTCACCACATGACTAAGAAATAAGGAAAAAGAAGAGATAAGTAAAGAAAGTTACTATTTGCTTTATAAAGCAAATATCCTTATTAGCCTACCTCTCTCTCTCTTCTTCATTTCTCCTTCTTCTTCCACGGTTTTCTTCTTGTTCTCTCTGTTCCAAACCGTGCCCAACCAGCTCCATTCTTGCTCCATCTTCAAATGTCCATAACTTGCTCATTTTAGCTCCAAATCAAAAACTAAACACAATATCTCTTAGTTAGCTCAAGCTCTAGCTTTCTATCTTTACAAAATTGGAAAAGCTTCATTTTGGAGCCATGGTAAAACTCCATTGATGGAGGAAAATCAAGTTTGAAGAGCTCATTAGCTTCTCCATTCTCTTAGGTAAAGAAAATGTAAGAAAAACCAAGTTTCCATCATCTTCCTGTATGGCCGAAAAATTCCTTCTCATGGGGCCTTATTTTTATGCCTTGTTCTAGCTTGATTTATTCACCAAGGACTAGTGGAGGTCCTATTTCATTCAATGCCCAAGTCTACTTTGAGACTTCAAAGGTAATCATCCACTTTTATGCCTTAGAACACATTTCTAACCTAGGTTTTTATTCCTTGAGGTTAGTGTATTGTTTAGTACTCATATGAGTCATTGAATATTGATTAGAACATTGGCAAGGGAATTTAAGTGGTGGCCGAGATTCATGCAAGAAGAAGGTCTAAGGAGGAAGTTAAGATAAGCTTGAGAAAACAAGGTAAAATGCTTACCTAATGGTGGTTTAAGTTTAAGGGATGAGTTTAGGTGGATACCAATGTGGCTTAGAGCTTACATTGTGTATTGGGTTGTATAACCTAAGAAAAGAGTTTACAAGCTTATGAACTTGTGACTAAGGAGCCAATGGGAATGAGTTAGTAATATAAGTTTAAGAGGAGTTTTAAGAGCATTATAATTATTGTGATTTGATGGGTGTATTTGCAGGTTGAAAGCTTTATATGTGGGAAATTCAGTGTTTAAGTTTAAGTCATTTAAGAGCCTTAGTGCTATGCAATTTAAGATTATTGCAATATATTGAGTTTGTTGTGAATGAGTTGGTTTTGGGATGAGATATGATGAGAAAGAACTTGATGTGTGTGAGATGGTTAAATGAGGAAAAATAATGTATTTGGGCATGCTATGATGCTAGAGGTGCTATGGCGAAATTTGAGTAGAAAATAAGTGTTTAGGTGATGGTGGTGAATTAATATGACCTAGGATTTACTAGGAGTCACTATGAGGAATTTGAGTGGAGATTAGTTAACTAAGGAGTTCTTGAGGTTTAGAATGACCTAGAGATGTCTAGGAGGAATTAGAGGATTGGTGAGTGTTTTTGAACACACCAAAATCATGAGATGAGGAATGTAAGACTTGTGCATAAGTTTAAGGAGAAGGTGTAATGATTAAGGTGATTTAGATATGTTCTAAGGGAATTTAATGACTAAGGAAGTACTAGGAACTTTTAGAGTTGTCTTGATGAAAAAGGGGTGAGATAAAGTGTTATAATGAGTTATAATGACTTAGGCATTACTTTGAAGGATTTAGGAATCAAGAGAATGTAATCGAGTATTTAGGACTTAGGCAAATGTTGGTAAACAACTAGGAAGGAAATAAGGTGTTGATGGATGGAAGCTTAAGCTTGTGAAGGAACTTTAAGTAAATGCATAAAAGAATTTTCGATGGTGAAAGATGCTTGGGATGATGTTATAGTGGTGAGGAAAACATTTGGCATAGTGGTTACATTAGGTATGAACCACCACCTAGAACCTAGAGGAAAACGTTACAAGTGTTAGCATTATTACAAGGAAAATGCATAATGACTAAGGTGGATCTTGGTGAATGATTTAATGTGTTTAGAGGAGGGCTTAAGGTGTATTTGAAGTGCCCAAATGAGGTTATAACATATTAGGATATATGAGGAGAAGTTTGGAGTTGAAAAGAGAATTTAGAAACAAGGTTCTGGAGCCGACCGACCTTAGGACCGGACTTGCAAGGTCGGTCGAGCTCAAATTACACTACCAGAGAAAGTTTCTGGAATGGACCGACCTTGGGACCGGACTTGCAAGGTCGTCGGGCATGTATTTTGTACGGTAATAAGTCTCTGGAATCGACCGAACATGGGACCGGACTTGGCAAGTTCGGTCGAGCTTAAATTTCCCTCGGGGAAACTCTCGGGAATGGACCGACCTTGGGACCGGACTTGCAAGGTCGGTCGGGGTAGAATTTCAAACGATGAAGTGTTCTGGAATGGACCGACCTTAGGTAAGGTCGGTCGGAAGTTCGGTCGGGCCTAAAAATAAAAAAAAGGAAATTTTAAATTCTAAGAAAGGTAATAGGTAATAAGGTATACCTTTGGTAGGGTGGTAATGATTAGGACCCTAGGAACTTAAGGGATTAAGTTAAGTTAAGTATAAACTTAAAAGTTTAAGGTTAAGTTGTAAGATTAAGTTGTAAGACTTAAGAGGTGTTAGGTGGGAATCATTAAGGAGAGTTAATAAGTTAAGCAAGTAAAGTTGGATTAAGTTAAGTGATTAACAACCTAAAACTGAATGAATGTTTTAGGACTTGGGGATTTGGACTCCGGAGGAGAGTAAGCAACCGAAACGACCAACGGTGAACGGTACAGTTCTCTTGTGACCTGCTTGCTAACGAGGTGTCCCTCGGCTTGTGTGCTATTTGTTTTGTGTGCTCACTAAACAAGATAAAGCATGCAACCGGAATATATTATATTTATTGTATTGTTGTGTGATGTTTGAAAACTAACACAACATACCGTGAGAACTTACTAACCAATGTTTAGTAAGGAATTGAGTGAGACTAAGGAATGCCCCTAATAAGGGACGATATGAACCGAAAGAGGTTAACCAACAAACAGGGTCTTGAGATTACTACTAACTGGAACTTGAGTGAGGAAACCCGGGACCGATCTCCGGTCATGCATGCTAAGGAAAGGGGGCCGTTATCTATAGCAGATTCGACCTCCGATTAAGGACTTGTCTTCGGACTTGTAGCCTAGGGCCGGTTGCCGGCTCAGCTGCGCTGGACTCCCGTCCAGAGTAGGTGGCATTAAGATGGTGCGGTGGGATCACCTAAATCCCAGGTTCGAATTAAGCTACAACCATTCCCTTCCAGGAACGGTTTGTATATTGAGATTAAGTTAAGATTAAGGCTAAGGTAAGGTTAAGATAAGTTGCAACCATTCCTTTTTAAAGGATGGTTTGTATTATAAAGATTAAGACTAAGGTAAGGTTAAGATAAGTTGCAACCATTCCTTTTTACAGGATGGTTTGTATTATTAAGATTAAGATTAAGGTGAGGTTAAGATAAGTTGCAACCATTCCTTTTTAAAGGATGGTTTGTATTATTAAGATTAAGGTAAGTTACATCCACTCCTTATTAAAGGATGGTTGTTTCTAAGATTAAGATAAGACTAAGATTGAGGTGAGATAAGGATGGACTAAGATTAAGAGGGAACATTACTTAAGGAGTTAAATAATTAACTCTCTAATTAAGGGAACACATTTAAGTCGTTCATTGTGTGTGAACTTTGATTGTTCATATCTGAGTTGTTGTTTACTACACTTTCTATTATGTTGTGCATCTAATCAACCTCCATGCTATCGACAATTAGTCGTCGTAGCCACGTTAGCTTGGGGGCCATGAGGGGATCGTACCAGCATTCGTGCTGACCCCCTTTGGGGGCTGTTTTTACTACACAGGTACATCAGGAAGCGGCCGTCACGAGAGTAAGAAGAGGATACAAGTGTTAAGGGTTAAGTGTGGCCAACGAGTTGTGCATGTACACTCGTATGGCAATTTGAGTTAGTAAGATGTATAGGATGTGAGGGGGTTGTAAGAAGGATATGTAAATGGTTAAGATTGTTGTACTAATGTTCGGTATATTCTTTAGTCAGACCGTGGCAAGGTCCTGGATTGTAAAGAATTCCGCTGTGACATGTACATATATATGCTGTTAAGTTGCGAGACCACAATTGGATTGAGTTGGGGTTACACCCAATGTTAGTATTCCAATCGAGCAAGAGTCAAAGTCATATTGCCTGAAAACGTCGCGCACAATAATAATCGCGTGACAATCAAGAAATATATTCACACACATCATGCATAGCTGTTAGGAAAATTATGTATAGGTCAATATCACAATATATGGGCAAGTGCACCCAATCAAAGTAGTAGTAAAGAGTGTCGTTCCACTAGGAAATTGACTATCTATCTCCCTAGCTTCGGTATTCGGTAACAGAACAATAATTAAAATGGGGGTTTAGCCGGTGGCAAGCTTAATGGATTTATTCAAACAAAATTGCAAACTAAATATGGAAACTAAAATTGGTTGTTAAAGGATTTGGATGGAAAGCACCCTATGATGGTTATTATCACTTAAATTCACCCCAACTTCACTTATAAACTCATTTCACTCAAATTGTCTATTTGGACTATTGTAATGACCTTACAAGTCATGGAAGAGTCAACTCTTACCTAGATACTTCCAACTCCCAAATCAAGAAGAGTTCAAATCACTAGATAGCATTATTTACAAGTCCACATTAATAGCCCCAAATCTCACCAACTAATCAAGCTAGCACAATCTAGGGTTTCTCTCTCCTTTAGGTCACAACCCCCAACTCAAAGTCTTGTGTTGTTAGGAATTACCATAAATTCCATAAATGATCAAGTTATAGCATTAAATGAACAAGAAAGAGAAACCAATCATAATTAATGAAGTAAGGGTTTACAAGCTAGTTGGGGGATTCAAGTTCAAATCCTATCCCAAAGTGCTAAATAGAACTACTCAAACATAGAGATAAGTAAAAGAGAGAGAGAGAGAGAGAGAGAAAGCCATTGTTGAAGGTGGTTGAGCTTGGAGAAGGTGAGCTCTCTTCCTCTTCTTCCTTCTCTTCTTCTTCTTCTTCTTCTTTTCTCCCTCAAAATCACCACTCTCTCTCTTAGTTTCAGTCTCTAAGTGTGTAGAAGTGTAAGTGTGAGAGCTGCCTCAAATCTGGGCAAATTTAGAGAAAATTACGCGTCCGACCGACCCACAGTGGGTGGGTCCCGTGGGTCGGTCGACCTTCTAGAGACGGTGTAACAGCCCAGTAATCAACCCACTTGTGAGATATTGTCCGCTTTGGGCCGTAGCCCACACGGTTTTGCTTCCGGGGTACCATCCCCAAAAGGCCTCTCACAAGGCAAGAGTATCCCCACACCTATAAGGTGTGGTTCGTGCGCTCTCCCGATCGATGTGGGAGGTGACCCCTACACTGGGTATCACACTCTACCCCCCTTGGGAGCCCAGCATCCCCGCTGACACACCGACCTGGGCCTGGCTCTGATACCAACTGTAACAGCCCAGTAATCAACCCACTTGTGAGATATTGTCCGCTTTGGGCCGCAGCCCACATGGTTTTGCTTCCGGGTACCATCCCCAAAAGGCCTCTCACAAGGCAAGAGTATCCCCACACCTATAAGGTGTGGTTCGTGCGCTCTCCCGATCGATGTGGGAGGTGACCCCTACACTGGGTATCACAGACGGGGCACGTGACCTTTTTAAGTTCTGACTGACCCAGTGTGGGTCGGTCCAATGCAGAGACAAATTTCTGTCCCAGGAGCTTCCGACTGACCCAGTGTGGGTCGGTTCATGGGTCGATCGACTGGAGAAACATATTTCTCTAACTTGTGCGGGGCCTAGAATCTTCGTTATGGCTCGGAATTGCTCCCCGTTTGTGGCGTTGGAAAGCTTGAATGATGGGGAATCTGTTGATGCATGCCACTAGCTCAAAAAGGGTCCAAAAGTATGCTCAAGATGAGATTTTACCTATCAAAAGATCAAACTATATAAGTTCATTATTAATCACAAAAACACTCTATTAAGTGGTAAAATGAGCTATGCACCAAGTAAAATGAAGGTGTATAAAGACATTAAAACATCATTATTTCACCACTTATCAATAGCACACATATTGCTCTTATCATATAACGAAGTAATTCTTGCACCCGAGGCTTCCCTTAGGGGTTCAGACCACAGAATCCAACATACCTGATAAGCTTCAGACTTATCATGTTTCAGTAGATATAATTATAACATTATTAGTCAAATTAGGGTTAGAATAGTTGATATTTGTGTTATATTATGTATAAAGTTTGTTATATATGTTCAGTCTTATGTTTCTCTATTTTTATGCAAGGAATAACTTCTAACCAAGTAATGCCGAATGATTTCTGCACGGCACAAGTATGGAGCAGAAAAGAAGTATTGTCGGGCATAGTGTCGGGTACTCCCTATCCGACACAAGTAAAAAGTCGTCACTATTCGCCAAACGATAGCAGTTATTTACCCTTGACGACTCAACCGATGCCGAGTACGATGCCGGACATTCCCTGTCCGGCACATGCATCGTTTCGCTCCAATTTGGCAGTTTCGACCGTTAACAGTTGGCACGTGTTTTAGTATGTGCCGGGTACTTCTGACCCGGCATTACATCTGGCACAATGAGAAAATGAGGTCTATAAATAGGTCATGAGCCTACTCATTTCTACACTCTTCAACTCCTCTATACACTCCATTCACATTTCAATTCCGCACTCATCCAAGGTGTTGGTGTCCAAGGAAGTTCTATGCAACTTTCCACGCGAAGAGAAGGAAATCCATGGTGGGTTAAGGCTACGACCAATTTTCTTATCTCCTGTGTATTCTTTCTCTTAATCTGTGTGGATGGTCGAGTAGAATTCCTTGTCATCTTTGGTTAGGGATGATTTTCCTTGTAAGACTCTTATGGTTATCAATAAAGTTTGTTAGTTTCAACTAAGATTCGGTTCCTAGTGTAGAGAGGAAAAGTTCGCTACTTGTTCTTCTTTTCATCAAAATTCTAACAAAATTGGTTGAGGGATCTTAGTGGTCTTAAAGTTTGTTGTTCTATGGATGGGAAATAAGATCTAAGATTGGAATTAACCTTTTTTTATTCTCCTCCTTCTTGTTCGTTTTTAGCAAGAGATTTGCTGGACTCGATAATGGATTGAGAGTATTTGAACAATCTTGACAATTTGAACATGCCGGGTGTCTGATGTTCGACACATTCAAAGTTCTTGAATGTGTCGTGCATCCTTTGTCTGGCAACCTATCCAGCACATTCAAAAGTTGGTTAATTCAAAACTTGTCAACTTGGTTTTGTGATCTTACGTGTTCTTATGTCGATTATCATCCCGAGTCATCGATATTTCATTGTAAATACCATTAGTTATGATTTATAATTGGTTTATTTTAGTGTATAATTGATATTTACATTTCCCCTTGCTTTAGAATAGGCTATTATCAGGATTAAGACAGATTTTCTATTAAGTCCCTTGGGTTCGATACTCTTGGTCGTAATTTGCTTACGCTGTATTCCGACCGGGAATTGTTTGCTACCTGTATAGAGTTGTAGGATTATTTTATTATTTTGTACATTCTTTTCCCCTACAAAAACCTTGTTAGCAAAATGGCGTCGTTGCCCGGGACTTGGAATTAGTCCAAGTCCTAAAATTGGTAATCGCCTTATTCTTTATTCTTATTTCTTATTCTATGAATCAATTCGTTCATTTTCTTCATTTAGTTGAATGTGCTGTGCGTAATGTCGAGTCCAAAAAATTCGGCACATACGGAGAAAACCAAATGCCGGGCAGAATATCTTCGGAACCACGCCCGGCACCTTCAAATTTATTTTTCCTTTTATATTTAACTCATTCTTTCTAATTATTTTGTACATAATCTATTCGTTAATTTGTTTTGATTCATTCTTTCCATTCAAGATACCCATTCTTTATTCGTTGATTTAATTTTTGCTAAATTCATTATATATATGGTGTATAAAAGAGTGACCCGGCATGTTTGGAGGAAGTCCAACGCCGGGACTTGTTATATATATTGCTTATATTTTTCTTGTATATATAATTAAAATACTGTAGGGTGAGGCAAGAAATATCAGTGTGTCATTCACGAAGCCGGGTGGGGACTTTCGGCCTACTAAAACTACGTTATATATGCCAGATCAAACATACCCGACACCAATCCTGGCACATCGCGAAATTTCAAAAGGAATATCCTAGGGAGGCTTGCCGGGCGGAATGCCGGGTAAATCATACCCGACAACATAAATATCCAAAGTGTCGGATTCCAAAGACCCGGTAGTCAACCCGGCAAGATAAAACTATATGTGCCGGGTACAAAATAGCCGACACCTAACCCGGCACTTCGTGATTTTTGAAAAAAATAACATATCGGGTAAGTCTTCTTCCTCACTTACCCTACCTTACCGCATGAAGGAACACGCCGCACAGAGCACCAGCAGCACCCAAAGCGCCTCCAACTAAGCTCCAACACCTAAATCCACCGGTTCACAACGCCAAGACCATCCGCGCATCTGCACTCTGCTCTGTCCGTCTTCATCTGCATTGTGAACTGAAACAGGTTCCCTTTAAATTCCTCTATTCAGTTTTGAATTCGATTTTATTCGTTTTTACTGCCAATGCCGATTTCTATATGCATAATAGCTAGGAAAACTGTTCTAGGAATATTAGGACCTGTTAGTATTGATTTGAGACTGGTTTGGAAGGTTCTGGGTGTTTTTTTTTACAAAACTGGGTTCGCTGTTGAATGTGCCGGATCAATGTGCCGGGTACCATTCATCCGGCATGCTGCTTATTGATTTTTCCGGGTGGATCCTGTCCGGCATCGCACCCGGCACAACTGTCTGGTGGTTTATTCTTGATTAATCTTGACTCCATGCTATTGACTTAATGCATAGGATAGTGTTGTGTTAGAATTTTTGTGATTAAACATCTAATTTACAGGAATGTAGTACCTCTTGATGTGGCTCCAGATTCTTCAGGATTTAAATTCTTGTAAACTAATGAGCTAACATTTATGGTCTACCTTGTGGTATTCTTCTCTATTCTTTTTCTGCAGATGCCTCACAAAACATCCACTACTTCTCAGCGCCTTGATTATGAAGAGGATGACTTATTTAATGAGATGGATGCAGCCCTAGGAGAGGCCACTTCAGAGGAGGATCTGTTCCTCCTGCACCTGAGCCACCTCGTCGTTCTACCAGACGGGCATGCAAGGAGCCAGCCTCCAGCAGTGCCGCGCCGCCTCCAGCTAAGAAGACAAAGGCTGTCAAGAGGAAGAAGAGGACATCCCTAAAGACTCAGAGTGGACCTGGATCCACTTCTTCAGCTCCAGAGCAGGATGATTTTGGTACGCCTCTCCCTCTACCTTCCCGCATTCCTGATGAGCCTAATTTTGATGGGGAAGGTTTCATTAATCCTTCCGCTGCTCAGTACTTTCATCAGTCCAAGATGAAAGGTAGGAGAGACGAGTACATCCAGAGGTCTGCCTGCTCTCCAGGATTTCTGAGCTCTTTTCGCGACATGGCTGGCTGGGGATACTAGACATCGGGCATGAACATTTTTACCCGGGATTGGTGCGTGAGTTTTACGCCAATGCCGAGTACTGTGGGCCGCCTCAGGCCTCAGGACTTCAGCTCCGTTCTTTCGTCTCCACACGCTGCGTTATCATTACTCCAGCGAGCATCGCACAGATTCTGGGTATCAACACTGATTCTCGATAGCGATCATTTAGCTGGCATACCCTGGCAGAGTCTCAGAGCGCTATCCACTCTCGGTTCGGATCACGTGTCCGTTATATGGACAGAACCCACACTCGAGAGCGACACGTGATCCCCCTTACTTACATCACCGACCTCCAGTTGCGTGTGGCCATGGAGATTATCCGCCATAACATTCGGCCGTGCAAGCATGACGAGCTGAATGATATGGACTGCGCATTGCTTCAGTATCTTCTCGGGCCAGCTCAGGGAGCAGTTGAGTCACGGTTCCCGGTCCAGAGATTGATGTTCGCGTAGTTGGTCCACGCCATCATGCACCGAGAGGGGCAGCGCCCCATCTTTCCCATGCTCATCCACCAGCACATCATGCAGACACTAGGGGAGACTCAGATTCCTAGAGGCCTACACTTCCAACCCGAGTTTGCCCCTATTGATCGCGCTCTCTTGCGACGCTGGTGGTTCAGAGAGTCACCTTCAGGGGAGTTCCTCTATGTTCCCCCTGATCAGAGGTCCAGGAACTCTACTGCACAGGACTACCCCAGCTATCAGGGGGAGGGTACTCAGCTATTACTACCTCCACCACCTCCGATCGCCACAGACCCACCCCAGGCCTCTACTTCAGATACAGACCCTAGAGTGGCTGCAGAGCTCAATCACTTCCGTCAGGAGCTCCAGCAGCAGTGTCACTCTATGGAGGCCTTCCAGGCAGCTCAGCAGGCCGCTTGGGGTGATTTTGATACATTTAGGCAGAGTTACGAGGGTATGCGCACTGAGTTGACTACCCGAGTAGACTCTGTTGTGCAGCAGTAGTCAGAGGTTGGACAGAGACATGAGGCCTTTGAGGAGCGTATATCTCAGCGCCAGAATGAGCAGGAGAGGCGGGTTGATGACCGTATTTTGCTAGCTGTCGATCAGATGAACAAGACAATGGCCGCCGACAGAAAGAAGGCAAAAAAGGAGATGAAGAAGAGGGTGTCGTGTTCTATAGCTGCTTTGGTCAAGAGTCTTCTTTGTCGGGACAAGAAGAAGAGGAAGGCGCGCCGGGAGGCGAAGAAGAAGGGGCTCCCTACCCCTAGCTCTTCCAGCCTCTCCGATGTTCCTGACGCTTCCCCTGACTCTTCCTCGGATTCTCCACCACCATCCTCCTCCACACATGCAGCAGTTCACTAGTTCTTTCTCTGTTTTATTTTATTTTCCTTACATTTCCTTTTATTTCCTTTGATTTACTTTTACTTTTATTTTCTTTTATTTTCATGTATGACTAATGGATCATTGTCTAACTCTCTCTTATATTATGGAAGCTTTGTACTTTTGTGAGTTTTTGGTTTCAGTTGCCTTTATTTTTAGTTGGCTAATGCTGTGACAAAACTGATTCCTTGGCTCATCGCAAGTGTAGGGCACTGCCCTAATTCTTCCATAAGGGGAGTAATTTATTCTATTCTTGTTAATTCTTTTCATTCATTATTCTTTTAATTTTCTTTACCTTCTTTAAGTAATTTTTTATTTTACATTCTTTGAACACTGGGGACAATGTTCCTGCCAAGTGTAGGGCAGGGGTCCCCCCTTAAAAAAAATTATTTTTGTTAAAAAAATATACTTGTATATATCTATAGGAAAAAACAAGTTATGTATATAAATAATATGTGATAAGTTGAGATATTATCAATGTTCTACTCAGCTTTTTGCATATTCCTTGACAAAGTAAGATTAGGGAATGATGAATGCTTGTTCTCTCAAGAGGTAATATTTCTATGACTTTTAGATTTCGATTCTAACTTCTTGATTCTCTTTTAACATGAGTATATGACCTTACTCCTATTTTTATCTCTGATTTACTTCTGGGTAATATTTTTACTTTCTTTTCAAAATGGTGAAAATTCTTTTGGGTGAAAATCTTAAATAGGGATTGTGTAAAAAAAAGAAGAAAAAGGAAAAGAAAAAAAAGCTTCAAACTTAAAAAAAAAAGAAGAAAAAAGAAAAAAAAAAGAATCTTCTTTTGAAAGAAAAATGAAACTTTATGAGGTTGTAAAAAATTGCCTCAGAATAAGCAACATCCGAGAGTTTTTCCATTTGTTTTTCTCCTAAATTCCCCGTTCTAAAAAAATCATGGACAGGTTCAAAAATCCTTTAAAAATAGGGCTGAATCACGAAAGCCATATATGAGGGTCTTGGCCACGTTCAGAAACCCTTGAAAAATAGGACTGAATGTTGGAAACCGGAAAAAGGAGAGACTACAGAATCCCTTATGCAAAATAGCCCAAGAGTTTTTGATCGGTTTTTGAATTTGAATGTTTTATTTTATACCCAGTAGTATGTTTTTGATAAAATAAGGATGATTAAGTGATGCTTATGAATTAGAGTCATACAATTGGAAATGTTTATCTAATTGTCATTCTTAAGGTTATCTGTTCTGTGCATAAGCAATTATTCTTTTCTAATTTAGTTTTGCCCGAGGACTAGCATAAGGTAAGTGTAGGGCCTTGATAAGCCTCAGACTTATCATGTTTTAGTAGATGTAATTATAAGATTATCAGTCAAATTAGGGTTAGAATAGTTAATATTTGTGTTATATTATGTATAAAGTTTGTTACATATGTTCAAACTTATGTTTCTATGTTTTTATGCAAGGAATAGCTTCTGACCAAGTAATGTCGGACATAATGCCAGATGATTTCTGCACGGCACAAGTACGGAGCAGAAAGGAAGTATTTTCGGGCATAGTGCCGGGTACTCCCTATCCGACACAAGTAAAAAGTCATCATTGTTCGCCAAACGATAGCAGTTATTTACCGTTGACGACTCAACCGATGCCGGGTATGGTGCCAGACATTCCCTGTCCGGCACATGCATCGTTTCGCTCCAATTTGACGGTTTCGAACGTTAACAGTTGGCACGTGTTTTAGTATGTGCCAGGTACTTCTAACCCGACATTACATCCGGCACAATGAGAAAATGAGGTATATAAATAGGCCGTGAGCCTACTCATTTCTACACTCTTCAACACCCCTATACACTTCATTCACATTTCAATTCCGCACTCATCCAAGGTGTTGGTGTCCAAGGAAGTTCTATGCAACTTTCCACGCGAAGAGAAGGAAATCCATGGCGTGTTAAGGCTACGACCAATTTTCTTATCTCTTATGTATTCTTTCTCTTAATCTGTGTAGAAGGTGGAGTAGAATTCCTTGTCATCTTTGGCTAGAGATGATTTCCTTATAAGACTCTTATGGTTATCAATAAAGTTTGTGAGTTTCAACTAAGATTTGGTTCCTAGTGTAGAGAGGAAAAGCTCGCTACTTGTTCTTCTTTTCATCAAAATTTTAACAGAATTGGTTGAGGGATCTTAGTGGTCTTAAAGTTTGTTGTTCTATGGATGGGCAATAAGATCTAAGATTGTCCGGATTTTCCCACTTCTTTCAAAACCTTCAAGAGATTCATTTCGAAAGCCACTAGGACTACTCTACTCCACACTTAGAGTGTGTTTGATGAGGATAGCTAGGATGAGGGTTTAGAGTTTATGCTTGGCTTGCTTGTCATTCATGTTTTGTTTGCTCTACATAATTGCGTGATTATGCTAGACTAACTTGCAAGAACTCCAGGTAGGTGGGCCCATTAGGAGTCCAACCTCTTCTCTCTCTTTGCTTGCACATCTATTACCGCTCTTTGTCTTTGCTATTGAACTGTTAGGAATAGTCCTGATGGGGGGTGCATTGGGTAGCTTAGGACATGCATTCCTCTGTGTCACCCGCTGTATCCACGAGTCACGAGATCCCGATCGGTCCACGATTGATTCCCCCTGAGTCAGGTCATTCATTGAATGGTTATACCCACGGGGCGAGATGGTCATCGACCTACGCCCTGAAGGCTCGTGATCCAAAAGTTTCCTCCATCTTCGAGTCAGAGCCAGCATATAGTGAACCATGAGCCTTCAGTGTCCAGCTGCCTGGTCCGGTGTCTAGGACGGGTTTTATGGGTAGTCACCCCCTTGTATGACGACTGTCTGACCACCCTTTGCCTTACCCTAAAGATTACATGGGCTCAGTTCTCCAGGTGTCCTCTACACCACGGGTGTCTTTAAAGCCCAATATCACACTACAAATTCATAGAGGATCCCATATTTACGGATACCCATACATGACACAACGTAGTCAGTGACTAATTTGGACTTTAGACACACCTTATCGTGCAGACGACAGGAGACCCGTTCCCATGCAGTACTTCCCCGAGTTTCCCGAAAAGTGAGTATGTTGTGATAATCCCCGAGCGTGGCTCGTGTGATTGTATCACTTCAGGTATCCTAACCTTTCGAACTTAAGCACTCCGGACTTTCTTGATGACGTGCCCCATAAGGCGTAACATAGATAAATCCCGAGAGATGAACAGTGAAGGGATGACGGCTCCCCCGGTGGTATGGGAGCACTGATTGACCTGGAAGGTGATTATCCCAATCATTCGCACTCAGCTCCACATAAAATCAGCCACGATTCTCATTTTGCGCTTACATCTATGGGTGATCACGTTTTAAAGATTAGCAAAAATCAGAAAATGAATCAGTTCATACACTCTAATGAAATATCTTCAAAGTCTTTCATCTCGAACGATTTCAAAATTGTTATCTCCAAAGCAGTTTTCAAAATCAGTTTCAATCAAAGTCCTCCAGAAAACAACCTTTATCAAATGTTTTTGCAAAGAACAGGTTTCAAAAATCGACTACTTACAAATGATTTCAAACAATCTTTTTCACAAATGTTGTTTTAAAAAAAACTATTTTCACAAATAGATTTCAAATAAAAACTATTTTCACAAAGTGGTGGATTTTCACATAAGATTTTGTGCTCGATCATTCATCTTTCCTTTCTCAAAAGTATTCCTGATTTTCCTCGCTGAAGCAAGTGGAACAACATGAAGATCGATCGCGCGGTTCGAGCCAAAAGCCAGAAGCGCACCATCCCGCGGAGCTAGCCGAGCAATATGAAGACCAACACCAACCGTTCAAACCGAAGATCAGAGGAGCACCAGTCCGAGTCCAGCGGCGTGAAGACTATTAACAGCCATTCGCGTTCATGAATGTCGGAAATCAGAAGAACACAAACCCATGAAACAAATCGAAACACATAAAGACCGACCACATCCAAACAAATATCAAGTCCAAGAATGTGAAGAATCATAAGAACATGTACCAGCTCGTATTGCTTGATAGCAGAACCACTTCGCTACAGGAGCCCGAAGACGAGCGAGCAACTGGTCAAGAGCCTAAAGACAAGCGAGTAGCCAACCAAGAGCCTGAGCGTGAATGAGCAGTCAGTCGGAAGCCTGAACACATAGCAGAAGAGTTCAGAAGAAGTTTAGCTCGAATTCCCCTTTTAATGACTTTTTAGAATTGATGTATAGGTTTTTCCCTATGATTCTTTTCTCTCTTGTTCATTTCTAAATAAACTGCACGTATAGGTTTATACATTCCCTCTGAATTTATTTAGATCAATGTGTATAGGGTTCCCCACTCCCTACTTTATTAGCAATGACTGAACATCAAAATTCCTACTGAGAAAATCCACCACTTCGAGTACACGTGTTTTTGAAACAATTTTTCTAAAAACTTGTTTTCCTTTAGCACATACGACTAGCTTCCTCCCATTTTCGGTCAATTCACATACATTAATCATGCATGAATTATGCTCATCTTATAAAATTTGCATAGTTGCATGTTTCATTCCTAACACACGTCTCAGAAGAATTCATCCCATTTTTCAAGCATGCTAAAATTCGCATATGTCAGATTATTCTTTTTGTTATGATGGTCGTTTTGCAGGTGATTAACTGTCTTCGCTCACGAGTGAAAACATGATCTTCAAAGTGATAGCAAGAAATACCATGGATTCAAGCCTTTTTCCATTCAGCATACCATGTACATAGAGATCATCAACAACAACAAAAAATCATACATCCAAAAATCCAAAAAAAATCACACATTCAAAAATCCAAAAAAAAAAATCACACATTCAAAAATCCAAAAAAAAATCTTACATCCAAAAATCCCAAAAAATGCATGCAGTCACTATCATATCGTGGGACCACCATGCGAGAGTGGCCACTCTCTAGAAGTCTAAAACTACAGGAGCCAATCATCAACCGAATATCATTCCAGAACAGCTTCTCACACATCACATCCAACAACTTGACCATCTTCAGGGCTTACAATGACGGGATGAACTTCATTGACTATCAACTGGAACCGACTCAAGCGAGACTTGGTGTAGCCTTACCACTCATGCATTGCATCAAAAAACAAAAAACAAAAACTTTCAATCAAAATCCAAAATGAATCATTTTCGTTGTCAATACTTCATGCATCCTATACGTAGTAACCACAACATATAGCATGGTAGATAGTTGCATTTGTATACTTCCATATCAGAACGACATCTTTGGGAAAAATCTTGAGAGACTGATTGAATAAGGTGCGTGAATCACTAAATTCTCGACCTGTCAGCGAACACAAGGGTCAAATCAAAATCAGCACCACAAACAAAGTGAGTAGTGTGCGAAGAGCAGTATTTTCTCTTGAATTTCAAGTGAGCGTTTTAGACAATCCACTGAGCAATAAGGGAAGGTGCAGAGAGCCAATCGAGGTAAAACCACGAGCGACATGTGCATTCCTTCAGCACATGAAGAGGCACAATACATAGTGAGATCTGTGTCGATAAATGAGATACGAACTGTGATTCATGCAAAGATCTGAGAACAGTAAGAAAACAAACATTGATTAACGAGAATGATGAGGCAGTTAGGATCAAAAACCTCCACAAGACCAAACAACTTTAATTTCCCCGTGCATAATCCCTTAGTGAGCCCCGCTGAGCCTTTCACGATAAAACTTTTTATGTGAACTCCATAACATGTCAACCCACATACATATACTTACTTGCCTTTGCAATAGAGGATCTCGAAGGAGCCGGAGCCATGGCCCCTCCCCACCATCTTTCACAAAAACAACAAATGAAATGTTCAAAGAAATTAGTGAGTCAATGCAACTCCAAAGCCAAACACCAAAAAAGAACACCAAAGATGTTCAAGAAGATCAATGAGTCAATGCAACTCCAAAGTTGAAAGCCAAAATACAAAGTAAGGAACAATTGAGAAAGCCAATGAGCCAGATGCAATTTCAAAAACACAAAAAGGAGAAGAAAGTTCAAACCGTACACTAGAAAAGGCGCGAAGGAAAAATCCAAATCCAAAGGACCAATGATGTCCCGAAGAAACCAATAAAGGTTATCAAAATCAGTCTAATCATCCCACGTATGGCGAAGGCAAAACATATCCTCTATTGCACAAAAACTCCAACAATTCCAAATTGATCCTCCAGTCCCATGTGACATACATCATACCCCTCGGACCCATTATAGCCCAATAAAAGACCTCTGACTCATGAGTCAATGAGCGTTAACTGAAAGTATCGAATCTGAAACATGAATCATAAGCTTCGTACTTGTTATCAACATGTCCCATCATACCAAAGGGACCATGAGCGAATGAGTGTGACCTTATCTCACAAGGTCTTTAGAGTGCGAGTGAATCTCTAAGCACCAAGTCATAAACAGCCTGCCCCATTGTAGGTAAGGAATTTGTGAGGATCGGAAAGTCCAGAACCTCGAAAAGAAATTCTTAGGAAAATGCTGCTCCGAGCATTGAAAGTATCATTACACCATTTGCACACACAACTATACTCAGGAGAGATTGGCCCGCATCCCTCCATGGGAGGAAAGTGATTCACACATTCCAGTTCAACAATCACTCAATATCAAACTGAAGTTGTCTTATATTCGTAAACCTCATATTAATAGAGATATGATCATACCTTCTCTCCAACAATTGCATATGCATTTTGCACCATATCTATCATTTAATAGCTGCATACATCATGACTAGTTCATCATCAGCATCCGACCGGTAAGAACTCTGCCTAGTCTCGCTGAAAGTTGACTTCAGTTGCAATTGTTGAAGCATAATTTCCGATCAAAGTAATCAACACTGGAGCCATCCGGAGCCATACAAAGATCTTCCCAGAGCCATCCAGTGTCGTATTTGAGCTTTATCAGCACCACTTTCAAAGCCAAGCTGGAGCCACATAGAAGCCATCATCGGACATTGAGACCATTCCTAGGGCTGCCCAGGAGCCATTTCATCACCAAGGCCTTGCCTACAGAGTTTCGAACTACGTATGGTCTGATCTCAATACAAAATTGAGTACGTAGGCAGTCTGCCCAGTGTGTGACCACCTCAAAAGAAAATTCCCCTTTGTTCCCCATTCTCATCAAATGGAGCCATCTCGTAGCCTCCCCGGGCCATCCCGAGCTATCCCAGAGCCATCTCGAGGAATCTGAAGTCATAACTGACCATACCAAAGCCATTCATCCACAACAAAAAAAGTGTCAACCACATCAAAGTACACAAATCACATCAACCCACCACTTAACTCGAAATCCAATCCAAATCAAAACCCACCAACCATCCCAGAGCCGTTGCTCATAATAGAGTCATGAATCATGTCGGAGTCGTCCGACCGCACTGGAGCCACTAGACCGCACCAGAGCCATTCGATCATACTGGAGCCATCTTGAAATTTTAGAGCCAAGAGTCCTACCAAATCCCAAAACTATAGTGCATATCAGGCGAGACTGTCAAAACAAAATCAAAACATGAGTCCGACACTGACAAAGTCAAGGGCCACATTAATAGAAAACATTTGACTATCACATCCCTCACGGAAGCAACTGAAAAGCCATTAATTCACAAAAGCCTTAAGGGAATTCCCGTTACTTCACACAAAAATCCATTTCAATTGCAGGGCTACACCAAAGCCATCTTCGAATCACCCTAGAGCCATCCCAGGACAATCTTGAACTTTCCCCTATAATCACCATCGGAGCCATATTCGAATCACCCTGGAGCCATCCCAGTATAATCTTGAACTTTCCCCTATAATCACCATTGGAGCCATCTTCGAATTCTCCTGGAGCCATCCCAGGACAATCCTGACCTCCTCCTTAGAGTCATCATCGAAATCTTCGAATTGCCACCGTAGCCATCACCAGAGCCGTCGCCCGGAGCCTCTGCAAAAAATTAAAAAGGCCAATTCAGGCCTCTGACCACTACGATCTCTCAAAAACTAGTCATATCACATTCCAACGCAGCATTGCCAAACACTGCTGCAACCGGTCAAAACACAAATCCATCACCCACATCAAGGCTACCACCCGCACTGGAGCCATCCGATCATTTCAGAATCACCCGATCCCGTCAAACCTTACACTCATGCAGTCCAGGGCATCGACACCAAAGGAACATTTCCAACCCTTAAATCCCTCATGAAGGATCAAACGGATCACCAAAGAGCATCCCAATCTCAAATTAATCTACAATCAGAAACGAGTTCAGATCAGCTACCCACAACAGCGAGTTTTGTACAACTCCAACAAAGTATTATAGGCTTGTCATAAGTCCTATAGCTAGATGTCAAAAGGTCTAGTTGAGGCACTCCTAAGTCCTCGTACTTTCAATCGTATTCTAGGCTCATCATAAGCCCTAGGACTGGATGTCAAAAGGTCCAGTTGAGGCACTCCTAAGCCCTCGTGCACCTTAAACCAATCTAATTGTTAGTATCATAGGCTCGTTATAAGTCCTATAGCTAGATGTCAAGAGGTCTAGTTGAGGCACGTCATAAGTCCTTATACTTTCGATTGCATCTAGGCTCGTCATAAGTCCTAGAGCTAGACATCAGGGTCTAGTCGAGGCTCGTCATAAATCCCTCGTGCATTCAGTTATCATATCATTTTCCGTCGTATTCATACACTCATGGTCGCATCCTAATGCATTACAAAACCGTAGTGAGAATTTTCAGCACCCACTCAACCTTAATCCAATTTTTGGCGCCCACTCAACCTTGATCCAATTCATTTTACACCCGCTAGGCAGCTATTGCGCTACTAGTGTGGCCACATTCTTCATTTTACACCTGCTAGGCAGCTATTGCGCTACTAGTGCGGTCGCATTTTTCATTTTTCACCCGCTAGGCAGCTATTGCGCTACTAGTGCGGTCGTATTTTTTATTTTACACCCGCTAGGCAGCTATTGCGCTACTAGTGTGGTCGCATTCTTCATTTTACACCCGCTAGGCAGCTATTGCGCTACTAGTGCGGTCGCATTTTCGTTTCACACCCGTTAGGCAGCTATTGCGCTACTAGTGCAGTCGCATTTTCATTTTACACCCGCTAGGCAGCTATTGCGCTACTAGTGCGGTCGTATTCTTCATTTTACACCCGCTAGACAGCTATTGCGCTACTAGTGCGGTCGCTTATTCATTTCACACCCGCTAGGAAGCTATTGCGCTACTAGTGCGGTCGCATTTTCGTTTTACACCCGCTAGGCAGCTATTACGCTACTAGTGCAGTCACATTCTCTATTTTTCACCCGCTAGACAGCTATTGCGCTACTAGTGTGGCCACATTCTTCATTTTACACCTGCTAGGCAGCTATTGCGCTACTAGTGCGGTCGCATTTTCATTTTACACCCGCTAGGCAGCTATTGCGCTACTAGTGCGGTTGCTTTTTTGTTTTACACCCACTATGCAGCTATTGCGCTACTAGTACGGTCGCATTTTCCTTCACTCGGCAACTATTCCGCAACTAGTGTATGACTTTTTTGTTTTCAAATCTGCTAGGCAGCTATTGTGCTACTAGTATGGTACTGAATTTGCATTCTAGGCTCATCATAAGTCCTAGAGCTGGATGTCAAGAGGTCCAGTTGAGGCTCGTCATAAGCCCTCATGCACTAAACCAAACAATTGTTCATTTTCATTGTGTTCAGGGTTTGTCCCTCACCCATCAAAACCTTTGTATTTTAGACCAATTATAAATATTTTTGCATTCAATCTCTACGTCATGGGTCGATCATGCACCCCTATTCCTCTTGCAATCATAGTTGCATCCCATAAACCGATGGTGAGAATTTTTGGCGCCCTCTCAACCTTGATCCAATTCTGCAAGGGCTTGTAGAATTGAATCAAGGGGAGCCATCTGTAGACACAAAAAATTCTCACCCCATAAAGCAAATTCCAATATAATAAATAAAATAAGAGGGGTCGTCACCTTTATTTTCAAAACATAATAACGTGCATGCCACAATGAAGCCATCGTTTTGATAATTGATTTTCGAGTCAATCTCAAACATTTGGAGAGAACCCTACTTTTCAATAATTAATTTTCAACAATAAACCAATTTCAAGAAGACAAATTTTTTACATTATTTATCTTTCTAGCCTTCAATTAAAATCTCGATATTCTTGGCCCACATTGTGAGCCCCTACTCCTTTTATTCCTGTACTCAGGCCCGTTAGCTTGCCAAACCTAAAAAAGCAAACCCTAACCTGATTCAAGAGTATATTAGACCTTGATTGCACAGTAGCCGCACCCGGAGATCTTTTCCTTGATCAGTTTTTCCTCGTTGACAAGAAATGAACAACAGAATTCTGAACAGTCCTCTTTCTCTGGTAGCCATGCCGCTTCTTCCTTACGATTGAAGATTTCTTCATATCAATGCACACACATTCACCTCCCTTCTGGAAATTTGTTCCTTCTCCTACAAATACCCTCACTCAGAAGATTTCTAATGCTCCAAAGTGTCTGTTCATAGAATAATCCACTTACTCACCTTCTTTTGGGTCTCGATTGGTTCTTAATCAGCAGCGGCGAGAGAACAGCCGCCGACTTCTTCTTCTCCTACCCTCATCTCCCTCTCGTTCACCGATTCTTCTTCTTGCTCGATATTCAAACAACCACAAAAAAACAAAACCCTTCCCTGTTCTCTGATCTTCTCACGTTCGAATATGAAGGAACAAAAAACACCAGAAAACGCTGATGTCTTGCTTTAATCTCCACATTCCGATCAATCTTGTTCCTCGCTTAGAATTCTATACCACACCAGTTTCCATCTCGCCACTTTGTGTTTCTCTCGTGCGAAATCAGCTGGGATGCCTAACGATCGACACCATTGATGCACTCTCTTTCGGTGGTGAGCTCCGTCCCGGCCTTCAAAGACTCACCGCCGTTGTCGTTGCCTCTTGCGCTCCGCGTTCACCCTGAAACCTGATATTCTCTCATTTACGCCAATCGGGAAAGGTAAATCAGGTAAGGAATCACACCCGTTTCATTTTCTTCTGAAGCTTTCATTCAGGGTCTCGAATTCTGGGTTAGTTTATAGCGACTACTACTGGCTTTAATATGAGTTTGCAAGCTTGATCGATAATGGGTTTTCTATTTCTATTTTGGTGATTGTATCTGTCTAGATTCATTTTGTCTGCCAAAGTACTTGGTCATACATGGCTTTTAGGCCCCACTTAATTCAAATGTGCTCAACCGCATTTCACCGCCCCATTTTAGATTGCTAATCACCATTCAATGAACTGGAATGGGTTGTACAACCCCTATGTTGCTTCAGATCTGATAGTTTTGTTGGTTTGTAGTGTTTTGGATGTTGAATTCCAGTTGCCAAGACTCTTTTCGATGTAATTTGTGCTGAAACAGTAGGTCTAATACTAGTTTGAATTTCAGGATAATCTATGAGCTCAGGTGGTCCTTGCTCTTTTTTCCGATGGTTTTTCTTGATCATTGCCGGTTTGATTGAGACCAGTACGCCATATGGTCGAACTAGTTGAAGCTCTGTTCATCGCTACCACGTTTCTGTACTTTATGCTTCAATCAAACTTCCTGATTTAAAACTAGTCCCAACTTTCATAATTTACTTCTTGATCGAGGTGCTCCCTATATTGCAATTCGGGCTCATGGTGGCACGATTGGATTGGCCTTGTACTTTAGGCCTTGGTGAACCGTCCAACCTGGTGAACTTTGGTCGTGATATTTCTCTCGAATTTGGACTTTTATTTGGTCGGTTCCCTTGATCATTATTCATTTATCTTTGAATATCATCTGCTCCTTGCACATTGATGTGGGTTTGGAAGTCTTTTTACCCAGCTCCTTCCGATTATAACCTGATAATACGTTTCATTGTCTGGTGAAATATTGGCCCCTGACACATTGATTTTGGTTTGGGAAATCACATTGCCTAAGGCATTATCATTTAATCTCCTTTGCATATTGACATCCAACCATGGAGTTATGCTATTTATAACACTGATTTTGTCCCCTTTGTGCTATCTGTTCAATTTTAGTTGTCCCTTACACTTTGGCTTCCTTTTATGACCGAGGTACACATGTTCAACTGGATATAGGCTGCTCCTTGCTTTGTTTGGGCTGCGCTGTGCTTGACTTGTCCTCTGCGTCTGTGCTACGATGCACTTTGGGCTTAAACCTTTCTCATTGGGTTTGGAAATTCTATCCTTCAACCTTTATGTGATTCAACCGCCTTTAATAGCTTATTGCTCCTCGCGCATTTATATGGTTTGGAAATCAGTTTAAGACCAGCAAATAACTTGTCCCTTTCACGCTTAGATAAGAACATGAATTGGGTTATAGTTATCCTATGCTATAATTGTATAGATAATTTATTCATCGGTTGGATGTCCTTATTAATTCTATCATTCGAGAGGGAGATGATATATAATCCTTTCCACATATGATCCCAAATGACTCATAATCTATCCTTTGATACTACACTTCGGTTTGAGTCATAATCTAGCATGATGAATTAATCTGAGTTTCATTCCCTTTGCTTGATTTATCTTTATGATTCATAGCATTTGCTGGTAGCTTGAAACTCATTTCTATGTTCTCGGTTGGGGTGTGGGAGATGATTAGATTGCCCCCTTTCCTCCCATTGAGAGGGGCTGTATGATCCCATTGCACACATCCCAACCTTCTTCTATTCTTCGACTAATGCACCTCGCCTCTCTTGGTTGTGTTCTTTGATATGTACATAATGCCTGTGGAACGGGAAATTTCTATAAGACTAAGAAACGGGACTTTGGGCTTGGACTGCCGGGGTCTCCACTTCAAACACGTGTAACGGTTGGTACACTTCTTGCTGACCCTATCAGCTCAAGTGAGGCGGCGTCGATGCGAACCCCCATAGCAGCTTTAGGCTTGAAATTTTCATTTGTATTTGTATCAATTTGTAATTCGTTGTTTTTTTTACTTTCAGTGTAGTATTAGGATGTTAATTTTTGTGAATATCCTGACTTTTACATTATTCTTTTGCTTGCGACCTTTTATTGACGGTTGAAAGATAGTAAATAGGATAAGACTAACAATTGGTTAGCAACCCATACAGTAGGACTCATCTTGTTAGTTTTTGAGAGTTTTAGACTTGAATAATTCTCATTCGCTAACTAGATAGCTTTCAAATTCTCATCCCATGTATACATCACTTGGATAGGTTCTGAAATCCCTTTTATGTGTACATGATTTATTCAGATAGCTCTCGAAACTATGGCTACATGTATGTGATTTTTTTAAATGGCTTTGATATCCATGTCTACATGTATATTATTTACATGGCTTTTGAAACTCATGTCTGCATTTTATTGGTGACTTTGTTTATCCTGCCAATTAACTTTGCAAATGAATTGGCTGGCCCTGTTTGGGTCTATGTAACTCTTGGCCCAAATCTAGTTTTGCTTTAGGCCCAGTCCATAACCAGCCAAACGGGCTGCAACAGGTGACTTTAGAAAGCCCATTAGGTTGCCCCTTTTAGTGGACCTTTGAGTCCCACTTTAGAAGAGTTTTAGGTCAAGGTATCCTCCATGAATGACGGGTCCTAGACACGTCAATGAGAGGAATACCTATAATCTCTAAAAATTTCCAAACCATCCTTCAAAGTCAGAATAAAATTCACAATCAATCAATCATCCAATTCCAAATCAAATTTAAAAATCCAATGAGTCAAATTCTACTTCAAAATCAAGCTCTCTCATAAAAAACTATTCAAAATCAATCTCTTTCACACTCTCTCATCTAACACCCTTCAAATCAATCTCTCTCATATTCTCTCATCAAACACACTTCAAAATCAATCCCTCTCATACTCTCTCATCAAACACACTTCAAAATCAATCCCTTTCATACCCACTCATCATACACTCTTCAAAATCAATCATTTCATACTCCAAAACCAGATATTATTCATGAATTCATCGAAATCAAAGCTTTTCACACGCCAACATTAAATACTCTTCATATACTCATTAGACACACTTCAACCTCACAAAGCATTAGAAATGCTTCCAAAAGTTCCAAGATCAAACTTCAAACTCCTTCTAAACTCCAATTGTCTCATAGTTTCAAATCATCTTCCAACTTCAATTTCTAAGGCCAAATCGAGCCCAATTCGAAGCCCCAAATCTGGCCTGCATTTCAAGGCCCAATGCGGCCCACATTTTAAGGCCCAAATCCGGCCCGCATTTCAATTGAAGGCCCAAATCCGGCCCACATTTCAATTCAAGGCCCAAATCTGGCCCACATTTCAAGGCCCTAACCCGGTCCATCTCTAAGGACCAAATCTGGCCCATTACCTCAATTCGATCTCGATTTAGTTTCAAATCCAACTCAACTTCAATTCCAATTCAATTTCAATTTCGAATCAAATTCAAATTTAAATTTAATTCCAATCCAAAATCAATTCAATTTCAATCCAATTCAATTCAAAATTCTTTTCATTCTCAATTTGATTCAATTTCATTTCAATCCCAAATAATTTCAAACATCATAAACCTCAAATTCCTTAAAACTTCAAACTCCTTGAAACTCCCAACTCCTTGGAGCTCAATCATTTTGCATCTCTAAGCGTCTCAACAGCTCAACAGACTCGAACGTCTCAATAGCTCAACAGACTCGAACGTCTCAGCAGCTCAACAGACTCGAACGTCTCAGCAGCTCAACTGGCTCGAACGTCTCAACAGATTTGAAAGTCTCAACAACTCAACAGATTCGACAGTCTCTGCAGCTTAACAAACTCGAATATCTCAATAGACTCAGCAAACTCAAACACCTCAAAATTCCTCAGCTTCTCAAACCCGAACACCTTCAAACTTCATAACCCTTTCAAGCCTTGATTGTCCTACAGACCTGAGCGTCTCACAGACTCCGTCATCTTGAGATTTTAAACGTCTCACAGACCTGAGTGTCTCACAAACTTTTTGCACCTTAAACTTCAAAACGAACCCGACAATTGGTCAAACCTCGTAAAATTAATGACCACAAGACCTCTTTGACCCTTCAAAGACCCAAAAGGTCAATACCCCAATTCCTTCAAAAACCTCAAAAAAGCCCAATCATCTTAAAGATCGTGAACTACGTAAGGTCCGATCTCCACAGGGAGTTAAGTACGTAGGCAGCCCACACAGAGTGTGACCCCGTTCCAATAAAAAAACCCTTGTCCCCCTTTAAGGTGGCTCTCATATCTCTCAAAACACTCAAACCTTCTTCGGCTCCCACAAACTTTGAACCATCAGACTCCAAGTCTTATCCATTCACCCAACCTTAGATTGTTCCCAAATCTTCATTCTATACTCATCCGAATTCAGCAATTCCTCTTCTTGGTGCTAGCTGGGCAGAAAAGCTCGCCTCATCCATTCTCTTTCTCTCTTTCTGTCCTAATCCTATCTGTGTGGCCTTTTGAAATGAATCTCTTTGAAAAGGTTTTAAAAGAAGGCAATCCCGACAATTGGAGACCAAGGTTTCATCAGGCACCAATCCGAAGTCGTGGTCGTTGCCACTTCTAAGGGGTGTAACCCAGTACGAACCCAACATAGAATCGTTGACAGGATCAGATAAGTCCTACCCATAGGCAACAATCTCAGAACCTGATCTTCCTTCCTAGTTAACATAGGTCAAACTAGGTGGCGACTCTAGTCAATTCCGCCTTATAGAGGCATCAGTCCGCGTGGAGCCCATTGAGAGCGGGTGTAGTGTTCACCGACACTCCTCATCAAGCTTTCTGGGAAAGACGGAAGATTTAGTAGGTATTTGAGGGATGCCAAAATAACGGGTTTTCGCCCTCCACAGAATGGCATTTTAGGATCTTGACTTTTTAGTCAGATAATATTTAGATAGACCCCCCCTACCGAAAAATCACCCTCCACACATAGTTGTTGCATGTGAAGATCTATATATTTGTCTATTATCATTCTGATCAGTCACAACAATTACGTTGGTCATTGTTGTTAGGAAAGTACTTCCTTGGAGATAAAGGTTATCCAGAACATGAGGGGTTGATGATGTCACATACTAGAATCAGATACCATCAAGCTGAATTCTGTGCTGAGCAACCATCAAGTGCGAAAGAGCGCGTTGTTCAACAGTATACACTTCTTTGCGATCCATGATTGAACATTCGGTATTCTAAAGGCGCGGTGGCAAATACTACACAAATTACCAAGTTCCCGTTATTAAAGCAGGTACAAATTGTAAACACATGTTTTGCTTTGCATAATTACACAAGATTATCAAATTTCAGGGATCCATTCTTTGCACTGCTCGAAGCCAGCCCATACTTCAATCCGGAGGAGGAAGATACTACTGATCCAGACGCTCTAGGCAATCACATATCAAACATCGATATTGGGACATCCGGGCAGAGTAGAGCAACAAAGATGGTGCAACTTAAGGAATGACTCACTCGAGAAATGATGCTAAGGAGGAGACTCCCACGACATATGCCCTGATGCGGGTTTATGACTATCTATTTTTGTTAGTTCATATTTTGAGTTGGACATTCGTATATGTGTGTTTGTAAACGTTGATTATGATATTCTCACAAACTGAAGTTGAGATTAGTGAGGGCAGGTCAAACTTGGAACTCAGTTCATTTTACCACTTCAGTTTTGTACATGTGATGTTACAAACATGTTATGTATTGAGTAGAATGATATAGGTGTACTAAACGCTCTCAATATTTGTCCAATTCATTTGACATCTTAAAATTATTATAGCATAATAGAAATTGTAGCAGGTGAAAACATACACATTTCTTCACCGTTGTTTATTGTAAACCAGCAACTGACTATGTGTCCTAGTGTGTGAACCTATATTACATGTTTATTCTGCCATTGATATTCAAATACAAGACGTTTGAAGATGCTACAGGTGCATTGGTGAGTGAAGACAGTGTTCAATGATGCAGATGGGAGTTCACATTACGTTTCTTCAACCACCAGAAGTTTAAACACCCACCTAACAAAGCACAAGTTCCCAAAGTGTGCAACTTGCTGCCAATTTACCAGGGAGTATGTATGCTCCTCTGTGTATGAACGACAAGACTTACAATAACAACATTTACTGATTCCACGAACCCGTTTGCTGGTAGCCACACTCTAGTACTACTAGTCGTCATTAAGCTTATAGGTTACAAGAGATTTGTCAACCAGATATATGTTGATCTTGTAACAGATAGCACCATTCAATAAGGTGATTCTAACGTTGAAGTCTAATGTATTGAATGACACTCCTATGAGTACATCATAGGAGCAGAATATTACGAGTACACAAGCATGGCAGGGGCAGTCAAGGCGTTTCATAAGCCTTAAGTGATCTTATTGGTGTGGGTCACGTGATGCTGTCGATTTTATGAGTTGTACGTTTGTTTAGATGTGACAAAAAATTATTACATTTTGCAAATTGCATTTACTAAAGTGGTTGTTCTTATCATCAAGGGTGAATAGTGACATTCATGTTAACGAAACCGCAACAATTTGTTTCATAGGTGACTAATAGCACAAAATAGATCATCGTTCATTCTAAGTAAAAGGTAATAAGCATGGATGTAGAAGACTTCATATAGTAGTAGACAGACACACACGGTCCTTGACCAACAAAGGACTTACAACAGAACAGGGACACGCCCTTACTTTGACACAACATAGGAAGTTAGCGACAATAGGGGACACTGGTTGGATAACTACAAATCAAAGTAAAATCAAGTGCAAATACTAACTAAAGATCACACATGTACTGATGATATGATTTATTAACCAAAAAAGAAGCCTTCACAGTGTGAAGAACCAAAATAGACCATCGTCTAAAACATAAAAAACACAAACTATAGACCGACATAATCTAATGATGTTACTTGGGAAAGTAGTACATGTTAACTAAGTACTCAGAGTCATACGAGTCGAAACACATGAATACATCTTGGTAGTAAAGTGGAGATGAAGATATTGAGAACGCTACATATTTATCCAGATCATTTGGGGTTGTCATCCACATACAAACGATGGTGGTGTCATCTTCTACGAACTATCTGGGATGTCTACAATGTTAGCAAACCATGGTGGTGGATTATAATCAACACAATTTTTGTCTTCAGCTGCGTTAGAAGATGGTGGTAATGAGTTCTTCTCCACATTATTTGGTAGTTGTTCAAGAATGTTACACGGTGGCGGTGTTCCCATGTCGTCGTGTACACGATCGCGCTTCTTTCCTCGTGGCTGCGCTACTAAGCCTGAGGGTTGGTTTTCATTGTAATCATGTGTACCACAACTACAATAACTTTTGGTTTGATTCTCAGCAGATGAAGTTATTTTGATTAGTGGACACACCTTGTCATTGTAGAAAACTCGTTTCTCCCTAAGTGTGCTCATTTTCGACGATGGTGGTTGACAGGAAATCAGAGATGTATGTAGTTTGAGTGAATGGGGTGGAGCTATTGTGAGGATGTGAGAAACGATAGATATCTACGGCTTTAAATAAACTGAATGGCATTAGGATATTGGAATTCATATATAATTTTAAGGGAAATTTCATGAAATGTCAATATATTTTTGGCTAATTCATGAAATTCCACTAAAAAAAAGATAGTCACAAAATGCCACTATATTTTCGTAAAAGTCCATGAAATGCCATTATAGTCATTGACAAGATGGAAAATAGAAAAAAAATACCCCTACTAGTTAACAAAGTACTTTTAAAGTTCACAATATGCCCCTAAATGATAATTTTTTTACAAAAATATCAAAACACAATAAAAATATAAAAAAAGTTATAAAATTTTATAAAATTTAAAAAATTAAAAAAATTAAAAAAAACTATAATATTAATAAAAATTATAAATATTATAATTATAAATATTATAAAAATTTAAAAATTTAAAAAAGAAAATATCAAAAAAAAGTATTTCATTTTAAAAAAAATTAAGTACCATAAAAAGAATATTGTATTTAAAACAAATAATTTATACCAATTTTCTACCAATTCATACCAATTAAGTACCTTAATTTTTACCAAATAAGTAACATACTTTTTTCCATGCATTTTTTAATTATTATTTTCTATCAATTTAAACTATCTATTCAAAGTAAATTATTTTTTATTTTTTATTTTGGTGATAAATGTTAAAATTTTAAATTTCCAAATATAATAATTTATTTTGAAGAAATAATTTATATTGATAGAAAATAATAATGAAAAAATGTATGGTAAAAATTAGAGTAAATTACTCAGAACCCCCCTGAGGATTTGGGATAATACAGTTAACCCCCTTGTGTTTATCATAATTATTGGTAACCACCTTGAGGTTAAGATATCTCTGACTATGAGCCCCCGAACTTTAACTCCGTTATCAAGACGTTAACTACGTGTTGACCCGTCAACTTAATCACATTAATAATGACAAGCTGGACAAAAAACACTGCTTAATCAACATTGTTATTTTCCTAAAAACATCAACCCTACCTCAAAATGCATCTGAAGTGGGATGAGGGAGAGTTAGACGATAATGAATAAGTAGTTTTAGTGTCCAGCTTGACATTATTAATGTGATTAAGCTGGCAGGTCAACATGTAGTTAACTTCCTGATAACAAAGTTATAGTTCGGGGGCTCGTAGTCAAAGATATCTTAATCTCAAGGTGGTTACCAATAATTATGATAAACACAAGGGTGTTAACTGTATTATCCCAAAACCTCAGGAGGGTTCTGAGTAATTTACTCAAAAAATGATGGTACATATTTGGTATAAATTATGGTTCTAAATTGTAGTGAAATTGGTTTAAATTATTTGTTTAGAACACAATATTTTTTTTATGGTACTAAATAAATTTTAAACAATGAAACATTTATTTATTTTAATATTTTATGATATTTTCATTTTTTTAATGTTTTTATTTTTTTAATTATTTTAATTTTAAAAATATTATGAATTTTTATAAATTATTTTATATTTTTAATGTATTTTGAACTTTTTGTGAATTTGTTAACACTTAGGGGCATATTGTGAACTTTAAAAGTACTTTGTTAACTTGTACGAGTATTTTTGTCTTTTATCCATTTGGTCAATGACTATAATGGCATTTCATGGACTTTTTACAAAAATATAGTGGCATTTTGTGACTTTCTTTTTTTAGTGGCATTTCATAAATCCGCCAAAAATATAGTGGCATTTTATAAATTCGCCAAAAATATAGTGGCATTTCATGAAAAACTTTTTACCAACTTCGTTGCGAATTTTCAAATGGCTACCAGCATCCAATTGAGTTGAAATTTGTTATGCGCACACCCTCAAAAACACACTACAATGTCTCAAAATGTCAAATAATTTGGAATGCCACAACTCGTTCAGAATCGGGCACAAAGTGCAAACAAATAATAATTGTCACTACAATTCATTATATTTTTTACCAACTTAGGGCGAATTTTCAAATGTGAAATACCCCAAACCTTGATATGTTAGTTAAATATATAATTATTATATTCTAAGGCTTATTTTAGTCGTTAAGAACATGTGGGAAAAATTCCCGAAGGAAACGGATCCAAATAGTGGATTAAAAAGGCAAAACGAGCTTTAAAGCACGCTTTTCGAGAAACCCGGGAAATGTAATTTCAAACGGGTTTAAAGGACTAGTAAAAATTTATGGTCAATTATATGGCTAAAATTAAATATTAGTCAAGGTCTAGGACCATAAAAATAAATAAAACAAAAATCCGGAAACCGGACCCGAACTGTTAAAACTGACAGTTCGGGAATTAACGGGTGTTATCTGCTAATGACCAAGTGCCACTCTCTCACATTGTAAAATAATAAAAATCAAATTTTTCCCTCTCTCATTCGTGTCTCACGATTTGGCCCCCCCTCTCTCTTTTATTTTACCTCACTCTATTAGCTACAAGACAAAAATAATAAAGGGCATTACTTTATTCTCCCTCTCACACCATACCCTCTCTCACACTCTCTCTCTCCCTCATTCCCTTGTGTCCCACGATTTGCTCCTCTCTCTCTCAGCCTTTCTTCTCCATTTTGCTCCTCTAATGGCGATTCCACAAGCCAAAGAGCAACCCCAACTTCATCTCCTTGTAACTTCTTCATCCTAGCTCCAAATCAAGAAATTCTTACACCAAAATACTCTTCTCATCTTGGGGATTATTTTCCACTTTTTAAAATCTCAAAACTCCATACTTCATTTCCATGGGTATACCACATTTTGAAGAGGAAGCTTCATATTCTTGAAGCCAAACATCTTCTTGTTGTTCTAAGGTAAGAAAGAACTCAAAAATCCATTCATTTCCCTATTCCCTATGGTGGCCGATTATGGTGGGTACTAAACACCATTGTTTTCTCTCCATTTTAGCTTGTTCAATCCTTTAGAAGTGTTGGAGCTAGCCCAAATTCCATTACCAAAAACTTCATCTTGAAGTAGAAGGTAATTCCCTCTTATGATGTTTCAAATGTTGATTCTAGGGTTAATGGAATGATATTCATGAACCCTCCATACTCATTGTAATTATTTTGGCATGGTCATTAGTGTAGCAGTAAATCCCGTTGAAAACCGGTTGGGGAGCAAGAAGTAAAGAGAAGGGGAAAGTTTGGAAAGAAAGCCCAAGGTAGTTAACTTACCTTGAGCTAGTGTGTGATCTATGAATGTGTTTATGTTTAAGCAATATAAATGTTCAGTGATATGCAGGTGTTGCTAATAATATGAGGAAATTCAGTGTTTAATTTAATGTTGTTTAAGGGCCTAAGAGCCAAGCTTCTAAGGTTTATGAATTTTGAGGGCTGTTGTGGTTTAAATGGTAAATTTTAAGTGTGCTTTGGTGCCTTGGATGAATTGATGGTTGGAATGTTTAGTGGGTTAAAATACGAGTGGGAACATGTGGAAATTATGGGGAGATCATGTCAAAATTTGTGTAGAGATATAATGGTTCAAATGCATTCTAGGTGGGAGCAAACTAGTGAACTACAAGTGTTTTGAGAGAGTATTTGAGGAACTTAGAAATAAACTTGTAAATGAACTTGGAAGGGGATATATGAAGATTTTAGTGTGCCAAAAGAGGTTAGAACACACTAGGAGGCTTGTGGAAAAGTTTGGAAAAGATTTGACAATTGTTGGGCAGATTCTGGTGGCGTCCGACCTAGAGGTCCGACCCACAGTTGGGTCGGACGGCCTATGTTGGCCACTCGTAATTGCTTCTGGAATGGTCCGACCCAGCTGGTTGGGTCGGACATGGGTCAGACGGGCGCGTTTGGGTAGACGGAGAAGTTTCTGTAATGGTCCGACCCAGATGGTTGGGTCGGACATGGGTTGGACGGGAGAGATTAAAAGACGGTAATGTTTCTGTAATGGTCCGACCCAGATGGTTGGGTCAGACATGGGTCGGACCAAGTAGAGATTTTCAGGCCCGAAGATTACTGGAAGGGTCCGACCCAGTTGGTGGGTCGGACGGTGGGTCGGACAGACCAAAACCTAAAAAAAAATGGAAAAAAAAATATGGCAATGCAGTTAATCCTAGGGGGTATAATGAAGGTAATCTAGGGTAAGTTTAGGCATTTAAAACATGTCATATAATCATGTAAAATACTTAGTAAAGCTCGAAGTTAAGTAAATTAATTAACCGACGTTATCATTCATGTTTAGGAACAACGTACGGTGGAACACTAGAGCGGCAAGGACCAAGGTATGGTTTTCTTGCAGTCTGTTGCCTACCGGTTTACACCGGCTTGTGTGTTGTTTGTTTTTCTGTGTGTTTACAACCTTGTAAGGTTAAATCATGAAACGAGTTTATAGTTTTTGTTATTATTGTGACGTGTGCGTACCGATACCGGTGACCTCGTGTGCGTGCTAACTGTTAGTTAACCAAAGCTAGGAACGTAAGAGAACGGTATCCGGTAATAACGCTTCCAACCTAAGGAACGTTCTAACCGCGGCTATGTGTGTATAGTTGTCGTTGTGTTTGCTGAATCATGCCTTTCTTCCCTTGTATGTCTAACTGACTTAAACACCTACTTGTGTGAGATATTGTTAAGCTCCCATTGTGGGACTTCTAACGAGTGCTAACCTGGGGAGTGAGGAATCCGGTCGTTCCGGTCACGCGTGTATGTATGGTTGTCGACATCTGAATCAGATTCGGCTCTCTCCTTATGTTAGGGTAGTTTTCCCTTCTTGGGAATTCGACCTCCCATTAGCTTAGCCAAAGCTTGCCTACCTGACTTCTACTCGGGCTAGGGGGAAATTATGTGTTGATGTGTACGGGTAATTACACCCGCCTCATCTTTTAAGTTAAGTTGTTCATTTGACTAACAAACAGTAATGTGATATGTGTTAAGCTTAACATGAGAATGAAGTCATTCTCTAGGCTTCAAAGTTGACTAACCATGTTGGTTGTTTTCTAAAGTGAGTTGTCTTCACTATGTATGTGTTGTTATTGTTCTGCAATAATTCCTGTTAAGTTTATGCACGTTGTATGTTAAAATCAACGCCATGTTATCATGACAAATAGTTGCGTGTATCCCGGTAGTCAGCGGGCTGCACGTTAACCATGCCAGCAAAAGGTTGCTGACACCCTTTGGGGGCTATGTTTATTGCAGGATGAGGATCGAGGAAGCAGAATGGCTTTAGGTCCTAGATTGATGATACTTTTGTTATTTTTGGATGTTGAACCCGAGTAGTGTCTGTACACTCGAGGTCTTATATTTTGGCGGATGTAAAGCTAGTTGGTGATTTTTGTACAGTTACACTCGGTATATTGTCATTCTTTTGGATAGGTGATTTTTGTAAGGTTGTAATCATGCTCGGCATTCTCGTAATCAGACCGATACATTGTAAGTAACAGCCTTGTTAGCCACGTGGGTGGCTAACGGCGTGTAACACCGCCCTTTGGTATATGGTTAAATTTATGATTTCCGCTACGATTATTGTTTAAGTGTGAAGGTTATGGATGGGGTGTTACAAAATGGCTACCGGTATCCTATTGAGTTTAAACGTATGCACATACCCTCACATACACACTACAATGTCTTCAAATTTCAAATAGTTTGGAATGCCACAACCCGTTCAGAATTGGGCACAAAGTGAAAGAAAAGTAATGATTGTCACTATAATTCATTAAATTTTTATCAACTTCGGAGTGAATTTTTAAATGGCTACTAACATCTTATTGAGTTGAAATTTATTATGTACACATTCTAACATACACACTACAATGTCTCAAAATGTCAAGTAATTTGGAATGCCACAACTCGTTCGGAATCGGGCACAAAGTTCAAGAAAAATAATGATTGTCACTATAATTCAATAAATTTTTTACCAACTTCGCTGCGAATTTTCAAATGGCTACCGGCATCCAATTGAGTTGAAATTTGTTATGCGCACACGCTCTCATACACACTGCAATGTATCAAAATGTTAAGTAATTTAGAATGCCAGAACTTCTTTAGAATCGGGCACAAAATGCAAGAAAAATAATGATTGTCACTATAATTCATTAATTTTTTTTATCAACTTCGGGACAAAGTTTCAAATGGCTACCGGTATCCTATTGAGTTAAAATTCGGTATGCACACACCCTCACATAGACACTATAATGTCTCCAAATTTAAAGTAATTATGAATGTCACAACTTGTTCAGAATCAGGCACAAATTGAAAGAAAAATAATGATTGTCACTATAATGCATTTAATTTTTTACCAACTTCGGGGCAAATGTTCAAATGGCTACGGGCATCCTAATGAGTTTATGTAACACCCCATCTACGCGCCTAACAATATATACAGTCGCAGCGGAAATAACCAACATACAACAACTAACCAATTGGTGTTACAACGCCGTTAACCACCCACGTGGTTAACTAGGCAGAATAAATAACAACGTATCGGTCTGATGATCAGACTCCCGAGCAATAGGACCCTACATCCAAACATAACCATATCCATTAAATACCGAGTATTTAATTTACAAACCGTCTACAACATAAACATCCTCCACCATCAACTAACAGTACCAAAATATAACGCCACGGGAGCACAGACGCATCCCGGGCCAACATCCAAAATAAACAAAAGTATCATGGTCTAAAACCTACAACCATTCCGCCTCTTCGAGTCTCATCCTGCAATGAAAAAGAAAATGGAGCCCCCGAGGGGGTCAGCACCTTTGCTGGTATGGCTAACGCGCAGCCCATCGGCTACCGGGATACGCGCAAACCACTTGTCATTATAACATGAGGTTCAATTTTAAACAACCAACATCATATACATGTATTTATACACCATATCATAGCACATTAGCAATCCATCACACCACAGGCACGGTTCTCAAAGGAACATCCCATCATAGTTAGTATACCAAGTGAGCCTAGGGATTTTCATTAATCCCATGTTGAGCTCGTTACATACCTCGTTACCACCCCGTTACTTGAATGGTTAACTTAATCCCAAGGTGTGTCGGATATAGTGATCCCAAGCACACCGAAATAATATTTGTATGCCCCTTTGTCCCGACGTGAGTCAGTAATTTAGCTTTGGATAAGCTAAGGGAAGGTTGAAAACCAAATTGGAGAACAACCTATACATACACCAAGAGAGTCGAACCGGATATGATATCGACCCCCGTCCTCACACGCGTGGCCGGAACAGACCGGACTCCTCACTCCCCCGGTTAGCACATTTTAGTGATTCCACCAAGCACTTGTTAAGTTAACACACAACAAGCATTAAGGTCTTGTTAGACACACCAAGGGAAGGGAGTCACAACATTACATCATCATAATATGAATGACCGTAAACTCTTTTCATGCATTAATCTTACAAGGTTGTAAACACACAGAAAAGCAAACAGCACACAGGCCGGTGTAAACCGGTAGGCAACAGACTGCAAGAAAACCATACCTTGGTCTTTGCTCCGATTGATTTCCACCGTATGCCACTCCTATACAACATTGGTAACGTTGGTTAATTAACTTACTTAACTTCAAATTCTACTAAGTGTTTACATGATTTTATGACATGTTTTATTGACTAAACTCATCATTGATTACCTTCATTATAACCCCTAGGCTTAACTACTTAAGCCACCTTTTGTTTGTTTTTTTTTTATTGTTAAGGGTCGACCGACCCACCGACCGACCCAACCTCTGGGTCGGTCCGTTCCAGTAACTTTCTGGTTCAGACTACAACCTTAGACCGACCCACGACCGACCCATCCTTTATGGGTCGGTCCTTTGCCGAAACTTCCCCTCCTTTGGAAATTCTCCGACCGACCCAAAGTTGAACCGACCGACCCAAAACCCTCTGGGTCGGTCCATTCCAGAAACAATTTCCTTCGTTAAATTTTGCCCGACCGACCCATAGCTAAGCCGACCGACCCAAAACCCTCTGGGTCGGTCCATTGCCGAGACTTCCTGGCTGGCTTAACATGGTCCGACCGACCCAAAACTGGGTCGGACCCTGGGTCGGCCCACTACAGATTTTACTCTTAATTTGTTCTTTCAACTCCAAACTTTTCCTTACTTATCCTAATATGTTCTAACCTCATTTGGACACTTCAAACACATCTTAATCCCTACCTAAACACACATAAAACTCATCTTCTAATTCCTTAAGCTTTTAATCATTCCTTCACAAAATACCTAACACTTACAATATTTTCTCCTAGGTTCCTAAGTGGTGTTTCATACTTATAAAAACTACTATCCCAAAACATTTTCTCACCACTACAACATCATCTCTACAGCATTATTTCTTACCAACCTAAACCCTAGTTAATGTCTAAGTCCTTTTGTTTACCTAGAACACTCTAAGACATAGTTTCTCCTCTAGTAACACCTAGTCATCTTCTAACATCTCTAGTTCACCAAACCTTACATTAATACCTAGAACTCCTTAGATATTTCCTAAATTTTGACATGGGTTCTCCTAGAACATTACTAAGCCTAAACACTTTGTTTTCTTCATCAAACACACAAAACACCTAAGATCACCAAGAACACTCTCATACACAAAACTTCTCTAAAATCACATTATATTACAACATTATGCACAACTTAAATTGCATGGCACTTAGGCCCTTAAAATGCATGGCTCTTAGGCCCTTAAATTGCTTAAACCATAAACACTGAATTTCCACAATATATATATGCCTTTAACCTGCAATTACACTCAACAACACATATGCCTTTTACTAAGCTCTTGAGAACACTTTACTAAGTCATTCACCATTTGCTCTTTAGGTAGTTTTAATAAGCATTTATAAGCTCATTTCTCCTAAGGCATTAAACCACATTAGGTTAGTATTTTTACCTCTTTTCCAACCAAACTTCTTTCTTGTTTCCTTTAGAAAACCGATAGAGTACTTGATTCTTTGACAAGCTCTAAACAATATACAAACATTATAATGAGTATTCAAGCTATAAGCTCCATCTCATTGTAAACCCTAGTTTCACATTATTTCAAAAACATCAATGTGATTGTTTTACCTTGATCTTTGAAGAGAGTTTGAATGTCTATGAAGAGAGGACTCCACCTAGTCCATGAAGGGTTGGAAAGAAGCTAGAACAAAGTCACATAAAAAGCCCCTTCAATATGTATTTTCGGTTATGGCAAAAACAAGGAGGAAACTTGATTTTTATTTGAGATTCCTTACCTAGAAGCCAAGAAGAGTAATAATATGTAGAAGAACAAGCTCAAGCTCCTTCAATGGTGGAACTCCATGGCACCGAAATGGTTGTCTTGAAGTTTTAAGAAGATAGAAATGAAGAGCTTGATGCAAGGAAGAGAATGGTGGTGTTTGTTCTTGATTTGGACAAGTGAGGAAGATTTGGCAAGAGCTTGAAGTTGTGTTTTAATGGTGGTGTGTGTGTTACCGTGAGAGAGAGCAAGAAGGGAGGGAGAAGAAGCTTGCAACCGTGTGAATAAAGAAGGCAAAGAAGAGAATGAAGATTGAACTTACTTTTTGAAGATATTTAAGCCTTAAAGCAAATAGTACCTATGAGTCACATTTATTACTTAACAAGTTAACATACTTGGTGACTCCTCACTACAAAAACCGGCCCCCTATATTAGTATGAGGGTATTTTAGTCTTTGTTTGTCAATTTAATTACTTATAACAACATATGTTATATTCTAGCTTGTAAAAATTACTATTCACAAATACAAGGCACATAGAAGTGAAATTTTTGATTTCCCATTGATATAGCCACCCAAATATTATATTATATAGTACACATATATATTTAAGAGTAATGATGGACATTTAGCCATTCAAAACTCATTTACAAGACAATTTTTCAAAAATGTGCTTTAAGACTTCTTAGAGCACATTTTGTGTTTTAACTTGTTTTCAAGCTTGGTTTTCTTTGGTAATTGATTTAATATGTTCATTAATATATAAATGAAGTCTTGGTAAGCTTATCAAGCCTTAACCAAGCTTATCCCAAGCTTAGAGCATTTTTCGCCCTAAATAACCTTTAAGGTAATTACTTGTATTTTCTATGTTTAAATTGTTTACTAATGTTTCTAAGACTCTTTTTTTGTCTTAATAAATCATGTTTTAATGTTTAAATAACATTTTAAGGTTTGGGGTATTTCAATCTACCCCCCTTAAAAGAACTTTGTCCCCAAAGTTCACACTTCCCACAAATCCCAAATGTTAGAACACGGGGAATATTTATGAAGCAATGCTTCCCAATACCACATTATACTTTATGAAGCAATGCTTCCCAATATCACATTACCAACATCAACAATATATTCACATAACAACGACTCAAGGTCCAAACCATATAATACCATTCAGACACAATGGTCTGTACATAACATAGACAATGTATGCAAATACATGTCGTACATATCCAAAACCGAAACGGCTCTACCCCCCTTAAAAGGGGTACGCCCCGTACCCTATACATACAAGCACTAAGAAGTAAACAATGACGGGTACTTCGCCCTCATCTTATCTTCCAGCTCCCAGGTGGCCTCCTCGACGTCCTGGTTAGACCAGAGAACCTTCACCAGTCTCACGGACTTATGGCGAGTGTCTCGAGTCTTAGTGTCCAGAATCTGTACGGGAGTCTCCACCGATCGCATGGTCGGCTCTAGGGTTAGCCTCTCAGGCTGAAGCACATGAGACGGATGAGACATATACTTCTTCAACTGGGACACATGAAATACATCATGTACCTTGCCCAGCTCGGCGGGTAGGTCAAGTCTATAAGCTACCGGGCCGATCCGCTCCGTCACAACATAAGGACCTACATACTTCGGGCTCAATTTGCCCTTCTGGCCAAAACGAAATACTCCCTTCATGGGGGATACCCTCAAAAATACCTGATCGCCTACAGCGAACTCCAGGTCACGTCTGCGTACATCAGCGTACGACTTCTGTCTATCCTGAGCTGCTTTCATATTAGCCCTGATCTGGCGAACTTCTGCCTGAACTTGCTCAAGATACTCTGGTCCTATAATGACCGTCTCACTCGACTCATCCCAGCATAAAGGCGTGCGGCACGGTCTACCGTACAATGCCTGGAAGGGAGACATCTTGATCGAAGCGTGATAATGTTGTTTAACTAAACTCGATCAGATGTAACTTATCAATCCATGGTCTGAAAGTCAAGTGCACATGCACGTAGCATATCCTCAATGTCTGTATAGTGCGCTCACTCTGACCATCTGTCTGTGGGTGAAACGCCGTACTCAATTTCAGCTCAGTACCCAATGCCTCTCGGGTAGATCTCCAATATCTGGATAAGAATCTGGTATCTCTGTCGGATACAATCGTCTTGGGTACCCCATGATGTCTTACTATCTCTCTGTCAAAAAGCTCTGCAAGCTTAGCCACTTTCCAGGTGTCCTTCATCGGAATGAATCGGGCCACCTTGGTTAGTCGGTCTCAATCACCCAATCATATTCAGACCTCCCTTGTAGGCGGAAGCCCTACTACAAAATCCATAGATATGTCATGAAATTTCCACTCCGGCACTGGCATTGGCTGCACCATACCACCAGGCCGTCGGTGCTCAACTTGACCTTCTGACAAGTGAGACACCTCAACCATAATCATTAACATCCTTTTTCATACCGTCCACCAAAAATAACGTTTCATACCCTTATACATCTTTGAAGCTCCGGGGTGAATCGATGTCGTAGAACAGTGGGATTCACTCATATGCGCTCCTTCAGCTCAGCGCTACTCCTCGGTATACACAACCGGCCATTAAGCCTAATCAGGTCATCATCGTGGAGTCTGAAGTCGTACTTCTGACCCTCGAATGTGCCATCAATAAGCTTCTGTCTAATCTCCACCATATACTGATCTGCCCTGAGCACTCCGCACCTCTTCAACCAAGCTAGTATGAGAGACTAGCGAATGGAGAGAGTGAGCTCGGCGACTCAGTGCGTCAGCTACCAACATTTGCTTTCCCCTCGTATTGCAATTATGTCATAATCATTTAAGAATTCAACCCACCTTCTCTGCCTCATGTTCAACTCTTTCTGAGTGACAAGTATTTCAAACTCTTGTGGTCGGATAGATTGTCACGCTTACCCCATACAAATGTGTCGCCTAATCTTCAGTGCGAAGACAATGGCCCCAATTCTAAATCGTGGGTAGGATAGTTCTCCTCAGCTTCTTCACTGTCGGGAGGCGTACTGCTACGACCTTCCCGTGCTGCATCAACACACAACCCATACCTTTGCCTGATGCGTCGCAATAGACCTCAAAACCATCTGGACCGTCTGGTAATGTCAGGACCGGTGCAGATGTCAGAGCATCTTTGAGTCTCTGGAAGGAAATCTCGCAGTCGTCTGTCCACTCGAATGGTGCATCCTTCTTCATCAAGGAAGTCATCGGCTTCGAGACACTGGAGAAGTCCTTCACAAATCTCCTATAATAACCTGCCAGACCGAGGAAGCTCCTGATATCGGTAACTGTCTTCGGCCTTGGCCAGGTGCGCACTGCATCTATCTTTGCCGGATCAACAGCGATCCCGGCCTCAGATATGACATGTCCAAGGAAGGACACTTGATTCAACCAAAACTCACACTTTGAAATTTTGCATACAGCTGATTCTTTCTTAATGTCTGTAACACATCTCTCAGGTGGCTTTCTGCTCACCTCTCGATTTCGAATATATAAGTATGTCGTCGATGAAGACTACCACTGATTTGTCCACTGATCTTGGAACAAACGGTTCATTAAGTCCATAAACTTGGCTGGTGCATTGGATAAACCAAATGGCATAACAGTAAACTCATAATGTCCATACCTAGTTCTGAATGCTGTCTTTCTCAATGTCACTGTCACGGATGGCAATCTGATGATACCCTGACCGTAGGTCTATCTTAGAGAACACTGATGCTCCTCTCAACTGATGATCAAATAATCGTCGATGGGTAAGAGGATAACGGTTCTTCACCGTAACAGCATTCAGCTGTCGATAATCAATACATAGGCGGAGGCTACCGTCCTTCTTCTTCACGAAGAGGACCGGCGCTCCCCATGGTGAAACACTAGGGCGGATAAAGCCCTTGTCCAGTAGGTCTTTCAGCTGCTCCTTGAGCTCTGTCATCTCAGCTGGAGCCATACGATATGGTGCTTTCGCAATTGGTCCGGTGCCCGGAACCAAGTCGATCTCAAACTCAACCTCTCGTGGTGGCGGCATGCCCGGCAGTTCCTTAGGAAATACATCAGGAAACTCCGAGACTACCGGCACATCTGTGCTAAACTCTGGGTCTCTCTCTATGTCCTGGACATAGCAGAGGTACACATCATTCCCTCGTCGTATCTCACGATACATGGCCATGGCGGTGATGATCTGAGTCGAAGGCTCCTTGGGCCTCTGGCGGTATGATATAGTAACCCCAGATGGACTCCTAAGAAGCAGTCGATGCTCGGCACATAGGATTCTACCCTTGTACCGCTCCAACCAGTTCATCCCGATAATCACATCAAAACCAAGTCCGTCGAACTCTATCAAGTCGATCGGAAACTCCTCCTCTCTGATTCGCACAACAACACCTCGGTGGTAGCGGGTACACCTGATCCGCTCTCTCGACGGGAGAGTGACTAAAAAGTCTGGCATCTCTTCACCGTCTAACCCCAGCCTCTTCGCAAAAGATAGCGAAATAAATGTGTGCGAGGCTCCGGAGTCGAACAAGATCGAGGCGTCCACGCCATTCACTGGAAAGGTACCGGTGAGGATTGTGCCGCTCTTGCCGGCTTCTGCCTCATTGCAGACACTCAATGTACCTCCCGTTCCGAGTGCACAGCCTAATTAATTGGCAAACGTATAAGTATACGGTAGTAACACGATTGATATACTCCAAAACACACCTCTTTATTTATTAACATACTTCCTTACACCATAAGTGGGTTACATTGTGGATATTGCTAAATATAGCATCCTTAACACATAACTGGCTTAATAGATTACATGATTACATAGGGCTTAAAACTGCCTGAAAGTCAAATTCAAACGTCCGGGTTTCATATGTGTAGCATTGATCACTGCCGACGGTGCGGTATTCAGTTTGATCTTCTTGATACCGTGGTATAACATCCTTGATTGTCCTCCCATTATTAATACATCACCTGATTTCAACACTAGCTTCTTTGCGAGATCACCACGCTTCTGCTCGCCATAGATAAATACTGCTGTGTCACCAATGGACCAAGACACCACGGGTACTCCCTTACTTAGAGACTCGGGTGACTCGTCCTTATCTTGGTGCAATCCTAGTCTTCCACCTTTCTGGTAGAAGTTCACAATACATAGGTCCGCTTTAACACAGGAATTGAATCTTTTTCAGCTTGCTGAGCAATTCCTACGGTGTGGTTAACAACCGCAAGGAACTCCTCAGGTATACCTGGTACAGTTGCTCCATCTTCAGCTCGCACGTCTTGATATGACTTGGTGTAAGGATTCCAGTCCTTACCCATGCACATCATCTTCAGCTTCATCTTCGATCCGCTTGCGTATTCGGGTGTGTAGAATCCTCCTAGTGCTGCTCCAAGTTCATTGCATCGCCTGATGATGTGGATTTGCGCTTCGGGTGTCAGGTATCCATTTAAGAGTACCATACCTGGTTGGATAACCTGACATTGCTCCATTGGAAAGTCGGTGATGCTGATGGTGGTTTCTTCAGGGTTTGGTGTGGGCGGGATTGGATAACAGATATTGAAGGTTCCTAAGGTTTTCAACATTGTCTAGTTTAGGTGTCTTTTATATTATTCCTTAACTCGTTAGTTAGGTGGTTGTACATTTAGACTCTCTAATACACTCATGCATGAAATGCGGTAAGCAATCACTTTCTCATGTAACAGTTTAGGCGGTACCTGGTCTAGAAGAGGAGCCTGGTGCCTCAGACCGGTCCACCACGTTCAGGGCGGCCTTGCCGGACCCCGTACCCTTCCCCTTCTGGGCATCCGTGTACTTCCTGTCAGAGGGCTGCTGGGTGATCGCCTTCGGGCTATCAGTGGTCGCGGTAGTCTTACCCTTCCACTGACCCTTTGGCCTGTAGTTCCTACTGTTGGGGTTGTGCCAGCACTCAAACTCACGGTGCCCCATCTTCTGGCAATAACGACACTGCACGTCGTTGCCCTTGCAGTCTTTGCCGGGGTGGTCGCCGTTGCACCACTTGCAGTAAAAGTGGCGCTCCGGTCCAGAACCCGCGCTAGCTGCGTTCACAATACATCATCAATACTCACTTCCAACTCAAGAACTTATATCTCATTTATTACACATGTTTAGGTAATTACCCTTAGGCGGGTGAGAGCGTAAAGGCTTCGCCGCATACGCGTACGTAAGCTTCAGAGGCTCCTCAGCTGTGGTGGTCTGGGCTTGGCCCTTATCACCCTGATGCTGTTCTTCTGGGGCTGAGGGTAGTGCTTCTTCTTCTTCCCTCCCCCGTATCCTTGCTGGACCTGGCCCTCGTTTGTGGCCTTGCGCTTGTGCGCATTCTCCTCGTCCCTCAGACGGACGGTAATTTCCACCTTAGCAGCGGCATGATAGCACTCCTGAATTTTAGGATGTCAGTCATGCCCCGCAAAACAAAACTCACCAACTCACATTAACATTCACTATCAGTATTAACTGATTCATATCACGGTATTTTATTATTACCTGCAAGGTAGTATACTCAGCTGGTCCCATCCCGTAGCGAAGACGGTAGTTGAGACCATTGTAGAACCGGTTCACCACACCCGGTTCGAATATCCAAGTCCGGTAACAGGTGGATAAGACCGGTGAACGCAGAATAGTAGTCATCGACCGACATCTTATCCCCCTGCTTCAAACCTGTCTAGCTCGAGGCGCTTGGCCTCCTGCACATGTACCGGGTAGTACTTGGCTCGCAGCAGAGCCGTGTACTCCCCCCATCCAAATCCAGGATCAGCTATCCTGTCCTCCCTCACCACTTCCACCAAACTCTGTGCCGACCCCTTTAAGTAGTAGGCGGCAAGTCGGACCTTAGCCTCAGCAGGTACGGCCAAAGTCTCGTAGGCGGTCTCCAGCTCGGAGATGTACGCCTCTAGCTTACGGGGATCGGTCTCCCCATGGAATGATGGCGGCCTCAAGTCAGCCAACGCCTTGACCCAGTTGGTCTCTCTCGGCGGTGGTGGTGGTGGCTGAACTCCGGGCTGATGCCCCTGCTGCACCGCAGCTACAATCTGGGGGACCATCTGGGCTACGGCGGCTGCAACTGCCTCAGCCATAGTCTGTGCCGTAGGGTTCTCGCCCTGGTCACCCATATCTCCAGTACCGCGTCCGCGGCCTCGACCTCGCGGTCTACCTGACATCTGAATTCATATGAACATTCATTAGCAACACGCTTGCACACTTATCGGTCCAACGGTAGTAACGTCTCCCGATTATAAGGTATTCCCACACTTAGTTAGTGGTTAACCCGTCCATAACTGCTCACTCCATAAGTATAGTTAGATTTCCTAACTCGGTTTACTCCTATGCTCGGTATTCTAGTCATCAGAGCGATACTTCGCTCTGATACCACTTTTTGTAACACCCCTCTACGCGCCTAACAATATATACAGTCGCAGCGGAAATAACCAACATACAACAACTAACCAATTGGTGTTACAACGCCGTTAACCACCCACGTGGTTAACTAGGCAGAATAAATAACAACGTATCGGTCTGATGATCAGACTCCCGAGCAATAGGACCCAACATCCAAACATAACCATATCCATTAAATACCGAGTATTTAATTTACAAACCGTCTACAACATAACATCCTCCACCATCAACTAACAGTACCAAATATAACGCCACGGGAGCACAGGCGCATCCCGGGCCAACATCCAAAATAAACAAAAGTATCATGGTCTAAAACCTACAACCATTCCGCCTCTTCGAGTCTCATCCTGCAATGAAAAAGAAAATGGAGCCCCCGAGGGGGTCAGCACCTTTGCTGGTATGGCTAACGCGCAGCCCATCGGCTACCGGGATACGCGCAAACCACTTGTCATTATAACATGAGGTTCATTTTAAACAACCAACATCATATACATGTATTTATACACCATATCATAGCACATTAACAATCCATAACACCACAGGCACGGTTCTCAAGGAACATCCCATCATAGTTAGTATACCAAGTGAGCCTAGGGATTTTCATTAATCCCATGTTAAGCTCGTTACACCCTCGTTACCATCCCGTTACTTGAATGGTTAACTTAATCCCAAGGTGTGTCGGATATAGTGATCCCAAGCACACCGAAATAATATTTGTATGCCCTTTGTCCCGACGTGAGTCAGTAATTAGCTTTGGATAAGCTAAGGAAGGTTGAAAACCAAATTGGAGAACAACCTATACATACACCAAGAGAGTCGAACCGGATATGATATCGACCCCCGTCCTCACACGCGTGGCCGGAACAGACCGGACTCCTCACTCCCCCGGTTAGCACTTGTAGTGATCCACCAAGCACTTGTTAAGTCAACACAACAAGCATTAAGGTCTTGGACACACCAAGGGAAGGAGTCACAACATTACATCATCATAATATGAACAACCGTAAACTCTTTTCATGCCTTAATCTTACAAGGTCGTAAACACACAGAAAGCAAACAGCACACAGGCCGGTGTAAACCGGTAGGCAACAGACTGCAAGAAAACCATACCTTGGTCTTTGCTCCGATTGATTTCCACCGTATGCCACTCCTATACAACATTGGTAACGTTGGTTAATTAACTTACTTAACTTAATTCTACTAAGTGTTTACATGATTTTATGACATGTTTTATTGACTAAACTCATCATTGATTACCTTCATTATAACCCCTAGGCTTAACTACTTAAGCCACTTTTGTTTGTTTTTTTTTTTTATTGTTAAGGGTCGACCGACCCACCGACCGACCCAACCTCTGGGTCGGTCCGTTCCAGTAACTTTCTGGTTCAGACTATAACCTTAGACCGACCCACGACCGACCCATCCTTATGGGTCGGTCCTTTGCCGAAACTTCCCCCTCCTTTGGAAATTCTCCGACCGACCCAAAGTTGAACCGACCGACCCAAAACCCTCTGGGTCGGTCCATTCCAGAAACATTTTTCCTTCCTTGTTAAATTTGCCCGACCGACCCATAGCTAAGCCGACCGACCCAAAACCCTCTGGGTCGGTCCATTGCCGAGACTTTCCTGGCTGGCTTAACATGGTCCGACCGACCCAAAACTGGGTCGGACCCTGGGTCGGCCCACTACAGATTTTACTCTTAATTTGTTCTTTCAACTCCAAACTTTTCCTACTTATCCTAATATGTTCTAACCTCATTTGGACACTTCAAACACATCTTAATCCCTACCTAAACACACATAAAACTCATCTTCTAATTCCTTAAGCTTTTAATCATTCCTTCACAAAATACCTAACACTTACAATATTTTCTCCTAGGTTCCTAAGTGGTGTTTCATACTTATAAAACTACTATCCCAAAACATTTTCTCACCACTACAACATCATCTCTAAAGCATTATTTCTCACCAACCTAAACCCTAGTTAATGTCTAAGTCCTTTTGTTTACCTAGAACACTCTAAGACATAGTTTCTCCTCTAGTAACACACTAGTCATCTTCTAACATCTCTAGTCACCACCTTACATTATACCTAGAACTCCTTAGATATTTCCTAAATTTTGACATGGGTTCTCCTAGAACATTACTAAGCCTAAAACACTTTGTTTTCTCCATCAAACACACAAACACCTAAGATCACCAGAAACTCTCATACAAAAACTTCTCTAAAATCACATTATATTACAACATTATGCACAACTTAAATTGCATGGCACTTAGGCCCTTAATGCATGGCTCTTAGGCCCTTAAATGCTTAAACCATAAACACTGAATTTCCACAATATTATATCCTTTAACCTGCAATTACACTCAACAACACATATGCCTTTACTAAGCTCTTGAGAACACTTTACTAAGTCATTCACCATTTGCTCTTAGGTTTTAATAAGCATTTATAAGCTCATTTCTCCTAAGGCATTAAACCACATTAGGTTAGTATTTTTACCTCTTTTCCAACCAAACTTCTTTCTTGTTTCCTTTAGAAAACCGATAGAGTACTTGATTCTTTGACAAGCTCTAAACAATATACAAACATTATAATGAGTATTCAAGCTATAAGCTCCATCTCATTGTAAACCCTAGTTTCACATTATTTCAAAAACATCAATGTGATTGTTTTACCTTGATCTTTGAAGAGAGTTTGAATGTCTATGAAGAGAGGACTCCACCTAGTCCATGAAGGGTTGGAAAGAAGCTAGAACAATCACATAAAAAGCCCCTTCAATATGTATTTTCGGTTATGGCAAAAACAAGGAGGAAACTTGATTTTTATTTGAGATTCCTTACCTAGAAGCCAAGAAGAGTAATAATATGAATAGAGAGACAAGCTCAAGCTCCTTCAATGGTGGAACTCCATGGCACCGAAAATGGTTGTCTTGAAGTTTTAAGAAGATAGAAATGAAGAGCTTGATGCAAGGAAGAGAATGGTGGTGTTTGTTCTTGATTTGGACAAGTGAGGAAGATTTGGAAAGAGCTTGAAGTTGTGTTTTAATGGTGGTGTGTGTGTTACCGTGAGAGAGAGCAAGAAGGGAGGGAGAAGAAGCTTGCAACCGTGTGAATAAAGAAGGCAAAGAAGAGAATGAAGATTGAACTTACTTTTTGAAGATATTTAAGCCTTAAAGCAAATTACCTATGAGTCACATTTATTTACTTAACAAGTTAACATACTTGGTGACTCCTCACTACAAAACCGGCCCCCTATATTAGTATGAGGGTATTTTAGTCTTTGTTTGTCAATTTAATTACTATAACAACATATGTTATTTCTAGCTTGTAAAAATTACTATTCACAAATACAAGGCACATAGAAGTGAAATTTTTGATTTCCCATTGATATAGCCACCCAATATTATTTATATAGTACACATATATATTTAAGAGTAATGATGGACATTTAGCCATTCAAAACTCATTTACAGACAATTTTTCAAAAATGTGCTTTAAGACTTCTTAGAGCACATTTTGTGTTTTAACTGTTTTCAAGCTTGGTTTTCTTTGGTAATTGATTTAATATGTTCATTAATATATAAATGAAGTCTTGGTAAGCTTATCAAGCCTTAACCAAGCTTATCCCAAGCTTAAGAGATTTTTCGCCCTAAATAACCTTTAAGGTAATTACTTGTATTTTCTATGTTTAAATGTTATACTAATGTTCTAAGACTCTTTTTTGTTTCTTAAAATCATGTTTAATGTTTAAATAACATTTTAAGGTTTGGGGTTATTTCAGTTTAAATTCGATATGCACACACCCACACATCACACTACAACGTCTTCAATTTCGAGTAATTTGGAATGCCACAACGCATTCAGAATCGGACAGAAAGTGCAAGAAAATATTGATTGGCACTTTAATTCATAAATTTTTTACCAACTTCGTGCGAATTTTCAAATGGCTATCGGCATCCTATTGAGTTGAATTTTGTAAGCACACCTCTCACATACACATACAATGTCTCAAATGTCAAGTAATTTGAAATGCCACAACTCGTTCAAATCGGGCACAAAGTCAAAGAAAAATAATGATTGTCACTATAATTCATTAAATTTTTTACCAACTTTGCGGCAAATTTTAAAATGGCTACTGACATCCAATTGAGTTGAAATGTGTTATGCGCACACCCTCTAATACACACTACTATATATCAAAATGTTAAGTAATTTAGGATGCCGCAACTCTTTCAGAATCGGGCACACAGTGCAAGAAAAATAATGATTGTCACTATAATTCATTAAATTTTTTATCCACTTCGGGACGAATTTTCAAATGGCTACCGTATCCTATTGAGTTAAATTCGGTATGCACACCCTCACATAGACACTATAATGTCACCAAATTTCAAGTAATTATGAATGTCACAACTTGTTCAGAATTAGGCACAAAGTGAAAGAAAAATAATGATTGTCACTATAATTCATTAAATTTTTATCAACTTCGGGGCTAATTTTTAAATGGCTACGGCATTTTATTGAGTTGAAATTTGTTATGTACACATCCTCACATACACACCACAGTGTCTCAAAATGTCAAAGAATTTGGAATGCCACAACTCGTTCAGAATCGGGCACAATTCAAGAAAAATAATGATTGTCACTATAATTCAATAAATTTTTTACCTACATCACTGCGCGAATTTCAAATGGCTACCGGGATCCAATTGAGTTGAAATTTGTTATGCGCACACCCTCTCATACACACTTCAATGTATCAAAATGTTTGGTAATTTAGAATGCCACAACTCCTTCAGAATCGGGCACAAAGTGCAAGAAAAATAATGATTCTCACTATAATTCATAAAATATTTTACCAATTTCGGGGTGAATTGTCAAATTGCTACGGGCATCCTATTGAGTTGAAATTCGGTATGCACACATCCTCACATACACATTACAATGTCTCCAAATTTCAAGTAATTTGGAATGCCACAACTCGTTCAGAATCGGGCACAAAGTGCAAGAAAATATTAATTGTCACTATAATTCATTAAATTTGTTACCAACTTTGGTGCAAATTTTTAATGGCTACTAGCATTCAATTGTGTTGAAATTTGTATGCACACACTCTCACATACACACTACAATGTCTCAAAATGTTAAGTAAGTTGAAAATGCCACAACTCGTTCAAAATCGGACACAAAATGCAAGAAAAATAATGATTGTCACTATAATTCAATAAATATTTTTTACCAACTTTGCGGTAAATTTTACAATGGCTACCGGCATCCAATTTAGCTGAAATTTGTTATGCGCACACCCTCTCATACACATTACTATGTTTCAAAATTTTAAGTAATTTGGAGTGCCACAACTCTTTCAGAATCGGGCACAAAGTTTAAAAAGAATAATGATGTCACTATAATTCATTAATTTTTTTACCAACTTCAGGACGAATTTTCAAATGGCTACTGGTATCTTATTGAGTTGAAATTCGGTATGGACAGACCCTCACATACACACTACAATGTCTCCAAATTTCACGTAATTTGGAATGCCACAAACCTTTCAGAATTGGGCAGAAAGTGCAAGAAACTATTGATTGTCATTAATTCATTAAATTTTTACCAACTTTTTGTGTGAATTTTCAAATGGCTACCACCGGCATCCTATTGAGTTGAAAATTTTATATGCACACTCTCACATACACACTTCAATGTCTCAAAATGTCAAGTAATTTGAAATGCCACAACTCGTTCAAATCGGGCACAAAGTGCAAGAAATCTAATGATTGTCACTATAATTCAATAAAGTTTTACCAACTTCACTGCGAATTTTCAAATGGCTACCGGCATCCAAATGAGTTGAAATTTGTTATGCGCACATCCTTTCATACACACTATTATGTATCAAAATGTTAAGTAATTTAGAATGTCACAACTCTTTTAGAATCGAGCACTACCCTCGATTTAAGTGAGATGATTGACATGTTTTTTATTAGGCGTCCATAAATATGGTTTACGTAAAACGAAGATAAATCAAATAATGGCCTACAGCACTTCGTTTTATGTGAACCATATCTGAGACTGTGATTACTCTGGGTCGGAGTTAATTATGGTAGGTCGCCATCTTTTTCTTTTCACAGTGCATCAGGTAACTACAAATCTTTTCACTGTGTGTCCTTTCATATCACCGATATTAAGCATTACAATCAATGGCGAGGATTCTTATAATATTAGAACAGAAGAGTGTCACCCTTTTCGATTTGATAAATAATTTAACTCTATCAGTGTATTTGTTCAACTGTACACGTCTTATCTTGGTCGCCTACAGGATTACTTATTACCTACTCGGTAGACCTTCATCACCGTAACCCATGTGGAGGATGCTAATAACGTTTGATTTGACCGCTTGCTGTGCCTACTTTTCCATCTAATTTTACCGAGACAAGCATTTATTCCGAAAAAATGTGGTAGAAACTTATTTATGGTCTTTAAATGATGCTTCGTCATAAAGTGTTTTCTTGTCGCATATTTTTTTTGTTCTTTTATCTTTTTTCTACCATACAACGGGGAAAATATAAAAAAACACTCCTAAGGCAAAGCGTCTTTTACACTTAAAGACCTTAACCTTATAAAATAAATAGGGATATATCGTCAAAAAGGGATCGTTCTTTAAAGCAAAACAAACAATCCCAACGGAATTGCGTGAGATGTTTTACATGTGTTTTAAATTGTTTACATAAAACGTAATACTGTTGGCCGTCATTGGAGTCGTTTTATCTAGATAAGTCATAGTAACTGATGAGCATAAAGTTGACAGGTGGCAAAAGCCTCCTCGGGTCGGAGATAAGGTAGGTCTGTCACCTTTTTTTACAGTGCATCGGGTAACTATGAAACTTTCACTGTGGGTCCTTTCAAATCACTGCTTCTAGGCAATGCAATTAATGGCGAGGATCCTTATAGACCTGGTGTAAAAGATCTTAAAACAGAAGAGTGTCGCCCACTTCAATCTATTTGATAAATAATTTAACTCTACCAGTGTATTTCTTCAACTGTACACGCCTTCTCCTGGTCGCCTGCAGGATGCTAATAACGTTCGATTTGACCGCTTGCTGTGTCTACTGTTCCATCTTATTTTAAAGATACAAGCATTAATTTCAAAAATTTAGTAAAAAGTTTTTACGGTCTTTAAATGACGCTTCGTTAAGAATTATGATTTTAACTACTCCGCAGTCAACACCTATTATCAAAAGAGTTTTGTTGTAGCAATTTTTTCTTTTTTCTTTTTCCTACTGTACAGTGGGGAAACACTATAAACCACACTTTTAAAGCAAAGTGTTGTTGACGTCTAGAGACCTTAACCCAATAAAAAAAATATACTCCGTATTTCGTTAAAAAGATATCGTTCTTTTAAAAGCAAATCAAATATTCCCAACGGAATTGCGTGAGTAATACCATCGGTTTACGTGAAATGTTAAACATGTTTTTTTAATTAGGCATCCACGTATATAGTTTACATAAGACGGAAGTATTGCCGGCCATCATTAGGTCTGTCATCTTTTTTACGGTGCATCGGTAACTATAACACAATTTACTGTGGGTCCTTTCAAATCACAGCCCCACGACAATCCTAGTTCGAGGTTCACGTTTACCGTCTACAGAGGTTTTTTTAACCGTGAAGTGCTACCCACTGCTACAATGGATTTGAGCATTGTCAGTACATTTGTTCAATTAAGCGATATGATAAAAAAATTAAATACATCAATATATTTGTTAATAAATGTCGATGTTAAACTATCTACTATTTACATCATGGCCTGTCAGTTTGGACGAATGAACAGATACAGTACGGTGATCACGCGTGACAGCATTGAACATTTGAATTTTAAGCATGACCTATTATTATTTCCCGCGTTTGCGTGAAACAATCGCCTATGCTTCGTATGTCGATCCGATTGGGTTCGGATTTGGGTTCATATCTGGTCTGTGCTAGGGTTAGGGAGAGTTACCACTTCATAAACCCACTACTCTCTCACTGGTGATTACGTCCGTATACTTCTTTTTCTTACCCCTGTCCACATTCCGGGACTCCCCATCTTAATCGTAGTCATGACCCACCATGATGAGATTCGAGCCCACTACTACGCAGAGAACGGATTGATCGTATCCTACGATCATGTGGAGCACCTTGAATCTTTGATTACGTCTAATCCGGTTGCTGTCACTCGAATTCTATGCCCTTACAGAGTAAGCCCAGGTAGGGTCAAGCAATACATATATATCAAGTGGGAAGTAGTTTGCAAGGTAGTGGTCCAAGAAATTTCAAAAAACCACTTCGAGTTACAATTCGAAGATCCGCGAGACTTGATTGCGACACTTGACATGGGTCATTGACATTACTTCCAGCGGGTAATGATGGTCTATAGAGCGTCGACAACAACAACCCTCCAAAATAAATGACCGTGTGGGTCTGCTTTGTCGATGTTCCCAAGGAAAAAAAGACCAGGCAGATGGCATGTATTATAGGAGATAAGATTGGAACGGTGCTAAAGTGGGAACTTGTTGCCGGTGACGTTTAGACACGCGTAGGTGTCGTGCCTGTGTGAAGTTGAACACACTGGAACCGTTATGCAGAAGGGTAACAGTTCAATTGTGGGATATGGACTTTGAAGTAGGAGTATTGTATGAAGACCTGCCGATATTTTGTTATGGATATGGGATGCTTGATCACTCACTGAGTGAGTGTGATACTAGTCGTCGGGTGCGGCATCTTCCGTATGAATTCGGGCCTTGGATGCGATATAACAGTGTCGAGTCCCTTAATACTGATGTTAGAGCATTAAAAGAGGAGTTTCATACGATATGTCCAATACAAGATTGGATCGACGCTTGTTCAGAACCTCCATTCCCAGACATGTTTCCTCCGTCCGGTGATAGAATTGATGTACCTGTTGTACGTAGGTACCCGACTCCAGGGGACAACAACCTGATGATTGATGTCGACGTACGTCCTAGACTATTTACTTATACGAGTAATTTATAATTTGGTTCAATTAATTTTATGTAGCTCTGTAACCTATACAGCAACTAGTTTGATTGGAGCGTAACATAATCGATTCTATGCATTTCTTAGTGAGGACGGACAGGACCAGAGTTGGAAGTTGAACCTTTTTGGCAATTGCACACATGACGATTGGTACGAGTGCACTACACTATTGTGTGTTTAGATGGTGGTATTGTAACACTGGTGGTGTTTAGATGGTGGTCTTGTAACGCTGGTGGTGTTTGTGATGTACTAACTGTTGACATGGTTGAAGTTCTTTGTTGATGTGCATGCCCTGTCTGTCAATATAGTTACCTTATTAGTAATTTATAGAGTCCCTTGATCTGTTCTTCGATCAGTTATTTTCCTTATTTTGCGGGAACCATCTTGATTTTACTTAAATAACCATCCACACAAGTTCTACAAGAAATATCCAACGAATTACTGAATGTATACACAAATGTCTAAGTGCGATATACACTGTATGTAGTAACCGGAGTACTGTACCGTGGCCTGAAAATGTCTTCCCGTGCCATGTAAGGAATGAACGCACTTCTTTAATGAACTACACTCTTTGGTTAATTTTGTGGACATTGGAATAACATTCCTAGAGCAAAAAAAAGCTAAATAACACTTTAGGGCCTATAATAATCGTTGGTATTAGTTATCTGGTGTAAACGACATCCCCAATTGACAAAAAATTTAATGGTCGTCAGTTGTGGTGAAATAAAGGGGTTACAAGCTATGTTATTGCAAATCAGCTACTAAACCCATGGATACACTTAACAATATATATTGAGTAGAACACCATCATCAGTTCTCAATAGTAACAATGTCCAAGCGACAGAACTGAACTACAGCTTCAACTTACAGGCTGGATGACCCAAGTGAAAAACATCAGACATAGTGTCAACTGGCCCAAACTACGGAATTAAATGACAGTTAAAAAAACGCGGTTAACGTATGACCCATCTACCGAATTTTAGGCTTTTTAGCTACCCGCTTCGGGCGCAGGGTTCTCATTGTGGGAGCTGTCACGTAACCTTGGTGGGAGGACACGTTGGATGGGCAGCTTCATCGGTACAGTCAGCCGTAGAGTGTGTGAATACTCCGCATCGGAAACAGACGAGGGTAGTTTCTTGTATGAGATCTCGGCGGTTGTCTCCACAGTACCTGACACAGAAATCTTCAAATAGCGCATAATGGGACGATCGGTACTGAAATACCCCAAACCTTAGTATGTTGTTTAAACATTTAAATATGGTATATTAAGACTAAAAAGAGTCTTAGAAACATTAGTAAACAATTTAAACCATAGAGAACACAAATAAATGCCTTAAAGTCAATTAGGGCTAAAATGTGCTCTAAGCTTGGGATAAGCTTGGGTAAGACCTAATGAGCTTACCAAGACCTTATTTGTATACTAATGAACATATTAAACCAATTACCAAAGAAAACCAAGCTTGAAAACAAGTTAAAACACAAAATGTGCTTTAAGGAGTCTTAAAGCACATTTTTAAAAATTGTTTCGTAAATGAGTTTTGAATGGCTAAATGTCCATCATTACTCTTTAATTGACATGTGTACTATATAGTATCACATTTGGAAGTCTATATCAATGGGAAATCAAAAATTTCACATCTATGTGCCTTGTTTTAGTGAATAGTAACTAAAATGAGCTAGTTTGTACCATATGTTTGTATAAGTAATTAAATTGGCCAACAAAGACTAAAATGCCCTTAGTAACATTAAGGGGGCCGGTTTTCTAGTGGTGAGTCACCACTCTTGTTATTTTGTTAAACAAATAAAGATGACTACTTAAGTACTATTTACTTTAAGTATAAATATCTTCTTAAAAGCAAACTTATCTCACTTTCTCATTTCCCTCTTCATTCACACGTCTTCAAGCTCTCTTCTATCTCTTCTTGCTCTCCATTCACGGTTTGCTACAGCAACACCAACACCACCATCATTTTCCATCTTTGACCACTTGTCTCTCCTAGCTTATTTGGCCAAATTAAATTCTAAGACCACCATTCTCTTCCTCTCATCAAGCTCTTCAATTCTATCCTTTCAAAATCCCAAGAGCTCAATTTCGGTGCCAAGAGGAATCACCATGGGAGGAGATTGAGCTCATCTTTTCACATATTGTTGTTCTCCTTTGCTTCAAGGTAAGGAAACTCAAAGAAAAATGATGTTTCCTTCATGTTTTTGTGTTGTCCAAAAATCACTCTTAATGGTGCCTTTATGTTGCTTTGTTCTAGCTTCATTCCAACCTTTTATGGACTAGGTGGAGTCCTCTCTAGATATATATTCAAACTCTCTTCAAGTTCTAAGGTAAAACAACTATCTTAATGTTTTTAAACAATGTACAATCTAGGGTTTACAATGAGATGAAGCATAAAGCTTGTATACTCATTTTATCATTTGTATAATGTTTAGAAGTTGACAAGCAACTAAAAGCCTTGCCGATTTAGTCAAGGAAACAAGAAAGAAGTTGTGAGGAAAAAGAGGTAAATGTGCTAACCTAATGTGGTTTAAAGTCTTAGGAGAAATGAGCTTATATTGCTTGTTAAAATGATCTAAGGAGCCAATGGTGAATGACTTAGTAAAATGTTCTCAAAGGCTTAGTAAAAGGCATATGTGTTGTTGAGTGTATTTGCAGGTCAAAGGCAAATCTAATGTGGGAAATTCAGTGTTTATGATTTATGCATCTTAAGGGCCTAAGAGCCATGTTATTTAAGGGCCTAAGTGCCATGCAATTTAAATTATGCACTATATTGTGATGTAGTGCTAAATGAGTGAGGTTTTGTGTATAAGAATGTGTTTGGTGGATTTTAGTGTTCTTGGTTGTTTAATGGTGAAAACAATGTGTTTTGGTTTAGTAATGTTCTAGGAGAGTTCATGTCAAATTTAGGTAATAAACAAGGAGTTCTAAGGGTTCAAAATGAGTTTGGTAAGTTAGGAAATGTTTAGAATGGTTAAGTGTTCAACTAATGGAAGAAACATGCATTAAGGTGTTTAAAGATGTAAAAAGGGCTTAGGCAATGTTCTAGAGGATTTAGAATGCAAAAGAATGTTTTGGGACATGTCAAGATCATGGTGAGATTGTATTTGGGACTTGTGTATTGTTGGTGAAAAAGGGATGAAGGTTTTTGTTTGCATGGGAAGCTATAAAGTTGTAAGGATGTCCAAGAGTTTTTAGGAAGAAAAGATTCTTGGGAGATGATGTTGTAGTGGTGAGGAAACATTATTGGTATAGTGGTTATCATAGGTATGAAACACCACTTAGAAACCAAGGAGAAAAATCATAAGTGTTAGGAATTTTTGTATGAAATGAGTAAGTGTTTAAGGAGAAAGAAAATGAGTTTCATGGATGTTGTATGAGGGTGTAAGTGTACCAAATGATGTTAGAAAACATTAGGAGGCTTAGGAGAAGTTTGGTGAAGATTTGATAAAGTTTGGGCAAGTTCTGGTGGCGTCCGACCCAGGGGTCCGAACCAGGTCTGGGTCGGACAGCCTCTGTTAGACGCCAGTAAGAGTTTCTGGTCCGACCCAGAGGCTTGGGTCGGACAGGGGTCGGACGTGGGTGTCGGAGTGTGAGAGTGTCGGAAAGAGGTCCGACCAGTCGAGTCGAGTCGGACATGGGTCGGCGGAAGTTTAGTTTTTCAAACCGGGAGTCACTGGAAGGGTCCGACCTAGTTGGTGGGTTGGACGGTGGGTCGGACAGACCAAAAATTTAAAAAAAAACAGTAAAAAATGTGGCTTAAGTAATAAACCTTAGGGAGTATAATGTAGGTAATGAAGGATAAGTTTGGGCATTAAAACATGTCACATAATCATGTTAATCATTTAGTATTTGAAGTTAAGTAAATTAATTAACCGACATTATTAATCATGTATAGGGGTGACCTACGGGTGGAAATCAATCGAAGCAAGGACCAAGGTATGCTTTTCTTGCAGTCTGTTGCCTACCGGTTTACACCGGCTTGTGTGTTGTATTTTTTCTGTGTTTTGTGTGTTATGACGTTATAAGACTTAATCATGAATGAGTTTACAATTGTTCATATTATTGTGATGTTGTGATGTGACTCATTTCCCTTGTGTGTGTCTAACATGACTTACCACCTGTTGTGAATTGTTTGTTAAGTTCCACTGTTGAACTTCTAACAAGTGCTAATTGGGAAGTGAGGAATCCGGTGTCCGGTCCGTCATGCATGTAAGTTTAAGAGTAGATATCTGAATCAGATTCGACTCTTATGTTGTTAAGATTGTTCTCCTTAATTTGGCGTTCGATCTCCCGCTAGCTTCCTCCAAAGCTTACCTATTCTGACTTATGATCGGTTTAGTGGGAACATGTGTTTGTGTGGTGTGTTCGGGTCACTATATCCAGACCATCTGTGACTTAAGTTACTCGTTCGAATAACAGAACGGTAATGAGTGTGTGTAACGAGCTTAACATGAGAGTGAACCATTCTCTAGGCTCTTATGTTGTTTAACCTTCTTGGTTTGTGATTGTGGAAAGAGTATCCACTGTGTATGTGATGTTGTGCTATGCAATAATAATGCTATGCCACATGTTATGTTATGTTTTTAAATATATGATGTCATCTTGACAATTAGTTGCGCGTATTCCAGTAGCCGATGGGTTGCGCGTTAACCATACCAGCCAAGGGTTGCTGACCCCCTCGGGGGCTCCATATTTTTACTGCAGGATGAGGATCGAGGAAGCAGAGTGGCTGTAGGTTCTACCGCAGATGTACTTTTGGTTTGTTTTGGATGTTGAGCCCGGGACGCGCCTGTGCTCCCTGTGGCATTGTATTTTGATTCGTTGTTGATACTACTGTGGCGGTATATTGACAGTTTACAGTAAAGGAATGTAATTAAATACTCGGTATTGTATATGATGTATTTATGGTTTTAGTTCTATGCTCGGGAGTCTGATCATCAGACCGGTACACTTGTATTTATTCTGCCTTGTTTACCACGTGGGTGGTTGACGGCGTTGTAGTACCGAAGCGTTTAGTTAATGTTTATTTGTTTATTTCGTTGATTTCAATTGTTGTGAAGTAAGATGTAGGGGTGTTACAAAAAGTGGTATCAGAGGGAAGTATCGCTCCGATGACTAGAATACCGAGCTTAGGAAAATATCGAGTTAGGAAACCTAACTACAGTTACCTAAGTGAGCATTTTGGAAAGGTTAACCACTAACCAAGTGTGGAGGTACCTTATTGTCGGGAAACGTTACAACCGTTGGAACCGATAAGTGTGTAAGCATAATGCTAATAAGTGTTCATGTGAATTCAGATGTCAGGTAGACCGCGAGGTCGAGGCCGCGGAAGCGGCATTGGTGATATTGGGAACCAGGGAGAGAACCCTACGGCACAGCCATGGCCGAAGCTGGCGTAGCGGCCGCCGTGGCCCAACATGCCCAACTACGCTGGCAAATTCAGCAGGGCAACACCCCGAAGTTCAACCACCGCCACCGCCACGAGAGACCAACTGGGTCAAGGCATTGGCAGACTTGAGACCCCCGTCATTTCATGGGAGACCGACCCACGTAAACTGGAGGTGTACATCTCCGAGTTGGAGACCGCCTACGAGACTTTGGATGTGCCTGATGGGGCCAACAAGGTCCGTCTTGCATCTTACTACCTGAAGGGTTCGGCACAGAGTTGGTGGAAGCTTGTGAGAGAGGACCGATGGCGGATCCTCAGTTTTGGTTGGAGGGAGAGAGTACACGGCTCTGCTGCGAGCCAAGTATTACCAGTGCATGTTCAAGAGGCTAAGCGCCTGGAGCTGGATAGTCTGAGGCAGGGGGACAAGATGTCGGTTGATGAGTACTACACTGCATTCACCGGTCTTATCCACTGTTACCGGACCTGGGATACTCGAACCGGGTGCTGGTGAACCGTTTCTACAACGGTCTCAGCCACCGTCTTCGCTATGGGATTGGGCCAGCTGAGTATACTACCTTGCAGGTAATTTGAATGAAGTGTGATGTGAATAAGTGTAATCCATAAGTGAGTATTTATGTGAGTTTGTGAGTATGTTTTTGCGGGGTATGACTGACATCCTAAATTCAGGAGTGCTATCATGCTGCTGCTAAGGTAGAGATTACCGTCCGTCTGAGGGGACGAGGAGAATGTGCACAAGCGCAAGGCCACGAGCGAGGGCCAGAGTCCGCAGGGGTACGGGGGAGGAAAGAAGAAGAAGAAGCCTTATCCCCAGCCCCAGAAGAGTTAGCACCAGGGTGACAAGGGCAAGCCCAGGCCACCACAACTGAGGAGCCATTGGAGCTCATATATGCTTACGCGGCAAAACCCCTACGCTCTACCCACCTAAGGGTAATATTTAATCATGTGTGACAAGTTGAAGTGTATGTTGTTAAGTTGTGAAATAAGTATTGATTGTGTGCTGTGATAGCAGCTAGCACGGGTTCGGGACCGGAGCGCCACTACTACTGTAAGTGGTGTAACGGAGACCACCCCGGCAAGGACTACAAAGGAACGACGTACAATGTCGTTACTGCGAGAAGTGGGGTCACCGTGACTATGAGTGTTACCGGAACCCCAACAGCAGAGTTAACAAGCCAAGGGCAGTGGAAGGGTAAGGCCACAGCAACTATTGATGGCCCGAAGACGGCTAACCAGCCACCCACAGATCAGAGGAGCACTGATTCCCAGAAGGGGAAGGGGGTCGGGACCTAGCAAGGCCACCCTGCATGTGGTGGACCGGTCTGAGACGCCAGGGCCCTCTTCTAGACCAGGTACCACCTTTATTGTTGAATGAAATAAGTGATTGCATACCGCATTTCATGCATGTATGTGTCAGTGAGTCTAAGTGTATTATCATGTGAGTAAAGAGTTAAAGTATAGTGTGAAAGTCACCTAATTAGATAACTCTAAACTTAAAGGAACCTTCAATATATGTTATTCAATCCCACCCACACCAAACCCTGAAGAAACCACCATCAACATCACCGACTTTCCAATGGAGCAATGTCAGGTTATCCAACCAGGTATGATACTCTTAAATGGATACCTGACACCGGAAGCACAAATCCATATCATCAGACGATGCAATGAACTGGAGCAACACCCGGAGGTTTCTACACACCGAATACCCGAGCGGATCAAGAATGAGATTGAAGATGATGTGCATGGGTAAGGACTGGAATCCTTACACCAAGACATATCAAGAAGTGTGAGCTGAAGATGGAGCAACGGTACCGAAGATACCTAAGGAGTTCCTTGCGGTTGTTAATCACACCGTGGGAATTGCTCAGCAAGTTGAAACGGATTCAATTCCAAGTGTTAAAGCAGATTTGTGTATTGTGAACTTCTACCAGAAAGGTGGACGGTTGGGTTTACACCAAGAAAAGGACGAGTCACCCGAGTCTCTAAGTAAGGGAGTACCCGTGGTGTCTTGGTCCATTGGTGATACCGTAGTGTTTATATATGGCGAGCAGAAGCGTGCTGATCTCGCAAAGAAGTTAGTACTAAAATCAGGAGATGTGTTAATCATGGGTGGGCAGTCAAGGATGCTATATCATGGCATCAGGAAGATCAAACTGAATACCGCACCGTCAGCGGTGATCAATGCCACACAACGAAACCGGACGTTTGAATTTGACCTTCAGACAGTTTTAAAGCCTTGTATAATTATGTAAAGTGTTAAGCCAGTGTATGTTAAGGATGTTATATATGTGTTAGTTATGTCAATAGTGTAAACCAACAAATGTTGTAAGAAAAGTGTGTTAATGAATAAAGTGGAGTTCTTGAAGTATATCAACCGTGTTGTTACCCAATACTTATTAGTTTGCCAATGAATTAGGTTGTGCTCTCGGAACGGGAGGTACACTGAGTGTCTGCAATGAGGCAGAAGCCGGCAGAGCGGCACAATCCTCACCGGTACCTTTCCAGTCAATGGCGTGGACGCTTCGATCTTGTTCGACTTCGGAGCCTCACATACATTTATTTCGCTATCCTTTGCGAAGAGGCTGGGATTAGACGGTGATGAGATGCCAGACTTCCTAGTCACTCTCCCGTCGAAAGAGCGGATCAGGTGTACCCGCACCACCGAGATGTTGTTGTGCGAATCAGAGGTGAAGAGTTTTCCGATCGACATGATAGAGTTCGACGGACTTGGTTTTGATGCGATTGTCGGGATGAACTGGTTGGAGCGGTACAAGGCAGAATCCTGTGTGCCGAGCATCGTCTGCTTCTTCGGAGTCCATCTGGGGTTACAATATCTTACCGCCAGAGGCCCCGGGAGCCTTCGACTCAGATCCACCGCCATGGCTATGTATCGTGAACTACGACGAGGGAATGATGTATACCTCTACTATGTCCAGGACATAGAGAGAGACCCAGAGTTTAGCCCAGATGTGCCGGTAGTGTCGGAGTTTCCTGATGTATTTCCTAAGGAACTGCCGGGCATGCCGCCAGCCATGGGAAGTTGAGTTTGAAATTGATTTGGTTCCGGGCACCGGACCAATTGCGAAGGTGCCCTATCGTATGGCTCCAGCAGAGATGACAGAGCTCAAGGAGCAGCTGAGAGACCTACTCGACAAGGGATTTATCTGCCTAGCGTTTCACCATGGGGAGCGCGGTCCTCTTCGTGAAGAAGAAGGACGGTAGTCTCCGCCTGTGTATTGACTATCGAGAACTGAATGCAGTTACGGTGAAGAACCGTTACCCTTTACCACGCATCAATGACTTATTTGATCAGTTGAGGGGAGCATCAGTATTCTCCAAGATAGATCTACGATCCGGATACCATCAGATTGCCATCCGTGACAGTGATATTGAGAAGATAGCATTCAGAACAAGGTATGGACATTACGAGTTTATGGTTATGCCGTTTGGTTTATCCAATGCACCAGCCAAGTTCATGGACTTAATGAACCGCTTGTTCCAAGATCAGTTGGACATGTCAGTGGTAGTCTTCATCGACGATATTCTTGTATACTTGAAATCGAGAGGTGAGCATGAAAGCCACCTGAGGAATGTGTTACAAACATTGAGAAAGAATCAGTTATATGCTAAATTTTCAAAGTGTGAATTTTGGTTGAACCAAGTATCCTTTCTTGGTCATGTGATTTCTGAGGCCGGGATCGCTGTTGATCCGGCAAAGATTGATGCAGTGCGCACCTGGCTAGGCCGAAGACAGTTACCGATATCAGGAGCTTCCTCGGTCTGGCAGGTTATTATAGGAGGTTTGTGAAGGACTTCTCCAGTGTCTCGAAAGCCGATGACTTCCTTGATGAAAAGGATGCACCATTCGAGTGGAAAGTCGACTGTGAGAGTTCTTTCCAGAGTCTCAAGGATGCTCTGACATCTGCACCAGTCCTGACTATACCAGACGGTCCAGATGGTTTTGAGGTCTATTGCGACGCATCAGGCAGAGGCATGGGTTGTGTGTTGATGCAACACGGGAAGGTCGTAGCTTACGCCTCCCGACAGCTGAAGAAGCATGAAGAGAACTACCCTACCCACGATTTAGAACTGGGGTCCATTGTCTTCACATTGAAGATATGGCGACATTATTTGTATGGGGTAAGTGTGACAATTTATTCTGACCACAAAAGTTTAAAGTACTTGTTCACTCAGAAGGAGTTGAACATGAGACAAAGAAGGTGGGTTGAGTTTCTAAACGACTATGACATTAATCTACAGTACAAAGAGGGTAAGGCAAATGTGGTAGCTGACGCATTGAGTCGCCGAGCACACTCTCTCCATTCGCTAGTCTCTCATACTGGCTTGGTTGAAGAGGTGCGGAGTGCTCAGATGACGGATCAGTATATGTTGGAGATCAGGCAGAAGCTTATTGATGGCACATTCGAGGGTCAGAAGTACGACTTCCGACTCCACGATGATGACTGATTAGGCTCATGGCCGACTGTGTATTCCGAGGAGTAGCGCTGAGATGAAGGAGCGCATACTGAGTGAATCCCACTGTTCTACGACTTCGATTCACCCTGGAGCTTCAAAAATGTAAGGGTATGAAACGTTATTTTTGGTGGACTGGAATGAAAAAGGATGTAAATGATTATGTGTTGAGGTGTCTCACTTGTCAGAAGGTCAAGTTTGAGCACCGACGGCCTGGTGGTATGGTACAGCCAATGCCAGTGCCTGAGTGGAAGTTCCATGATATTTCTATGGACTTCGTAGTAGGGCTTCCGCCTACAAGGGGAGGTCTGAATATGATTTGGGTTATTGTTGACCGACTGACCAAGGTGGCTCGATTCATACCGATGAAGGACACCTGGAAAGTGGCAAAACTAGCAGAACTCTTCGACAGAGAAATTGTAAGACATCATGGGGTGCCAAAGACGATTGTGTCTGACAGGGATACCAGATTCCTCTCTAGGTATTGGAAATCCACGTGGGAAGCGCTTGGTACCGAGCTGAAGCTAAGTACAGCGTTCCACCCACAGACAGATGGTCAGAGTGACCGTACCATCCAGACACATGAGGATATGTTACGTGCATGTGCACTTGATTTTCAGACCAGCTGGATTGATAAGTTACATCTGATCGAGTTTAGTTACAACAACAGTTATCATGCTTCGATCAAGATGTCTCCCTTCCAGGCTTTGTACGGTAGACCATGCCGCACGCCATTATGCTGGGATGAGTCGAGTGAGACGGTCATTATAGGACCAGAGTATCTAGAACAAGTTCAGGCAGAAGTTCGCTAGATCCGGGCTAACATGAAGGCAGCACAGGATAGACAAAAGTCGTTACTGATGTGCGCAGACGTGACCTGGAGTTCGCCGTGGGCGATCAGGTATTTCTTAGGGTATCCCCCATGAAGGAGTATTTCGTTTTGGCCAAAAGGCAAGTTGAGCCCAAAATATGTGGGCCTTATATTGTGACGGAGCGGATCGCCCGGTAGCTTACAGACGGGATTTACCCTCCGAGCTGGGCAAGGTACATGATGTATTTCATGTGTCCCAGTTGAAAAAATATATGTCTCATCCCTCTCATGTGCTTCAGCCTGAAAGGCTACCTTTAGAGCCGACCATGCGATCAGTGGAGACTCCAGTACGGATTCTGGATACTAAGACTCGAGACACTCGCCATAAGTCTGTGATACTGGTGAAGGTTCTCTGGTCTAACCAGGACGTTGAGGAGGCCACTTGGGAGCTGGAAGATAAGATGAAGGCGAAGTACCCGTCATTGTTTACTTCTTAGTGTTTATGTGTAAGGGTACGGGGCGTACCCCCTTTTAAGGGGGGTAGAGCCGTTTCGGTTATGTGTGTACGACGTGTATTTAAATACTCGTCTATGTTATGTTGTTATGTTACAGACCGTTGTGTCTGAATGATGTTGACGATGTTGTGTTGTATGGACCTTGGGTCCGATGTATGTTGTATGGACTTTGTGTCCAATGTTATGTAAGTGTGTTGTTAAGGTTGTATGGAAATATTGTTTATATGTATTCACGTGTGTTTCTAACATTTAGGATATGTAGAAGTGTGAACTTTGAGGACAAAGTTCTTTTAAGGGGGGTAGATTGAAATACCCCAAACCTTAGTATGTTGTTTAAACATTTAAATATGGTATATTAAGACTAAAAGAGTCTTAGAAACATTAGTAAACAATTTAAACCATAGAGAACACAAATAAATGCCTTAAAGTCAATTAGGGCTAAAATGTGCTCTAAGCTTGGGTAAGACGTAATGAGCTTACCAAAACTTATTTGTATACTAATGAACATATTAAACCAATTACCAAGAAAACCAAGCTTGAAAACAATTAAAAACAAAATGTGCTTTAAGGAGTCTTAAAGCACATTTTGAAAAATTGTTTGTAAATGAGTTTTGAATGGCTAAATGTCCATCATTACTCTTTAATTGACATGTGTACTATATAGTATCACATTTGGAAGTCTATATCAATGGGAAATCAAAAATTTCACATCTATGTGCCTTGTTTTAGTGAATAGTAACTAAAATGAGCTAGTTTGTAACATATGTTTGTATAAGTATTTAATTGGCCAACAAAGACTAAAATGCCCTTAGTAACATTAAGGGGGCCGGTTTTCTTAGTGGTGAGTCACCACTCTTGTTATTTGTTAAACAAATAAAAGATGACTACTTAAGTACTATTTACTTTAAGTATAAATATCTTCTTAAAAGCAAACTTATCTCACTTTCTCATTTCCCTCTTCATTCACACGTCTTCAAGCTCTCTTCTATCTCTTCTTGCTCTCCATTCACGGTTTGCTACAGCAACACCAACACCACCATCATTTTCCATCTTTGACCACTTGTATCTCCTAGCTCATTTGGCCAAATTAAATTCTAAGGCCACCATTCTCTTCCTCTCATCAAGCTCTTCAATTCTATCCTTTCAAAATCCCAAGAGCTCAATTTCGGTGCCAAGAGGAATCACCATGGGAGGAGCTTGAGCTCATCTTTTCACATATTGTTGTTCTCCTTTGCTTCAAGGTAAGGAAACTCAAAGAAAAATGATGTTTCCTTCATGTTTTTGTTTGTCCGAAAATCACTCTTAATGGTGCCTTTATGTTGCTTTGTTCTAGCTTCATTCCAACCTTTCATTGACTAGGTGGAGTCCTCTCTTGATATATATTCAAACTCTCTTCAAGTTCTAAGGTAAAACAACTATCTTAATGTTTTTAAAACAATGTACAATCTAGGGTTTACAATGAGATGAAGCATAAAGCTTGTATACTCATTTTATCATTTGTATAATGTTTAGAAGTTGACAAGCAACTAAAAGCCTTGCCGATTTAGTCAAGGAAACAAGAAAGAAGTTGTGAGGAAAAAAGAGGTAAATGTGCTAACCTAATGTGGTTTAAAATCTTAGGAGAAATGAGCTTATATTGCTTGTTAAAATGATCTAAGGAGCCAATGGTGAATGACTTAGTAAAATGTTCTCAAAGGCTTAGTAAAAGGCATATGTGTTGTTGAGTGTATTTGCAGGTCAAAGGCAAATATAATGTGGGAAATTCAGTGTTTATGATTTATGCATCTTAAGGGCCTAAGAGCCATGTTATTTAAGGGCCTAAGTGCCATGCAATTTAAATTATGCACTATATTGTGATGTAGTGCTAAATGAGTGAGGTTTTGTGTATAAGAATGTGTTTGGTGGATTTTAGTGTTCTTGGTTGTTTAATGGTGAAAACAATGTGTTTTGGTTTAGTAATGTTCTAGGAGAGTTCATGTCAAAATTTAGGTAATAAACAAGGAGTTCTAAGGGTTCAAAATGAGTTTGGTAAGTTAGGAAATGTTAGAATGGTTAAGTGTTCAACTAATGGAAAAAACATGCATTAAGGTGTTTAAAGATGTAAAAAGGGCTTAGGCAATGTTCTAGAGGATTTAGAATGCAAAAGAATGTTTTGGGACATGTCAAGATCATGGTGAGATTGTATTGGGACTTGTGTATTGTTGGTGTGAAAAAAAGGATGAAGTGATTTGTTGCAGGAAGCTATAAACTTGTAAGGATGTCCAAGGAGTTGTTTAGGAAGAAAAGATTCTTGGGAGATGATGTTGTAGTGGTGAGGAAACATTATTGGTATAGTGGTTATCATAGGTATGAAACACCACTTAGAAAACCAAGGAGAAAATATCATAAGTGTTAGGAATTTTTGTATGAAATGAGTAAGTGTTTAAGGAGATAGAAAATGAGTTTCATGGATGTTGTATGAGGGTGTAAGTGTACCAAATGATGTTAGAAAACATTAGGAGGCTTTAGGAGAAGTTTGGTGAAGATTTGATAAAGTTTGGACAAGTTCTGGTGGCGTCCGACCTAGGGGTCCGAACCAGGTCTGGGTCGGACAGCCTCTGTTAGACGCCAATAAGTGTTCTGGAACGGTCCGACCCAGAGGGCTTGGGTCGGACATGGGTCGGACGTGGGGTGTGTTAGGCAGTAAAAGTTCTAGAATGGTCCGACCCAGTCGAGTGAGTCGGACATGGGTGGACAAGTTAAGTTTTTCAAACCCGGGAGTCACTGGAAGGGTCCGACCTAGTTGGTGGGTCGGACGGTGGGTCGGACAGACCAATTTTTTTTTTAAAAAAAGTAAAAAATGTGGTTAAGTAATAAACCTTAGGGAGTATAATGTAGGTAATGAGGATAAGTTTGGGCATTAAAACATGTCACATAATCATGTTAAACATTTAGTAAATTTGAAGTTAAGTAAATTAATTAACCGACATTATTAATCATGTATAGGGGTGACCTACGGTGGAAATCAATCGAAGCAAGGACCAAGGTATGTTTTCTTGCAGTCTGTTGCCTACCGGTTTACACCGGCTTGTGTGTTGTATGTTTTTTGTGTGTTTATGACGTTATAAGACTTAATCATGAAATGAGTTTACAGTTGTTCATAATATTGTGATGTTGTGATGTGACTCATTTCCATTGTCTGTGTCTAACATGACTTACCACCTGTTGTGAATTGTTTGTTAAGTTCCACTGTTGAACTTCTAACAAGTGCTAATTGGGAAGTGAGGAATCCGGTTGTCCGGTCATGCATGTAAGTTTAAGAGTAGATATCTGAATCAGATTCGACTCTTATGTTGTTAAGATTGTTCTCCTTATTTGGCGTTCGATCTCCCGCTAGCTTCCTCCAAAGCTTACCTATTCTGACTTATGATCGGTTTAGTGGGAACATGTGTTTGTGTGGTGTGTTCGGGTCACTATATCGGACCATCTGTGACTTAAGTTACTCGTTCGAATAACAGAACGGTAATGAGTGTGTGTAACGAGCTTAACATGAGAGTGAACCATTCTCTAGGCTCTTATGTGTTTAACCTTCTTGGTTTGTGATTGTGGAAAGAGTATCCACTGTGTATGTGATGTTGTGCTATGCAATAATATGCTATGCCACATGTTATGTTATGTTTAAAATAAATGCCATGTCATCTTGACAATTAGTTGCGCGTATTCCGGTAGCCGATGGGCTGCGCGTTAACCATACCAGCCAAGGGTTGCTGACCCCCTCGGGGGCTCCATTTTTTTACTGCAGGATGAGGATCGAGGAAGCAGAGTGGCTGTAGGTTCTAGTCTGCAGATGTACTTTTGGGTTATTTTGGATGTTGAGCCCGGGACGCGCCTGTGCTCTCGTGGCATTGTATTTTGATTCTGTTGATACTACTGTGGCGGTATATTGACAATTTACAGTAAAGGAATGTAATTAAATACTCGGTATTGTATATGATGTATTTATGGTTTAGTTCTATGCTCGGGAGTCTGATCATCAGACCGGTACACTTGTATTTATTCTGCCTTGTTTACCACGTGGGTGGTTGACGGCGTTGTAGCACCAAAGTGTTTAGTTAATGTTTTTGTTTATTTCCTCTGCGATTTCAATTAGTTGTGAAGTAAGATGTAGGGGTGTTACAGGTACGTAACATAACTTTGAGTCGAATATAGCCACCGTCAAATCGAAAATTCCATCTGTCATACTCCTTGAAGATGCCGAGGCGCACCCCAAGCATAAAAGTCGTCGCTTACTATGTAACGGTAGAGGAACGCGCACTGCAACAAATGTTTGTATTGGTGACTCTTTTTTTTGTAAATAAAGACATTTAAAAATGTCACTAATATTAATTGTGACACTGGGTGCAAGTGTCTAGAATTACAGTGTCAGAAAAATAAATATGACACTTAGAAGTGTCACAAAATATCAAGACACTTATAATTGTCATTATTTAGGTGGCATTTTCAAATGTCATGCTTCAACATATTTTGAAAGAAAAATAATCCTTACATATATATATATACCGTCACACATAATGTGTTTTAGTTTTAATAAACATCAATTAACTTGATGAATAATAAAATAATTTTTTAAATTTTTAGAAGTTATTAATCATTAATTTTTTTTATTTTCTTCACGTAAATAGAACATAACTTAATATTATTTTTGGTTTTTTTCACTTAAATACTACATAACTTAATATGGTTTTTTTTGACGTAAATAGAACATAACTAAAATGAAGAATAACTAATAAAAAATGTATGCTCACTAGTATTCACATTGTATTGAAATGGTATAGTTAGTATGACAATTCATTGTAGCAATCAATCTTAAAAATAAATACAAACCTATTTTCTATGGAAAGTGTAAAATAGCTATAATATGAAGAAGCTACCTATATTTTCTTGCCTGCGTTAAATGATGTGTAGAAACTAGCTACTTATAGTAATTCTAATTACAAAAAAAAGTAGAGAGTGACAAATGTTATTTATCTACACAACCTCAAAAACCTAGGTAACCATAACAAAAGACATTTACAGACAAGACTGAGAAACTACTTTCTTTAAATTCTTGTCTCAAGCGTCCAAACTTCCATCCGGTGGTGAAAAGTTTTTCTGACATTGATCACTTCCATTTGAATCATATGGATCCTAAAATATTGAGAAGAATAAAACAGTTAGAGAAAAGAACATTCAGACTAATATAAGAATAGAAGACAAATTGAGTGTCATCAATTATCAAAAGGGTTTAACCACTACTAGCAAGTGGTTACCTTTAATGAAAGATCCCACTCATATTAAACAAATAAGAGCAACTCTTCTTTTTTTCACCGAATCATTAAAGATCATTGAAATGTGGTTGAAGAAGTACTAATGGTGTAGATGAACTACCAACCTTGCTCTGTAGCACATTGAATCAAACCAACATGTTATTAAATTGCTGAGAAGCTAACGTATGAACTCCTTGGCTATCGGCTGCAAAAATCAAATCCCAACTTACAAAATTGGGAATAGTTACAACTGTGAAAAAGTCCATATATATACGGAGGATTGAGAGGGGATATGGATAGATCATAACAAATGGACTGCAGTAAAATAAAGGCACACCTTCAATCAATGCTTGGTGTTACTGGAAATCATGTTACAGTTGTAAAGAATCGCTCCCCGTTGCCGTTGAAATTCAACTAGATTACTGGAAATGAACTGCAAATTTGTACGGAAGGTTGTCCGGGTTACCGGAGGTAGACCAACTTTTTGAGAGAAGATCACAAAGAGAGAGAGGTAGACCAAATCGATGACAACACCGGCATGTTAATGGTGAGAATCAAAGTGCTGTTAGGCTTGAAAAAAGGTAAGCCCTATAGAACCCAGAGCGTATAGCGTGTAGTTTGCAAAAGTGGATAGATGAAGAAATAAATGGGAGACGTGGGGAACGTGAAGAAATGTGATGAAAAAGAAATATTAAAAATCCACGTTAAAGTTGAGATATTATAGGTAGTTAAGATTTTTGTTAATTTAAATTGGATATTTATAAAAACAAAAAAAATATAATAATTGTTTCATTCCCCGTCTCAGAGTTTTTAATCATCATTTTTATTATTATGCATATAAAATTAATACATAATACATATTAAAAATATTGTAAATTACCCTATTTTAGTCGAAAAAAAAAAATGTGGCGGAGGCGGTTACATTTATTCCCACCCAATAATATATGTATTTAAATAAATTCTAATATTTTGATGTTGTAAATTAACTTATTTTAGTTGAAAAGTAAAAAATAGTGGTGGAATGCAGTTACATTTATCCCCGCCCATAAATTTTTAATAAATTCTATATGACACTTAGAAATGTTCACTAAATAATGATATCCTTAAATATCCTAAAAATAACAAGAAAAATAAGTAATCAATAATAAAAGTATCATTCTCACCATATAAACAAACAATTCTACTTTTCAATGGATTTATGTTTAAAAATAAGAAAAAATACTAATAAAAATGTTGTAAATTACTTTATTTTGGAGGTGAAATAAAAACAATGTACAATCATTCCCAAGGCAGAAAATACATATTTTTTTAATAATTCATATATTTTGAATTGTGACATTTAGAAATGTCTCACCTAATATGTGACATGCTTAAATGTCTAAAAAATTGTTACAATTATAAACGTCATATTATTTTTGACATTTTCACAAAGTGTCACCAATATAATGTCACTATTACCAATTTTTTTTATAGTGGCGGTGAATTTTCAAATGGCTACCGGCATCCAATTGAGTTGAAATTTGTTATGCGCGCACACCCCCTCATACACATACAGTGTATAAAATGTTAAGTAATTTAGAATGCCACAACTCCTTCAGAATCGGGCACTAAAAAGTGCAATGACTGTCACTATAATTCATTAAATCTTTTACCAACTTCGGGGTGAATTTTCAGATGGCTACGAGCATCCTATTGAGTTGAAATTCAGTATGCACACACCCTTACATACACACTACAATGTATTCAAATTTCAAGTAATTTGAAATGCCACAACTCATTCAGAATCGGGCACAAAGTGCAAGAAAATATTGATTGTCACTATAATTCATTAAATTTTTTTACCAACTTCGGTGCGAATTTTCAAATGGCTACCGGCATCCTATTGAGTTGAAATTTTGTATGCACACACTTTCACATACACACTAAAATGTCTCAAAATGTCAAGAAATTTGAAATGCCACAACTCGTTCAAAATTGGGCACAGTGCAAGAAAAGTAATGATTGTCACTATAATTCTATAAATTTGTTATGCGCACACCCTATCATACACACTACTATGTAACAAAATGTTAAGTAATTTAGAATGCCACAACTTTTTGAGAATCGGGCACAAAGTTCAAGAAAAATAATGATTGTCACTATAATTCCATAAATTTTTTACCAACTTTGCTGCGAATTTTCAAATGGCTACCGACATCTAATTGAGTTGAAATTTGTTATGCACACACCCTCTCATACACACTACAATGTATCAAAATGTTAAGTAATTTAGAATGCCACAACTTCTTCAGAATCGGGCACAAAGTGCAGAAAAAAATAATGATTGTCACTATAATTCATTAAATTTTTACCCACTTCGGGGTGAATTTTCAAATGGCTACGGGCATCCTATTGAGTTGAAATTCGGTTTGCACACACCCTCACATACACACTACAATGTCTCCAAATTTCAAGTAATTTAAAGTGCCCTAACTCGTTCAGAATCGGGCACAAAGTGCAAGAAAATATTGATTGTCACTATAATTTATTAAATTTTTTACCAACTTCGGGACAAATTTTCAAATGGCTACCGGTATCTTATTGAGTTGAAATTCGGTATGCACACACCCTCACATACACACTACAATGTCTCAAAATTTCAAGTAATTTAAAAAGTGCCCTAACTCGTTCAGAATCGGGCACAAAGTGCAAGAAAAATATTGATTGTCATTATAATTCTTAAATTTTTTACCAGCTTCGGTGTGAATTTTCAAATGGCTACCGGCATCCTATCCAGTTGAAATTTTGTATGCACACACCCTCACATACACACTACAATGTCTCAAAATGACAAGTAATTTGAAATGCCACAACTCATTCAAAATCGGGCACCAAGTGCAAGAAATCTAATGATTGTCACTATAATTCAATAAATGTTACCAACTTCGCTGTGAATTTTCCAATGGCTACCGGCATCCAAAATAATTGAAATTTGTTATGCGCACATCCTCTCATACACACTATTATGTATCAAAATGCTAAGTAATTTAGAATGTCACAACTCTTTTATAATCGAGCACTACCCTCGATTTAAGTGAGATGATTGACATGTTTTTTATTAGGCGTCCATAAATATGGTTTACGTAAAATGAAGATAAATCTAATAATGGCCTACAGTACTTTGTTTATGTGAACCATATCTGAGACTGAGATTACTCCGGGTCGGAGTTAATTATGGTAGATCTCCACCTTTTTTCTTTTCACAGTGCATCGGGTAACTACAAATCTTTCACTGTGTGTCCTTTCATATCACCGCCACTAAGCATTGCAATCAATGACGAGGATCTTATAATATTAGAACATAAGAGTGTCACCCTCTTATCGATTTGATAAATAATTTAACTCTATCAGTGTATTTGTTCAACTGTACACGCCTTATCATGGTCGCCTACAAGATTACTGATTACCTACTCGGTAGACCTTCATCACCGAACCCATGTGGTGGATGCTAATAACGTTTGATTTGACCGCTTGTTGTGCCTACTTTTCCATCTAATTTTACCGAGACAAACATTTATTCCAAAAAAATGTGGTAGAAACTTATTTAGGGTCTTTAAATGATGCTTTGTCATAAAGCGATTTCTTGTCGCATATTTTTTTTGTTCTTTTATCTTTTTTCTACCATACAACGGGGACGTAATATAAAAAACACTCCTAAGGCAAAGCTTCTTTTACACTTAAAGAGTTAACCGTATAAAATAAATAGGGATATATCGTCAAAAAAGGGATCGTTCTTTAAAGCAAAACAAGCCATCCCAACGAAATTGCGTGAGATGTTTTACATGTTTTTTAAATGGTTTACATAAAACGTAATACTGTTGGCCGTCATTGGAGTCATTTTATCTAGATAAGTCGTAATAACTGATGAGCCTATAGTCGACAGGTGGCAAAAGCCTCCTCGGGTCGGAGACAAGGTAGGTCTGTCACCTTCTTTTTTTTACAGTGCATCGGGTAAGTATGAAACTTTCACTGTGGGTCCTTTCAAATAACCGCTTCTAGGCAATGCAATTAATGGCGAGGTTCCTTATAGACCTGGTGCAAAAGATCTTAAAACAGAAGAGTGTTACCCACTTCAATCGATTTGATAAATAATTTAACTCTACCAGTGTATTTCTTCAACTGTACAGGCCTTCTCATGGTCGCCTGCAGGATGCTAATAACGTTCGATTTGACCGCTTGCTCTGTCTTCTGTTCCATTTTATTTTAAAGATACAAGCATTAATTTCGAAAAATTTAGTAAAAAAGTTTTTACGGTCTTTAAATTATGCTTCGTTAAGAATTGTGATTTTAACTACTCCGCAGTCAACACCTATTATCTAAAACGTTTTGTTGTAGCAATTTTTTTTTTTTTCTTTTTCCTACCGTACTGTGGGGAAACAATATAAACCACGCTTTTAAAGCAAAAGTGTGTTGACATCTAGAGACCTTAACCCAATAAAAAAATATACTCTGTATTTTGTTAAAAAGATATCGTTCTTTTAAAAGCAAATCAAATATTCCCAACGGAATTGCGTGAGCAATACCATTGGTTTACATGAAATGTTAAACATGTTTTTTTAATTAGGCATCCACGTATATAGTTTACATAAGACGGAAGTATTGTCGGCCATTATTAGGTCTGTCATCTTGTAACACCCCAACCGTTAACCTCGTCATTTCCTCTTAAACCGTTACTAATTACTCCTACTCACGCAGCGGAACTCTAATTACAACAAGGGGTGGTGAAACAACGCCGTTAGCCACCCATGTGGCTAACCAGGCCTTTCTTACATACCGTAACGGTCTGATGAACTTGAACAACCGAGTACTTCATACAAATACAATACTCAATTCATTCCTTTACTATACCGAGTCTACAATATACGGATGCCGATAACATACTCGGACTTACACCTCAGTCAAATGCATAAGTAATTACAATCTAACTACCCATGCTACACAGCAGTCCCCGTCCTACTCTCTCGAACGGTGGTCAGCTTCAAGTACCTGCACACTAAAAATGTTCCCCTAGGGGGTCAGCTTACACTGAATATGAATTTCGCATATACCGCGTGCTAACCGCGGTACACCGACTACTTGGGTCGGATATGCATGGAGTTCATTTTAATCAAACAACATGCATCATAGCAATACAATACTTATGTATATAACACAAGGAATCTACATCCAATCATGGAACACAATTCCTAACAAAATAACAAGGTTGTTAGTTGTATTATTTTACTCTTAAGCCTTGAGGGTTATACCACTCTTGCCTTGGTTACTCATTCAATAACTCACCCACTCTCTCGGGCTAATCATACTTTTACTCACCCGTTCTCTCGGGTTACTTATTCATATGCTTACTCATTCTCTCGGGTTACTCATACATATACTCACCCTTTCTCTCGGGTTATTTATACTCATTATCTCACCCACAATCTTGGGTTACTTATACTCAAGCTCTTGTAGATTCTCGAGACACTACAGGTCTCCTACGTCACGCTTATTACTCTTAATACATACTTAAGCCAAAACTCATGGCTCTCGAGCATAGTCTACTTCCCCGGTTTCGACCCTACTCTGGGTCTAGCATGGTGGGAAGGTTCAACTAGCTCTTGGAACTCTCTCTTAGTTCCTATCTCTTTTTACATAGGTCCGACTACTCTCGGACTACTCACATTCCCATGCACTCCTCTCTCGGAGTTATAATAATTTTATGTATATTAGTCTAGAAGCATCACTCTTGATGTTTCCAATGACTTTGGGAACTTTACTTAAATTCGGGTAATCTTAGGTTTAAGGGTTACCCTTACATTCATATACTTATACTTTCGGTTATATTCTTATACCGGTAAAATCCTCATATAGGAGGTCGACCGTATCTCAAGGGAGTCACATAGTCCCTTAGGTCTCTTTTACCATTCTTATATGTTCACATTATTGGACTAACTTCAATCCTCTCGATGGAGGTTCGTTTACCTCTCCACTCATATTTATTTCGTGAATTGTTTCAATAAGGTTTTCTAACTTTATCGGGTATTTACTCAACCCGTACCTCTCCTCGCATTCTAGGGAGTTCATATGTTTACTTTATCGGTTATACTTTAATCGATAGCTCATGTGTGTCGCATATTTCCATTGTTTATAAGACTACCCGATCTACGGGTTTCTAGTCAATCAATACTCACTAAGAGTCGGCCTATACACTATGTTAGACCACACCGGCATACAAGTATGTTAGTTCATACAACATACAAGAAGCCTACATAATCAAACAAGAGATTATTTTCATGCTTTAATCTTGATTAAGCCGGCACACAAACACACAAATCAGAGTAACTCGGTTAGCATACGGGGCATGAGAAAATCATACCTTTCCGGGGTTAGCTTTACCGTGTGACCTCCCGTTGCTCGGTTACACATTGTTCCCTGATAGCATTCAAATGTTTACATTAACATAGGGGTTTCGGTAGTAAGACTAATACTACTACCCCTACTTAACCCGTTATCAATATCCCTTTAACTTAGTTTTACTCCTTTGTTCTTAAAACTCACAACTTTCTCAATCACTTCTCAAACTTGTTTACACTCCAATGACCTTTAAACATCATTGTTCATGTCCTATTTTACCTTATATTATCATTACCATTCATTCCCCACCATTAGAATGCAAGAAAACACATTCTGTTACATTTTTGGCCTGGTCCGGGTTTGTGTTTGGGGTTACAAACCCGGACCAAACACTGGAATCACTTTCTGTCGTATTTTTCATGTGTCCGGGTTTGTGTCCGGGTTTACAAACCCGGACCATCCCCTGGGATGACCTTCTGCCATGTTTTGCTATGTTCCTTCCGGTTTGATTCCGATTGCAAACCCGGACAACCCCTGGAACTGTCAAAATTTGCAGTTTTTCACACACTTTTAAAACCCCTATATCACCTCTAATCATTTCCTAATCATTCCATAATTTTCCACATGTTTAATCATCATAAAACATGCTCTAACCCTCTTCAAAACATTGGCTTATTCCTTACTAAAGTTCTTGCTCAATCTCAATCTCACACGTTTTTCATTCTTGTCTTACACTAATGCACACTTGTGCATTTCTAACTTCTCCTCAACACCTTGCATTATGCTCTCTTTCATTTTGACCATTCCATATCTTCCAAGGTAATGCACAAACTCATACCAAGTTCCCTGAATCACTCTTAAAACCTTGAATTCTCATTCCTTTTCCTAAAGCTCCTTAGGCATTTACACAAGTTCTTGCTACAGATTTTAGCATCAATCCCCTCTTATTAACAAGTATTCCCATGGTGATTTCTAAGCCAATACAAACCACCACCATCAACACCTAGCTTCTCTAGGTCATTACTTACTCACAACCATACTCAAACCCCTCAAATTTCTACACAAATTTTTGCCATAACTTGGCTACTTTCTTTTTCTAGCATTGCTCAAAACTCTTCCCATCATATTATTCAACCTAAAACTAACCAAACCCATCATGGGTTCTACCATCACATACGAGTTCACCAATACTCATCAATTCTACAATACAACACAATGCTTAATTCATAAAATGCATAACACCTAAACAAACACTTTATTTCACAAATGTTTTCTCACTTGTATTATTTCTTTACAAGCACATTATCACCACAAAATCAAGTGGGTTTCATTCATTTTATTCACCCATCCCAAATTCTAATACATGTAGAATACACATTAGGGTGGTTTCTTACCTTAAATTCTCTTAAGTTTCCTTTTGAAAGTTCTTCTCCTCTTCTCCTTTCCTCTTCTCCCAAAATCGGTCAAGGCAATATCTTGCCCCTATTCTCTAGACCAATATACCAATGGGTTTAAGGAGTACCAATTAGTTCTCCTAGTTATAAGATCATTCATGAACTCAAAAGAAGGCTTACAGCATAAAATGGGCATTACCTTTGGAAACCCTAGAATTGGTTTTGCCAAGAATCAAAGGAGGAGCTACAACCCACCATTAGAGGCTTGGAGAGTAGCTCAAAAACAAGAAAACAAGGCATTACAATGTGCCCAAAATCGGCCAGCAAGAAGAGGTGAAGAAAATGAAATTTTCTTTAGATATTATTACCTTGGATGAAAGAGGAAGCTTCAAGCTACAACATGGAGGGTTTTTCTCTTCAAATGGGCAACACCCACGAAAATGAAACTCACTATTTCGAGTTTTGAAAAGAGAGGATGGTAGAGGGTGATGAGAGGATCACAATATGTGATTATTTTTCGATTCGGAGCAAGGATGAGACTTGAGCAGGAGAAGAAGATGGAGGAAGCTTGCTTGGGCTTCCATGTCGGTCTGCACCAGAGAGGGAGGAAGGAGAACGTGGAGAAGTGGAAATAAAGAAGAAGAAGGGAAAGTGAGAGGAAAGAGAGTGAGAGAATAGTTTTATGTTTTTACTTTTTACTTTTCTCTCTCCTCCTTTACTTTCTTTCTTTCTTTATTTGCTAACTAATAAACATGAGAGGGGGAGGCTTCTTATTTAATAAAACCGGCCGGCCCCCACTAGCTAGTTAAGCTGGAGCGTTTTTCAGTTTCTGACAGAAAACGCTCGTTATTTTACCCGTTTGGCACTATTCATTAACCGGGCCCGTTTTTTCGGTTTTCTCGTTTTTCTTATTTTTTAATGGTTATTAAACTTCCCATTAATACTTAATTATAGTTATTTAATCAACTATAATTTTTACGGGTCCGTTTGACTACTTAAAGTCGCGTTTTCGGGTTTTCTCAAGAAACGTGCTTTAAAACTCCGTTAGCGTTTTAATCCATTGTTTGGATCCGTTTTCTTCGGGAATCATTCCCGTATACTAATTAGGCCTAACTAAGCCTGAGGAATCCATCTCGGACCCTCTCGAGATCATGTATCTCTTATACTCATTTAACGCGCATTTTAGCGTTTTTCGCTTTTCAAGCGTTTTCTCTTTTCTTTTGCTTTTATTTTTCTTTACCATACTCTTTAGGCACCATTAGGCCTTTTATAATCGTATTAGAGTAATTAAATCACCATTTTTAGATTCGGGGTATATCTTTTTTACGGAGCATCGGTAACTATAAAACTATTAATTGTGGGTCCTTTCAAATCACAGCCCCTCGGCAATCCTGGTTCAAGGTTCACGTTTACCGTCTGCATAGGTTTTTAAAACCATGAAGTGCTACCCACTACAATAGATTTGAGCACTGTTAGTGCATTTGTTCAATTAAGCGATATGATAAAAATTTAAATACATCAATATATTTGTTAATAAATGTTGATGTTAAACTATCTACTATTTACATCATGGCCTGTCAGTTTGGATGAATGAACAGATACAGTACGGTGATCACGCGTGCTCAACACTCTTTCATCAACAACGTTGAACATTTGAATTTCAATCATGACCTATTATTATTTCACGCGCTTGCGCGAAACAATCGCCTATGCTTCGTATGTCGATCTGATTGGGTTTGGATTGGGTTCATATTTGGGCTGTGCTAGGGTTAGGGAGAGTTACCACTTCATAAACCCACTACTCTCTAACTGACGATTACATCCATATACTTCTTTTTTCTTACCCCTGTCCACATTCCGGGACTCCCCAACTTAATCACAGCCATGACCCACCATGATGAGATTTGAGCCCACTATGCAGAGAACGGATTGATCGTATCCTACGATCTTGTGGAGCACCCTGAATCTTTGATTACGTCTCACCCGGTTGCTGTCGCTCGAATTCTATGCCCTTACAAAGTAAGCCGAGGTAGGGTCAAACAATACATATATATCAATTGGGAAGTAGTTTTGCAAGGTAGAGGTCCAAGAAATTTCAAAAAACCACTTCGAGTTACGATTCGAAGATCCGCGAGACATGATGGCGACACTTGACATGGGTCGTTGACATTACTTCCAACGGGCAATGATGGTCTATAGAGCGTCGACAACAACAACCCTCCAAAGCCAAATCCTGGAATCAATGACCGTGTGGGTCCGCTTTGTCGATGTTCCCATTGAAAAATAGACCAGGCGTATGACATGTATTATGGGAGATAAGATTGGAACGGTGCTAAAGTGGGAACTTGTTGCCGGCGACGGTTTAGACACGCGTAGATGTCATGCCTGTGTGAAGTTGAACACATAGGAACCGTTATGCAGAAGGGTAACGGTTCAATTATTGGATATGGACTGTGAAGTAGGAGTATTGTATGAAGACCTACCGATATTTTGCTATGGATGTAGGATACTTATCACTCACTGAGTGAGTATGATACTAGTCGTCAGGCGCGGCAAATTCCGTATGAATTCGGGCCTTGGATGCGATATAACAGTGTCGAGTCCCCTAATAGTGATGTTAGAGCATTTAAAGAGGAGTTGCATACGATATGTCCAATACAAGATTGGATCAACCCTTGTTCAGAACCTCCATTCCCAGACACGTTTCCATCCGGTGATTGAATTTATGTACCTACTATACGTAGGTACCCGACTCCAGGGGACGACAACCTGATGATTGATGTCGACGTAAGTCCTAGACTATTTACTTATACGAGTAATATATAATTTGGTTCAATTAATTTTATGTAGCTCTGTAACCTATACATCAATTAGTTTGATTGGAGCATAACATAATCGATTCTATGCATTTCTCAGTGAGGACGGACAGGACCAGAGTTGGAAGTTGAACCTTTTTGGCAATTGTACACATGGCGATTGGTACGAGTGCACTACGCTAGTGTGCGTTTAGATGGTGATATTGTAACTTAAATACCCCTAAGGTTCATACAATAAATTAAAAGACAATTAATGGGTTAAGAAGGCAAGTAAGCCTTGATGAACCATTAATCATGAAAACTCCTAAGCACACTTATATAAATAAATATGCACTCCATGAAGGTTACTACGCCTTATATAAACACATGGACATAAGTGGAGCCTAGTAAGGAGGAAAATCAATCTACAATTGATTTATCATGATATACACATCTTCATGAACAAAGAACACAACACTTAAGGAAAATATACCTTAAGAAGTCATAATGACTTGTGAGTAAAATATCACTAGTAACACAAGTGTATACACCTTTGGACACTAAGTAACATATGTTATACATGTTAGCACGTTAAACAAGTCCAAGATACACAAGATGTGCAAAAAGAACATCAATATCAAAGGTGAATCAAAGTATACATTTTTACTAGTTTTAATGAATAGTAAAGTATACCAATTCCTTAAGGAATGTTTTTATACACTTAAGGATGAATAAAACACGCTGGTAACAACTAACACATGATATAAGTCCAAATGTACAAGTTATAAGTCATAACATTAAAAATGAAGCAAAAGAGACCATTTTGCCCTTGGAGGGACATGAGGCCGACAATGCCCATTCAAATGGCTTTCAACTTGCAAAATTTGATTCAAAAGGTCTTAATAAGGGAGCTTAAGTCAAAAAAATCTAAACAATACACTTATTTTACCAATAATGCCTTAAAAGTCATCTTTCTTCTCTTTCCTCCTCATTCTTCCTTGGCTGCCAATTTTGAACCCTCCAAATCCTCTCTAAGTCTGCTACTAAACATCCAAGAACGAGCTTGGAAAGAAATCCATTCCTAAGGCATAAGGTAAGCTCTTAATTCATGTGATTGTTCATTCTCTTCCTCTTTTCCACTAGCTATCCAATGGTCTAAGATTTATCCACTTCCACCCATGTCTAGGCTGGATCTAAGTTGCAAGGAAGGGTTAAATTCGACTAGAACCAAGGTTGGAGAAGAAAACAAGCAAAGTCATTCCTTAAGGTAAAAATGTGCTCTAAGCACCTACCTTTATATCTATTGTTTTCCAACAAATTACTACCAACTAAACCTTCTATAATCTTTATATTTACATGCTAGAACCGTTGGTGCGCCTTCATCCACTCGAAGTTGGCCCAAACCACCCAAAAACACTTCAAAAAGGGGGTTTAAAGAATAAGTGTTCTAGCTTCTGTACAAGTGAGTGTTTCCTCCCCCTTTGGCATTATTTTAAGGGATTGACACCCTTCATTCCTCTGGAAAATAGGGTTGTGGATCACTTTGGAACAACTTCAAATCTTAAGGTAAAAATCCATGTTTTAAGACCTTTAATGACTCTTTTGGTTAATTTCAGATCTTAGCTGAGCCATAACCTTTACTCTCTTTTTAATTCATGTCAAGAGGTGTATAAACCCACCTCCCAACAGCCGTGACAGTACATGGAGGTATAGGTTGCTTAAAGTCATTTTTAAGGTGAGAAATCTAGCTTTTCATTGCTTAAATTACTCTTATAGTTGGTTCTGTTTTTGGAACCTAACTATATCTTGTTATTACTGTTAGAAATCAATTAGAAGCTGTCTAAACCCAGATCCCAAGCAGGCGTGACCATACAAGCCTTAAAAAGCTTATAAATCAAGGTATAACACTCATAACTATATTATATGCTTTAAAGCTTATGGTATACATATTTTCGAGAGTGGAATGGTTAATTTACACCTAAGTGTGACCAGAAATGACTTAGTTAATATAAGCTAGTCATTTAAATGATTTAATTAACATAATGGTCAAATTAAGACATTATGTGGAAAATTGGTTAATATGGAAAAATTGGTGGTGAGGTCGTGTATTTAAAGTATTTTGAGACATTTATAGTGTAATTTATTTTGCAAGTTCAAGGTTGTAATAAGGCCATGTCATTAGGCCATTTTATTTAAGTTTAAGAGCTTATTTAATTTAATTTATGCATTTAGCATTAAGTTTGGGGCTAAATGGTAATTACAAAAAATATAGGCCGTGGGCTGTATTAGGTGGAAGTTTGGTGTTTAAAATGAATTTAAATAAAAATTATAACACCTTATAAAGTTTTATTACAAAATTGTAAAAATAGGAAAGTTTGGGGTATATATAGTAATTACCGAAAGTTTGGGTTTCAAACAGAATTTAGAAGTCAAAGTTGACTATATAGGAGGCTTTGACCAAGTTAGGGAATTTATGGAATTAAATACTAACTTATAATAAGTTAAGTATGAAATTGTAAAAGATTTATAAATATTGGGGTGAAGTAGTGATTTCTGAAAATAATGGGTACCAAATGGAGATTAGAACAAACCTTGGTTATTAGGAATTTTTAGGAATTTATTTGGTTAAATTTGGAGTTAGTATGAATTATATAAGTATAATATATGATACTTTATATCATTGTTACATTTGGGTAACATATGGGGTAGAAACCGTAAATATTGAAAGTATAAGGTTAGGAATGATGATTATAACCTTTGGGTATAGTTTGGTAATTTTTGGAATTATATATGAGGTTTTATTAAGATATATGTATAATGTATAGTTTTAATGATTTTAGAAACTATATGTTATAAAATGGGGTGATTTAGTGAATATAGAAAGTTATAAGTGGTGGAAATTAAATTAGAATAGACCAAGGGTCTGTTCGGCTATTTTAAGGAATTATAACCATAGGTTATAATTATATTAAGGTTTAAAGGTGATAATATAAGGTATATAATATAAGTGTAACAAAGAAATAATATTTGGGGTGATTATGTAAATTTTGAAACTTTGGTGGAATTAAATAAAAACCGACAACCATTGGGCTGTTTGGTATTTTGTAACGTTTTATAACTATAGGTTATAAAGGTTTTAATGATTTAAATATCATAAGATATGTTATATAACCATAATGTAACATTATATAATTAATGTGGTGATTTTGTAAATATTAAAGAATATAAATGTTGTTCGGTATTTATGAGTATTTTTGAATGAGAATTTATAATATGGTTTATAATGATATAAGGGTTGTTACATTTAAAATATAAGAAATGTTCATTAAGGAAGAATGAACATATTATAAAGGATTACTATATAATATATGGTCCCATAATACATATATATATATATATATATATATATATATATATATATATATATATAAATATATGTTATGAAGTGAGAATGCAATGTGATTCAATAACCATATAATATCATAATTAAAATGATATAAGATAAGGAGAAAAGAATCATAAACATTAGTTAAGGGAATTCTAATGTTATGTTGTTTATGGAATAACAAGGAGTTAAATAATTCAAGTATTTTAAATATGGATTATACAACATTACATTTGGGAAGACTAGCCTTAGGAAAATAAATACTAAGGTGAGATGTATAATATATGATCAAGATTATACACGCAATATAGTGACAAACTATAACATATACAATGTGTATTCAATTACATGCGATAATGAATGTTGAGTTGAGTATATTAATATACCACGACGTAAACGTACATGTAATATAACGTTAACTAATCCCGAGTTAAACCGAAAACCCGACAAATGTTGTTAGTAAATGACGGGGAATGAACCGGGAGGGATTAACGACGGTACGGGGTACCGTATAGTAATGTTGTTATACGGGATACTAATCTGTAGTATTATACGTATTATTAGACTGTTAGAGACGACGCGAGGAGCATTGGACCTAGCTGATTCATACTCCACCGTTTAAATCAGGGTGAACGGTATGTTGTTATGTGTCTCTGATTGTCTCTGAGGACTTCCTCGGTTCAGACTTATGTGTGAAATCTGTGATAAGATCGTTTGTCTGAATGTGTGAATTAATATGCATGAACTGTATATTTAAGCTGCTTATTATTTACTGTTTTTGCGATAACAGTATTGGTTCGTATATATGAACCCATATATAAAACGAACTAGCGGCTATGGTGCTATCTTATATGAGTAATATAAGGAACGTCGGAAAATGTTGTAGCACTAGGATAATAAAAATGTATATTATCCGAGACTTAATTACGGAGCACTGGCCTTTTCTAAACGCCGCTCTCGTATCTAACACTGGATCCCAAGTTTACATACTTCGGATTGGACTAATGACCTTAGTCTGCTTTGTTAGAAAATTGGTAATGCGATGCGATGCGATGATATAGATGTAATAAAGCCAAGAGGATGTGGCTCTTGGTGCGCGCTATGATCACAAAAAACTGCTGAGCACCAGGATATCCGCGTACGGGTCCGTTATCAAGAAATTCCCGTGAACTAGAATGGTTCGTTGGTCTGAGACTCTACCGTTGGAGTGGCTACTACCGTGAGTGACCCGCCATAACATATGGGTAATTTAGAGACACACCGTTGTAACGAGACGCTGTCATTAGGCATAACTAAACAATTATAACAGCTTGTTCGCTCGTATATTGGTAAACAACATTGGACTCTTGTGCCAAGGACGGGAATTAATACTCGTTTATTATTCTTGTTGTTATCACCTTGTTGTTCATTGGTTATGCTGTACGGAAATATTATGTGTGTTAATGGTTGTGATTTATTGTATGGCTATTCCTGTTATTGTTTACAGTTTATATATTAAAACGGTATTGCATGTAACGAATCCCATGCTCTCGACCAAATAACTGAGAGGTCTGAGGGGGCATGTGATGACATACTCAGCAGGGGCTGATTCCATACCACAACCATGTTTATTTTCAGGATACTAGCTGTTTGTCGACACGGGCGCGACACTTGTGGAATAGACATCAGTACGGTTTGTTTCAGTGGTTATTGGACTCGGGTTTAGTGAACCGAGGTGTAATTTCGCGTATACGCTCACGTGTATGGTCTTATGTTGTAAGGAGGTATTATGTTGCAGTTTTTTTTTGGTATTGTCTAAACTGCTATCTATCTCTTGTGGTCACTGCGGGAATACGTTTCGTATGTTGATTATCAGGTAACGCATTATCACTCGTATGGGCGAGTGGTAATGGTAACACCATAGTACGACAGTCTGTTATTTACTGCTGCGATTTAATTATTAAGTACGATGTTTAGGAGACAATTAGGAGCCGTATTAGTAGGGGTGTTACAAAAGTGGTATCAGAGCGGAGTACCACTCTGATTACAAGAGATAGTAGTTAAGTACCGTGAGCCTAGGTTACTCAAATACAAGTACCGATGAGGAAATTGGAAATGAGAAAGATTAGGAGATTGTTGGGAACAAGTGTATTTAACGCCTTTTAGGGGTATGTGAACTTATGAATGAGGAAAGTACGGTATTCTTACCGAATGTTGACTTAATTCTGAATCTTTCAGATGTCTACTAGAGGTCGTCCGACAGGCAGAGGCAGAGGCGGTGGGTCTGGAGGAGGTCCTCCTGAGACCCAACCCATAGGCGTTGCTGAGACAGTAGCTGCCGTTTTCGCATAGCTGGCCCAGATGGGAGGCATCCAGATCCGAGCACCACCCATAGTCCCACCCACACCCTCACCGAGAGAGCTAAACTGGCTCAAGAGCGTCGCCGACACGCGAGTTCCAACATATGACGGAGTGGCTGACCCACCGTCCTGGAGAGATATATCACCGAGCACGAAAAGGCTTTCGATGCCATCCATGTGCCTGCTGAGCACCGGTCGGTATAGCAGCCTTTCATCTGAGGGACGCCGCTAGCACTTGGTGGAGGTTCGTGAAGGCACATTATACTAGCTGTAGAGGGTTTCGGATGGGCGGGCTATGTGGAGTTGCTAAGAGAGAAGTATTATCCTACTCACCTAAAGCAGAGGAAGAGGGAGGAGTTTGAAGCACTGAGACAGGGTAGTATGACAGTGGATCAGTACTACTCATCGTTCATCGGGCTGCTAGACTTCGTTCCAGGCGTTGTCTATTCTGACACTGTGAAGGTAGAGAAGTTCAGAGGTGGTTTGCGCTATGCCATCAAGGCAGCCATGGGTGCTGCTCTATACCCTACGGTTCAGGTAAATTAACTAACAGTTTGTGCAATTGTAACTCAGTATAATTTAATTCAAGTGTCGGGACACTTATTAAAGCATTATAGGAATGCTATGATGCTGCTTCTCGGACCGAGCTGTTGGTGAACAGCCGGGATGATTCCCAGGGGCAGAAGCGTAAGGCCCTCGAGAAGGAGGCAGAGATGGTAACAGGAGACAGTGGCAACAAGAGCTGGAAGTAAGAACCGCTTTAAGCTATTAAATTACTTTACTTTCTTGCCTGCTATATACCTGTAATTCCTAATTCTTTGATGATAACAGGAAGAAGAAGTTGTCCTAAAGGGAGAAGAAGAAGGAGCAGGCCAGAGAGAAGGGCAAGGAGAGGGTCCCGATGCTGACTGGGCCTACCTATGATGCCCAGCCACTGAGATCTGCACCCCTCAGGGGTAAGCGATCTAACCTCATGAGTGAGTGGTGAATTAGACTATCCAATACATTTCTATTATTAATCCGAGTATTGTGTGGTAATAGGTTATGCACCCCAGCACCACGTCCATTACAAGCGCTGTGGAAAAGATCACCCGGGTGTTGACTGCACCGGGAATGCGGTGGACTGCCACCACTGTGGGAATAAAGGCCACTGGTCGTTCGAGTGCTTCGCGAATCCGGAGAGCCGATCGTACCGCCCGTTCAAGGGGACTCAGAGCACAGCAACTGGTGGAGCTGGAGCTCGAGGTGGCCAGATGGGGCAGGCGCCCATAGCCCAGAAGGGGCAGCAACAGCAGACCCTGAAGACAAATCAACCGAACAACCGTACGATGAATGCAGCGGGAGCTTCGGGCGCTGGTACAAGTACGCAGCGTGATGAAGGTTAGCTTTTGAAACCTTAACAATTGTGTGAGAGCATGACTAGGTGTTAAACGCTTACTTAACATGCATGTGTGTTTCAATTACCGCTTAGATAAATGACTTACTTAGGAAGCCTTTTACCTCTTATGAGACTTCAATATCTGCTATCTCACACTCACAAGACCGAGATCACCTAGACCCGTGGAAGAAAGACGGGAGTACCCTAGCGAGTTGTGTCATGCAGTCAGACCGGGCATGATACTTCTCAGAGAGTTCCTAACCTTAGACGAACAAATCGCCATAGTAGATGAGTGTAGAGCTTTAGGAAAAGGATTGGGAGGATTCTATACCCCTACATTTAGTAGTGGTTCTAAGATGAAACTGCACATGATGTGCTTAGGGAGGGATTGGGATCCACAAACTAGGGTTTATAGAGAGGTGAGGATGATAGATGGCGTATCAATACCTAGGGTACCTGAGAGTTTCCTAACCTTGGTGAGAAGAGCGATGGATATTGCTCAAGACTACGAGAATCACCCTTTACCCGACACGACACCCGATGTTTGCATCATCAACTACTACGAGAAGGAAGGGAAGCTTGGGATGCACCAAGACAGTGATGAGACGACCGAGTCCATCACCAGAGGGATACCGGTTGTGTCTTTCTCCGTTGGCGATGATGCTGAGTTCATCTATGGAGATCAGAAGAGGATGGATCTAGCAAGCAAGATCGTCCACAAGTCTAGGGATGTGTTAGTGTTTGGTGGATAATCAATACTAATATATCATGGAATCAAGAGCATTAAGCTCAATACTGCACCACCAGGTCTAGTGAACGACACCCACATCAGACCCGGCTGTTTAAATTTGACTTTCAGACAGTACTGATGTGTTTTGGTAGCTAAGTATGTAACCAGGTTGCAATACAAATTGGATAAATGAAATAAGAGTTCATGTTCTTTCAAGCATATGTGTTCCATCTGTTAATACCATTAACTTATAACTCCCCGAAAATGAAAAGGAGAGTACCATAAGCATCATAAATATGGCGCAAGCCAAGGAGTCCGGTAATGTCATCACAGGTATGACAACTAACAACCAACAATAAATAAGTGATTTAAACTGACTCGATGCTAATATGAGAAATTCTCCCACGTACCTTTCCTGTCAATGGTGTTAGTGCTTTCATCTTGTTCGACACCGGGGCTTCGTATTCATTTATTTCCCCTACATTCGCAAAGAAGCTGAGGACAGCCGCCGAACAGCTCTCTGACTTTTCTGTCACTCTTCCTTCTGAGGAGAGAGTTGAATGCACTAGTCAGTACACGGGATTAGAGATCATCATCATGACTGAGACCTTTCCCATCGACTTGGTCGAATTCAAGAATTTGGGCTTTGACATTATAGTTGGTATGGACTGGCTGCAGAAGCATAAGGGCCGCCTACATTGTGTAGAGCATCGACTACTACTACTAAAGGGCCTAGCGGCAAGACAATGTCATACCGTAGTGTGAAGAAAGAACCGACTGTTAAGATCGTGTCAGAACTTTCCCTGGTAAAGGATGTGAGGAAGGGCAGACAGGCCTTCCTCTCTTATGTTCAGGACATGAGACAAAACGATGAGAAGAACTTAGACATTCCAGTCGTGGTAGACTTCCCTGACTTATTTCCTGATGAGCTGCCAGGCATGCCGCCTGTGCGTGAGGTTGAGTTCGCCGTCGACTTGTTCCTAGGTACGGGCCCTATTGCTAAGGCGCCTTACCGTATGGCACCAGCAGAAATGAGGGAGCTGAAGCTACAACTGGAGGACCTAATCGACAAGGGATTCATACGACCTAGTGTTTCTCCTTGGGGTGCTCCAGTGCTATTTGTTAAGAAGAAGGATGGCAGTATGCGACTCTGCATCGACTACCGCGAGCTGAATGCGGTCACAGTAAAGAACAAGTACCCGTTGACACGGATTGATGACTTGTTTGACCAGATGAGAGGAGCCAGTATATTCTCGAAGATAGATCTCAGATCTGGCTACCATCAGATTAGGATTGCAGAGGGTGATGTGGAGAAAACAACTTTTAGAACTCGGTATGGGCATTACGAGTTCACTGTTATGCCATTCGGATTGTCGAATGCGCCAGCGATCTTCATGCACTTGATGAACCGTCTCTTCAGAGAGCAGCTTGACAGTTTAGTTGTGGTCTTCATCGATGATATCCTGATCTATTCTAAGACTCAGGAGGAACATGAGTTACATCTGAGACAAGTTTTGAGCATCATGAGAGAGAACCAGCTGTATGCCAAACTCTCGAAGTGTGAGTTCTGGTTAGACAGCATGTCATTCTTTGGACACATTATTTCAGCAAGCGGGATATCTGTAGACCCTGCCAAGATTGAGGCAGTGAAGAGTTGGCCGAGGCCGAAGACAGTAACAGACATCCGTAGCTTTCTGGGTTTGGACGGTTACTACCGACCATTTGTGAAGGACTTTTCCAAAGTGGCCAAACCGATGACTAACCTTATGAAGAAGGAGTCCCAATTCTTATGGCCTGCTGTGTGGGAGCAGTCCTTTCAGACACTGAAGGATCTCCTGACATCGGCACCCGTTCTTACTATTCTTGAGGGCACCGATGGGTTCAAGGTATACTGTGATGCCTCTGGAACCGGTCTAGGCTGTGTGCTTATGCAGCAAGGGAAGGTTGTTGCCTACGCATCCCGACAGCTGAAGAAGCACGAGGTGAACTACCCCACACATGACCTTGAGTTGGGCACAGTAGTCTTCGCTTTGAAGATCTGGCGCCACTATCTTTATGGTGTGAAAGTCACCGTCTACTCTGATCACAAGAGCTTACAGCATCTCTTCACTCAGAAGGAGCTGAACACGCGACAGAGGAGATGGGTCGAGTTCCTGAAGGACTACAACATAGACCTGAGATACAAGGAGGGCAAGGCAAATGTTGTAGCCAACGCCCTGAGCCACCGAGCACACTCATTGTTTACTCTATTGACGGGCAGCAGTCTGATTGATGAGATACGAGCTGCACAGGAGAGTGATCAGTATATGCAGAGTATCAGACAGAAGATGGTATAGGGTTGTTTTGAGAGTCAGAAGACTTCGAACAGAGCGACGACGGCATGATTCGATTGAATGGCCGGTTATGTATTCCGGAGTCTGCTCCTGACCTGAAGGAGAAGATACTCTAGGAGGATCATTGCTCGTCCTTATCCATTCACCGCGGTTCTTCGAAGATGTACAAGGACGTGAAGGTCCATTTCTAGTGGAGGGGGATGAAGAAGGACGTAGCCGACTACGTGACTAGATGCTTGACCTGTCAGAAGGTTAAGTTTGAGCGCAGGAGACCCGGAGGATTAGTGCAGTCCATGCCTATTCCTTGCTGGAAGTTCGAGAACATCTCTATGGATTTTGTTGTCGGTCTCCCACCGACTAAGGGAGGACTGAACACGATTTGGGTCATTGTGGACCGTCTTACGAAGGTGGCGAAGTTTATGGCGATGAAGGATACCTGGAAGGTCACGAAGTTGGCGGACCTGTTCCAGAAGGAGGTGATCCGACACCATGGTGTACTGAAGACCATTGTGTCTGACAGAGATCCTCGTTTCCTATCTAGATTCTGGGGACAGGTTCAGGAAGCCTTAGGTACGAAGCTGAAGCTAAGTACTGTGTTCCATCCTCAGACCGACGGTTAGAGTGAAAGGACCATCCAGACACTGGAGGACATGCTGAGAGCTTGTGCCTTGGATTTTCAGGGGAGCTGGTTAGAGCGTCTACATCTGATAGAGTTCGCCTACAACAACAGCTACCACTCCTCTATTCAGATGCCACCGTTCCAGGCACTATACGGTTGACCGTGTAGGACTCCTTTATGCTGGGATGAGGCCAGCAAGACTACGCTTCTAGGACCTGAGTACCTAGAGCAGATCAAGGAGGATGTCCTACAGATTCGTAGGAACATGAAGGCAGCCCAGGACCTACATAAATCATATGCCGACACTAGGAGGAGAGACATTGAGTTTACTACCGATGACATGGTATTCCTCAGAGTGTCACCCATGAAGGGGATCTTCCGGTTTGGGCAGAAATGCAAGCTGAGCCCGAAATAAGTTAGGCCGTATGCGATTAGGGAGCGAGTGGGCCCGTTAGCCTACAGACTGGACTTGCCAGCAGAGCTCGGGAGGGTGCACGACGTCTTTCACGTTTCACTGTTGAAGAAGTATGTGCCCCATCCATCGCACGTGTTAGAGCCAGAGACTTTAGAGTTGGACCCTGCTCTTCGATATGAAGAAGTACCACTCCACATCCTCGATACGAAGACGAGACAAACTAGGAACAAGACCGTTAGCATGGTCAAGGTTCCACTAGTGGAAAAAATGCTTTATACCACGGCTAAAAATGAGTCTTATAACACGGCTAATCGCCGTGTTATATGCGAGCGACGTATATACTTTAGACCTTATAACACGGCTATAAAGCCGTGTTATAAAGTCGAGTATATGACACGGCTAGAATATAGCCGTGTTATAAAACCTCTATTACACGCCTAAATTTAAGGTTTTATAACACGGCTATATTCTAGCCGTGTTATATAATGCGGTTTTGTAACACGGCTATAACGTTAACCGTGTTATAAAGACCCTTGATCCCACAAAAATCAAAGCGTTTTATAACACGCCTGGCGTTTAGCCGTGGTATAAAGTCCTATTATATAACACGGCTCTCCTTTAGCCGTGGTATAAGAGCATGTTATATAACACACGGCTACTGCATTAGCCGTGTTATAAAGATCCTTGATCCCGCCAAAATCAAAACGTTTTATAACACGGCTTACCAGTAGCCGTGGTATAAAACCCTTCTATTATGAAGCTTTATAACACGCTTTATGATGAGCCGTGTTATAAAGTTACAGTTTTTTTTTTAATATTTTTCCGTTTTTGCTTCTGTTCCACACATTTGATAGATCATAACCTGTATAACATTCACTTAAGACATCCCAATATCGTATCACAACAACTAGACCATCTATAGAGGTCATATACCTTATAATTCTCAAACAAAATGCACATTTACAAAAAGTCTACTCAAATGTCATCCACATATTAACACCTCTTGCCAATATCAACACCTCATTCCAATATCAAAAGTCTCAACAAAGCTTCACTTATATCTACTATTCCAAAGATTATACAATTCCTAATGTCTAGTCTTCACTTACAAAATCTAGTTGTTTCTTGATATAGGTATGTGGTTGGTTGTCAAAATATTGATACACCTACAGAAAAGAAACAAAAGTTGTTAGAATATGAGAGACTTTATTAAATGCTAACAACATGAAAGATACAAGATTCACAACCCGTTCTAGAAATAACATATCTCATCATATTATAAAGCAAAGCCTTTCCACACATGTCTACAAGGCCTCAATCAAAATTAAAGACAATTTTCCTTATCAATTCTACACAAACAGATGCTGACACATCATTATAATCAATATGTAAAACAATCACAACACACTTCAAAATTCAAGTTTTCTAACACAAACTTTACAAATGCTCAAGTAAGAAAGATGTTGTCTTCTCTTACAAAATCTAGTGCAGTATACAACACATTTAATTGAAAGCTTTTATTAACATTGTCGAGTTGAACTATTCTATCTCTGTTTAATGAAACAATAGCAACAGCAATTCAGAAGCATAGATGAAAAAAATGCAAGTTTAGGAGCTATTTAAAATTGCAAAAACATATAATATGCATGTCCGTGCCTCCAGAATCGCAATTTGACATTGGGTCGACCAAAAACAACCATTCCTTATGAAAATAAAAAGGCAAACCTCAATTCAAGGAACTTATGAATTACAAGGCTGAAAGTACATAAAGCGAAAAAAACTAAGCAATATTGCATGCTGGCTAGTAACACCAACACCTAAAACTGTGCTTGTTTCTATTTTGATTCCACCAATCAAAATCATGTCGTTTTAACATATAAAAGCACAATGCTGCGTGCATATTCACAAAAACTTGCAAGTCGGATTTCAGACTGCGAAAACAGAAACACTTAGTAATAGAAGAATGACACTGTAGCATTTTTGTGGTCAACTAAATAGACAATGGCAACAGACCAATACCAATATGATACAGTGCATCTATTACACTTGAAATCAGAGTGCAAGGAAGAAATGCATGCATTAAAACGTGGGAAAAAGAGACAGAAGTGTTGCAGCAAAGAGTGAAAAAACATGCCGCACATACCTTCAGGATCAATGGAAGAGTTGATAGTTTCACAGCCGGAAGCTCCCGTAACTCACTGTTAACACTATGAAATGTCTCACCTGTACAATAGACAGTGCAGTAGCACACGCAAGGATAAGTGTCAGTTGTAAGAAGATGGACCAGACAACATTTTAATCTTCTCCAGATATTCATTTCTTTTTCTTTTTTTTTTGCATTTGAACGCTTGAACACCATAGACCTCATTAACAAGAAAATTATAGGGATTTGCAGTAGGATTCAGTTTGCAAGTAGAAACTGCAGATAATGAGTTACTGTGATACAACTATGACTATTAGTGGTCTAAGGAAGAATGTAGTTTACAAATGTCAACCACCATCACATATAAGTTCACAAAACCACATTGATCAGAAGGATCCAAGTACTTCTAAAACAACACAACTGGACTTTTCACATTGATAAGTAGAAGTGACATACAGAGAAGACATTCAGACACAAATTTGAAAAACCAAGTCAGACAGCAGCTGTACATTATCAGGTTAACGCCACAGACAAAAAACATGGCAACGGACACAAGCATATTGCGCAAATAGTTAGTTAAACTGACCTCCATTTTTCCCCAAAGTATTTACCCACTTAGTTAGGTGTTCCAGCAAGGTTTTAAACCAAGAATCAAGCCAACTAAACACTGATAACATTCCTAAAACCTTCTTATACAGAACTGAAAAGTGCAGAAACTGCAAACACAAAACTGGGTAGCAGAATACACAGATTTATCTCTAGAGGGGTGCAAAAAAGAAGATAATAACTAACAGAATACACAACAGAGAAAATGGGATAGCGTTGTAACTGGCCTTCATTAGAAGCGGTCTCCTTCGATTTGCCATAGTCGAGTCAACAACTAACTGAGGTTGTGGTTGAGTAGTACTTTGCACAATAGATGCATGTTGAGATTCAGAAATGTGTGAATGTTCAGAACAGATAATGTTCAGATTTCTTCACCTAGTGATAGTCCCAACACTGACGGGATTCATATTACCGCATCAAAGAATGTTAGGCTCCAGAGATCTCACACTGGAACAGGCAATCAATTAAATAATCAACACCTACGTTCATACAGTACAACTGCTGCTGCTGGTGGTGCAATAATTAAGTTTAATTTTGTGAATGCAGGGGATGATTGCATCTCTATTGTAGCTAGCATGAATTCTTTAAATGAATAGAAGAATAACTACAAAATTCAACCGAGTACAATAGGCTACTGGAAAGAGCAACAGAAAATGGCAAGAGCAACAGAAACTGAAGGAACTAACCATTCCGCTTCTAGTTTAAGAAACAACAAACTGCTTCGAATATAAAAACTGTACATGTGACCGCATGTGATCATCACACCTGCATTGATCACTAATGGTTTTTTTAAAACTGTCTAAAAGAGCAAAAACTAGTGAAAAGAGAAGCAGATAATAACATGTAATATATTACACTACATAGAAATGTAAAAAGTCAATTGTAATCATAAATTAGTCCACGTACTGCCCATGTTTATGGGTATTTGAATAGTGCAGAAATGCAAAAAAAGGATACCCAAAACAGCAATAAACATAGTGTATTCAGGCTTTATTTTTCAGGTCATAAATGCTCAATTGTGCAAAAAAAAATAATAACACCTCAAACATGGCCAAACCAAAGGTGAGAAAGCATCGATGTTCACATATTTATCTCTGCAGTAGAAGCTCCACATATTAATCTCCGCCGCAGATGCAGCAGCAGTTCCACACATTGTAATCTCTACAAAGGTGAAAAAAGAAGAGAATGAAGTGCAGCGCAAATTACATATGTTCCTTGTCGCCAGCAATAGTATGATGAAGAGAATGAACAGCAGCACAAAAAAAGAGATGAAGTGCAGCGCAGATTACAACCATTCATAGATCAATATGCTGGGAATCAAGTAATAGTGTAGAAAGCTGAGGATTTTTATGTCTCAAAACATGATTGAGAGCGTAATTGTTGCTGGAAGCTATGCATAAAACGAGGTGAACACTTCCCATTCAAAGAAATGCAAGAACATTTTTCACACAATGCTGAAGCAGGACCACAACCAAGAGCTTAGCTAACATCACTGCAACCAAACAGTTCAACAGAAAAGAATGCAATGTCTAAGGTCTTGGATATTGTTAATAGGTGCATAGATAGTAAGTGTAGTAACATAATTTCTCCATCTTTGAACAGATTTTAAGCAATCAAGCAGTTTGAACTGAACCACCAATGACACCAGCATAGTGTAGTGTAGTCCACGGTCTTTATTGTTTGATAAGGAAACCAAACAAAACAAAAATAAAGCGAGATACTAACGGGGAATTCATACCCTTCTTGTTTTACTGAAGCATGCTTTAAAAGCGTATGAATTCTCCGATCAATTAGTAAGTTACTCCAACTATGCACTTTCAGCATATCAACAAACAATACCTGGAACTCAATAACAATGTTCCTTTTTAACAGCATCAACAGTAAAAAAAGTCAAATCAGCAGCAGCAGCAGACACATATAGTACACATTTCACAATTTAATACCAGCAATGCACACACATCTCAGTTAAACCAACATCAAAACCATCTGCAAATTTTAACAATCCAGTTCGCAGGGTATGCATCCCGCACAGCACCATCTTCGAGTAGCCAGTGATGCATATCAAACCCAATAAATGTAAACCTCATACCAACAGCCTCATCTAAAAATTTGATCCTTCTAAATCTGCAACAGAAAAGCATCTCAGAAATAACAACGGTGATCTATAAATAAAACTTCATCCTTGTAGACTGCATAAGAGAAAAATAGCCCATCTTAATCATCCACCAGCTCACATCTTTCGACACACTAAAACTAAAACGGCCACAACCCTTTACTTTCATTTCCCTCACGACATTGGTCGACTTAAACAATGCAAAAAAAACATAGTCACACTCACACTGACCACAAACTTCAGTTAAACACACATAATTACTTACCCATTTCCCTCAAGGTATTGATCGAGACAGGTGAAACCCAGTACACAACATTAATTCGCCACTGGTAAGAAAAAAAACATACAACTTTGACATCTCAAACATGAACTCGCTGTGCCTGGCGCGATAACATTCCAATCGTCAACTTGCTGATGTCTGACTGATTTGGAAGCAACTCTCTTCCCTAGACTCACATATTTCAGGCGGAGCCGCTGCTCTTCCTCCTCCTCCTGTTAGTATCAAATTAAGTGCATCCATGGAGTTTCAGTCAATAGATGTTGGTTAGTGAAGCCAAAGCTTGAAGTTGAACTGAAAAGAGCAAGTTGCTCCACCGCTATTTCTTTGGTATTTTCGCGAAGGAGGACTCGTGCTCTCTGTTGGTTCAACTTTGCCCTAGGAGCAACACCGTCTGTAGACATGGATTGGCGGCGAAAAAAACAACAGAAGAAAATTGTTATCAAAGAAACACATAATAAGATTGGGTATGCTTATTATTATTGTATCACCCTCACCAATTGCAATAAATAGCAGCTTCCGGGGACGGACGATTTCAAATACAGAAACGGGTGGGCGCAGGAAAGACACAGCCGGCGACAGGGGAAAATAATGACACAGAGAAGACCACCGATGGACGATGAACACCGACACGGCGGCGACTGGAACTTGACGAGGTGAATGACGCCTGTGACAGGTATAATATGTGAAGCGTAGAGGTTGTCAGCGGGGTTTTTTGTTGGTGAGAGCGTGAAAGAGAATTGGAAAATGAAGAAAAGAGAAAGAATATTGTAGGAGAATATGAGAAACTTTATACCACCTAACTAAAATACGTAGCCGTGTTATAAAAGCATATGTTGGGCTTCGGCCTGATCTTGATGAATATATACCACGACTAGAAAAAGCCGTGTTATAAAGTAATAAAACCGACTATATGACACGGCTATCCAAAGCTGTGTTATAAAACTGTCGTTCATTAAATTTGTTTTTTTCATTTGGCGGGATATTAAGCGTCAAAAATGTCATTTTTTAACTATATAACACGACTAGACAAAGGCGTGTTATAAAACAATAAAAACCGACTATATGACACGGCTATTTAAAGCCGTGTTATAAACCCATCGTTCATTAAATTTTTTAAGCGGGATTTTTCAGCGCCATAAATTATGGACTTTATAACACGGCTAAATGTTTACCGTGTTATAAGACTCAAAAAATTTATTTTTTTTCTTTAAGCGCGATTTTTCAGCGCCAAAAATATTTAATTTTTTGATCTTATAACACGGCTACCTATAGAGCCGTGGTATAAAATCGGTTTTTATAACACGGCTGATGCCTAGCCGTGGTATAAAATATGGTTTTATAACACGGCTTATGCATAGCCGTGTTATAAGATATAATTATTTTTTTGTTTTTTGTTTGGCGGGATTTTGTAGCGCCAAATTCTTTAATCTTATAACACGGCTTACAGTAGCCGTGTTATAAGACAACGCAAAACGACGACGTTTTAATTGTTTTTTTTTTCGCGGATTGTGGACGAAGGATCTTATAACTCGGCTATTTCTTAGCCGTGTTATATGAGCACGATAGCCGTGTTATATAATATTATATAACACGCTTACGTCGTAGCCGTGGTATAAAGCCCTGTGTTATAAGACTTTTTTTTCCACCAGTGATTCTCTGGTCGAACCATGCGGTGGAGGAGGCTACATGGGAGTTAGAAGACTCCATGAGAGCGAAGTCCAGCACTCTTCGAGTAGTAGCTGTGATATTTGTATGGGTTCGTGGACAAACCCTTTTTATGGGGGTAGAAGCCACTTGGCTTGCGCATATGTTTTATGCATTAGGTTTGTTTTGTGGTGTGTTTTGGTGGTATGCTGCGTCATACATGTTTGATTGATGAATTGGTTGTATGTAGTGCCTCAGTGCACATGTGTTTGGTTACATGTATATAGTACCTTTGAGTACTTCGGATTAGTTTTGCACCTTGTTTAGTGCTGTATGTGAATGAATGTGTCATGATTTTTGACTATATAGAATGAGATTAATGTTGTACCAATTGCGATACATATAAACTAGGTTTTAACCTAGTGGGATATACTCCATAGCGATGGACTTTTTGTGGTCACCTAGTGGAACTTGATTCCTTAGGAGAACTGAATTTGGAATAAGCTTCGGGACAAGCCTTTTTAAGGGGGTAGATTGAAATACCCCTAAGGTTCATAAAATAAATTAAAAGACAATTAATGGGTTAAGAAGGCTAGTAAACCTTGATGAACCATTAATCTTGAAAACTCCTAAGCACACTTATATAAATAAATATGTACTCCATGAAGGTTACTAAACCTTATATAAACACATGGACATGAGTGGAGCCTAGTAAAGGAGGAAAATCAATGTACAATTGATTTATCATGATATACACATCTTCATGAACAAAGAACACAACACTTAAGGAAATATACCTAAGAAGTCATAATGACTTGTGAGTAAAATATCACTTGTAACACAAGTGTATACACCTTTGGACACTAAGTAACACATGTAATACATGTTAACACGTTAAACAAGTCCACGATACACAAGATGTGCAAAAAGAACATCAATATCAAGGTGAATCAAGTATACATTTTTACTAGTTTTAATGAATAGTAAAGTATACCAGTTCCTTAAGAAAACATTTTTATACACTTAAGGATGAATAAAACACGTTGGTAACAAACTACACATGATATAAGTCCAAATGTACAAGTTATAAGTCATAAACATTAAAAATGAAGCAAAAGAGACCATTTTGCCCTTGAGGGACATGAGGCCGACAATGCCCATTCAAATGGCTGTCAAATTGCAAAATTTGATTCAAAAAGTCTTAATAAGGGAGCTTAAGTCAACAAATACTAAACAATACACTTATTTTACCAATAATGCCTTAAAAGTCATCTTTCTTCTCTTTCCTCCTCATTCTTCCTTGGCTGCCAATTTTGAACCCCCAAATCCTCTCTAAGTCTGCTACTAAACAATCCAAAAACAAGCTTGGAAAGAATTCCATTCCTAAGGCATAAGGTAAGCTCTAATTCATGTGTAATAGATCATTCTCTTCCTCTTTTCACTAGCTATCCAATGGTCTAAAGATTTATCTACTTCCACACACGTGTCTAGGCTGGATCTAAGTTTCAAGGAAGGGTTAAATTCGACTGGAACCAAGGTTGGAGAAGAGAACAAGCAAAGTCATTCCTTAAGTAAAATGTGCTCTAAGCACCTACCTTATTCTCTATTGTGTTCCAATGAATTACTACCACAACATACTATTCTATATTCATTTTACTGCTATAAACCGTTGGTTATTCATCCACTCGAAGTTGCCCAACCCCTCCATAAAAAAGGGTAATACAATTTAATGTTATAGCTGTACTGTTGTTCCACACCCCTTGCATGCTTCTATTAAGGGATTGACACCCTTCATAACTAGCTTCTGGACAATGGGGTGTTGTGGAACACTTGGCTCTTTGGCAAATTCATCTATAAGGTATTGAACACCTTCATTACTATGAAAATTTGTGACACTTTTGCTCATTCTTTCTCTTTTAGCTTAATGACTCATTTGGTTGTCTTCTTACTGACCTTTACTCTCTGTTAAATCATGTCAAGATGTGTATAAACCCACCTCTAAACATCCGTGACAGTACATGGAGGTATAGGTTGCTTAAAGTCATTTTTAAGGTGAGAAATCTAGTTTTTTCGTTGCTTAAAATTACTCTTATAGTTGGTTCTGTTTTGGAACCTAACTATATCTTGTTATTACTGTTAGAAATCAATTAGAAGCTGTCTAAACCCAGATCCCAAGCAGGCGTGACCATACAAGCCTTAAAAAGCTTATAAATCAAGGTATACACTCTTAACTATAAATTATATGCTTTAAAGCTTATGGTATATAATATTTTCAAGAGTGGACTGGTTAATTTACACCTAAGTGTGACCAGAAATGACTTAGTTAATATAAGCTAGTCATTTAAATGATTTAATTAACATAATGGTCAAATAAGACATTATGTGGAAAATTGGTTAATATGGAAAAATTGGTGATGAGGCCATGTATTTAAAGTATTTTTGCGACATTTAAAGTGTAATTTATTTTGCAAGTTCAAGGTTGTAATAAGGCCATGTCATTAGGCCATTTTATTTAAGTTTAAGAGCTTATTTAATTTAATTTATGCAGTTAGCATTATGTTTGGGGTTAAAAGGTAATTACAAAAAAATATAGGCCATGGGCTATATTAGGTGGAAGTTTGGTGTTTTAAAATGAATTTAAATAAATTATAACACCTTATAAAGTTTTATTACAAATTGTAAAAATAGGAAAGTTTGGGGTATGTATAGTATTACCACCGAAAGTTTGGGTTTCAAACAGAATTTAGAAGTCAAAGTTGACTATATAGGACGCTTTGACCAAGTTTGGGAATTTATGGAATTAAATACTAACTTATAATAAGTTAAGTATGAATTGTAAAGATTTATAAATATTGGGGTGAAGTAGTGATTTCCGAAAATAATGGGTACCAAATGGAGATTAGAACAAACCTTGGGTTATTAGGAATTTTTAGGAATTTATTTGGTTAAATTTGGAGTTAGTATGAATTATATAAATATAATATATGATACTTTATATCATTGTTACATTTGGGTAACATATGGGGTAGAAACCGTAAATATTGTAAGTATAAGGTTAGGAATGATGTTTATAACCTTTTGGTATTGTTTGGTAATTTTTGGAATTATATATGAGGTTTTTTTTAGATATATGTATAATGTATAGTTTTAATGATATTAGAAACTATATGTTATAAAATGGGGTGATTTGGTGATATAGAAAGTTAAGTGGTGGAAATTAAATTAGAATAGACCAGGGTCTGTTCGGCCTATTTTAAGGAATTATAACCATAGGTTATAATTATATTAAGGTTTAAGGTGATATATAAGGTATATAATATAAGTGTAACAAAGAAATAATATTTGGGGGTGATTATGTAATTTCTAAAACTTTGGTGGAATTAAATAAAACCAACACCATATGGGCTGTTTGGTATTTGTAACGTTTTATAACTATAGGTTATAAAGGTTTTAATGATTTAAATATCATAAGATATGTTATATAACCATAATGTAACATTTTTATTTTTTTTCTTTAAGCGCGATTTTTCAGCGCCAAAAATATTTAATTTTTTGATCTTATAACACGGCTACCTATAGAGCCGTGGTATAAAATCGGGTTTTATAACACGGCTGATGCCTAGCCGTGGTATAAAATATGGTTTTATAACACGGCTTATGCATAGCCGTGTTATAAGATATAATTATTTTTTGTTTTTGTTTGGCGGGATTTTGTAGCGCCAAATTCTTTAATCTTATAACACGGCTTACAGTAGCCGTGTTATAAGACAACGCAAAACGACGACGTTTTAATTGTTTTTTTTTCGCGGGATTGTGGACGAAGGATCTTATAACTCGGCTATTTCTTAGCCGTGTTATATGAGCACGATAGCCGTGTTATATAATATTATATAACACACTTACGTCGTAGCCGTGGTATAAAGCCCTGTGTTATAAGACTTTTTTTCCACCAGTGATTCTCTGGTCGAACCATGCGGTGGAGGAGGCTACATGGGAGTTAGAAGACTCCATGAGAGCGAAGTATCCAGCACTCTTCGAGTAGTAGCTGTGATATTTGTATGGGTTCGTGGACAACCCTTTTTATGGGGGGTAGAAGCCACTTGGCTTGCGCATATGTTTATGCATTAGGTTTGTTTTGTGGTGTGTTTTGGTGGTATGCTGCGTCATACATGTTTGATTGATGAATTGGTTGTATGTAGTGCCTCAGTGCACATGTGTTTGGTTACATGTATATAGTACCTTTGAGTACTTCGGATTGGTTTTGCACCTTGTTTAGTGCTGTATGTGAATGAATGTGTCATGATTTTTGACTATATAGAATGAGATTAATGTTGTACCAATTGCGATACATATAAACTAGGTTTTAACCTAGTGGGATATACTCCATAGCGATGGACTTTTTGTGGTCACCTAGTGGAACTTGATTCCTTAGGAGAACTGAATTTGGAATAAGGACTTCGGGACGAAGCCTTTTTAAGGGGGGTAGATTGAAATACCCCTAAGGTTCATAAAATAAATTAAAAGACAATTAATGGGTTAAGAAGGCTAGTAAACCTTGATGAACCATTAATCTTGAAAACTCCTAAGCACACTTATATAAATAAATATGTACTCCATGAAGGTTACTAAACCTTATATAAACACATGGACATGAGTGGAGCCTAGTAAAGGAGGAAAATCAATGTACAATTGATTTATCATGATATACACATCTTCATGAACAAAGAACACAAACACTTAAGGAAAATATACCTTAAGAAGTCATAATGACTTGTGAGTAAAATATCACTTGTAACACAAGTGTATACACCTTTGGACACTAAGTACACATGTAATACATGTTAACACGTTAAACAAGTCCACGATACACAAGATGTGCAAAAAGAACATCAATATCAAAGGTGAATCAAAGTATACATTTTTACTAGTTTTAATGAATAGTAAGTATACCAGTTCCTTAGAAAACATTTTTATACACTTAAGGATGAATAAAACACGTTGGTAACAAACTAACACATGATATAAGTCCAAATGTACAAGTTATAAGTCATAACATTAAAAATGAAGCAAAAGAGACCATTTTGCCCTTGGAGGGACATGAGGCCGACAATGCCCATTCAAATGGCTGTCAAATTGCAAAATTTGATTCAAAAAGTCTTAATAAGGGAGCTTAAGTCAACAAATACTAAACAATACACTTATTTTACCAATAATGCCTTAAAAGTCATCTTTCTTCTCTTTCCTCCTCATTCTTCCTTGGCTGCCAATTTTGAACCCTCCAAATCCTCTCTAAGTCTGCTACTAAACATCCAAAAACAAGCTTGGAAAGAATTCCATTCCTAAGGCATAAGGTAAGCTCTTAATTCATGTAATAGATCATTCTCTTCCTCTTTTCACTAGCTATCCAATGGTCTAAGATTTATCTACTTCCACACACGTGTCTAGGCTGGATCTAAGTTTCAAGGAAGGGTTAAATTCGACTGGAACCAAGGTTGGAGAAGAGAACAAAGCAAAGTCATTCCTTAAGGTAAAAATGTGCTCTAAGCACCTACCTTATTCTCTATTGTTGTTCCAATGAATTACTACCAACTAAACATTCTATAATCTTCATATTTACATGCTATAACCGTTGGTGCACCTTCATCCACTCGAAGTTGGCCCAACCACCCAAAACACCTTAAAAGGGGGTTTAAAGAGTAAGTGTTCTAGCTTCTGTACAAGTGTGTTGTTCCACCCCTTTGGCATGCTTCTATTAAGGGATTGACACCCTTCATTACTCTGGAAAATAGGGTTGTGGAACACTTGGGTACAGCTTCAAATCTTAAGGTAAAAATCCATGTTTTAAGACCTTTAATGACTCTTTTGGTTAATGTCGTTTCTTAGCTGAGCCATAACCTTTACTCTCTGTTTAATTCATGTCAAGATGTGTATAAACCCACCTCTAAACATCCGTGACAGTACATGGAGGTATAGGTTGCTTAAAGTCATTTTTAAGGTGAGAAATCTAGTTTTTCGTTGCTTAAAATTACTCTTATAGTTGGTTCTGTTTTTGGAACCTAACTATATCTTGTTATTACTGTTAGAAATCAATTAGAAGCTGTCTAAACCCAGATCCCAAGCAGGCGTGACCATACAAGCCTTAAAAAGCTTATAAATCAAGGTATAACACTCTTAACTATAAATTATATGCTTTAAAGCTTATGGTATATATATATTTTCAAGAGTGGACTGGTTAATTTACACCTAAGTGTGACCAGAAATGACTTAGTTAATATAAGCTAGTCATTTAAATGATTTAATTAACATAATGGTCAAATTAAGACATTATGTGGAAAATTGGTTAATATGGAAAAATTGGTGGTGAGGCCATGTATTTAAAGTATTTTGCGACATTTAAAGTGTAATTTATTTTGCAAGTTCAAGGTTGTAATAAGGCCATGTCATTAGGCCATTTTATTTAAGTTTAAGAGCTTATTTAATTTAATTTATGCAGTTAGCATTATGTTTGGGGTTAAAAGGTAATTACAAAAAAATATAGGCCATGGGCTATATTAGGTGGAAGTTTGGTGTTTAAAATGAATTTAAATAAAAATTATAACACCTTATAAAGTTTTATTACAAAATTGTAAAAATAGGAAAGTTTGGGTATGTATAGTAATTACCGAAAGTTTGGGTTTCAAACAGAATTTAGAAGTCAAAGTTGACTATATAGGACGCTTTGACCAAGTTTGGGAATTTATGGAATTAAATACTAACTTATAATAAGTTAAGTATGAAATTGTAAAAGATTTATAAATATTGGGGTGAAGTAGTGATTTCCGAAAATAATGGGTACCAAATGGAGATTAGAACAAACCTTGGTTATTAGGAATTTTTAGGAATTTATTTGGTTAAATTTGGAGTTAGTATGAATTATAAAATAATATATGATACTTTATATCATTGTTACATTGGGTAACATATGGGGTAGAAACCGTAAATATTGTAAGTATAAGGTTAGGAATGATGTTTATAACCTTTTGGTATTGTTTGGTAATTTTGGAATTATATATGAGGTTTTTATTTAGATATATGTATAATGTATAGTTTTAATGATATTAGAAACTATATGTTATAAAATGGGGTGATTTGGTGAATATAGAAAGTTAAGTGGTGGAAATTAAATTAGAATAGACCAAGGGGTCTGTTCGGCTATTTTAAGGAATTATAACCATAGGTTATAATTATATTAAGGTTTAAAGGTGATAATAAAGGTATATAATATAAGTGTAACAAAGAAATAATATTTGGGGTGATTATGTAATTTCTAAAACTTTGGTGGAATTAAATAAAAACCAACAACCATATGGGCTGTTTGGTATTTTGTAACGTTTTATAACTATAGGTTATAAAGGTTTTAATGATTTAAATATCATAAGATATGTTATATAACCATAATGTAACATTTTATTTTTTTTCTTTAAGCGCGATTTTTCAGCGCCAAAAATATTTAATTTTTTGATCTTATAACACGGCTACCTATAGAGCCGTGGTATAAAATCGGGTTTTATAACACGGCTGATGCCTAGCCGTGGTATAAAATATGGTTTTATAACACGGCTTATGCATAGCCGTGTTATAAGATATAATTATTTTTTGTTTTTTGTTTGGCGGGATTTGTAGCGCCAATTCTTTAATCTTATAACACGGCTTACAGTAGCCGTGTTATAAGACAACGCAAAACGACGACGTTTTAATTGTTTTTTTTTCGCGGGATTGTGGACGAAGGATCTTATAACTCGGCTATTTCTTAGCCGTGTTATATGAGCACGATAGCCGTGTTATATAATATTATATAACACACTTACGTCGTAGCCGTGGTATAAAGCCCTGTGTTATAAGACTTTTTTTCCACCAGTGATTCTCTGGTCGAACCATGCGGTGGAGGAGGCTACATGGGAGTTAGAAGACTCCATGAGAGCGAAGTATCCATCCAGCACTCTTCGAGTAGTAGCTGTGATATTTGTATGGGTTCGTGGACAAACCCTTTTTATGGGGGGTAGAAGCCACTTGGCTTGCGCATATGTTTATGCATTAGGTTTGTTTTGTGGTGTGTTTTGGTGGTATGCTGCGTCATACATGTTTGATTGATGAATTGGTTGTATGTAGTGCCTCAGTGCACATGTGTTTGGTTACATGTATATAGTACCTTTGAGTACTTCGGATTGGTTTTGCACCTTGTTTAGTGCTGTATGTGAATGAATGTGTCATGATTTTTGACTATATAGAATGAGATTAATGTTGTACCAATTGCGATACATATAAACTAGGTTTAACCTAGTGGGATATACTCCATAGCGATGGACTTTTTGTGGTCACCTAGTGGAACTTGATTCCTTAGGAGAACTGAATTTGGAATAAGGACTTCGGGACGAAGCCTTTTTAAGGGGGGTAGATTGAAATACCCCTAAGGTTCATAAAATAAATTAAAAGACAATTAATGGGTAAGAAGGCTAGTAAACCTTGATGAACCATTAATCTTGAAAACTCCTAAGCACACTTATATAAATAAATATGTACTCCATGAAGGTTACTAAACCTTATATAAACACATGGACATGAGTGGAGCCTAGTAAAGGAGGAAAATCAATGTACAATTGATTTATCATGATATACACATCTTCATGAACAAAGAACACAAACACTTAAGGAAAATATACCTTAAGAAGTCATAATGACTTGTGAGTAAATATCACTTGTAACACAAGTGTATACACCTTTGGACACTAAGTAACACATGTAATACATGTTAACACGTTAAACAAGTCCACGATACACAAGATGTGCAAAAAGAACATCAATATCAAAGGTGAATCAAAGTATACATTTTTACTAGTTTTAATGAATAGTAAAGTATACCAGTTCCTTAAGAAAACATTTTTATACACTTAAGGATGAATAAAACACGTTGGTAACAAACTAACACATGATATAAGTCCAAATGTACAAGTTATAAGTCATAACATTAAAAATGAAGCAAAAGAGACCATTTTGCCCTTGGAGGGACATGAGGCCGACAATGCCCATTCAAATGGCTGTCAAATTGCAAAATTTGATTCAAAAAGTCTTAATAAGGGAGCTTAAGTCAACAAATACTAAACAATACACTTATTTTACCAATAATGCCTTAAAAGTCATCTTTCTTCTCTTTCCTCCCTCCTCATTCTTCCTTGGCTGCCAATTTTGAACCCTCCAAATCCTCTCTAAGTCTGCTACTAAACATCCAAAACAAGCTTGGAAAGAATTCCATTCCTAAGGCATAAGGTAAGCTCTTAATTCATGTAATAGATCATTCTCTTCCTCTTTTCACTAGCTATCCAATGGTCTAAGATTTATCTACTTCCACACACGTGTCTAGGCTGGATCTAAGTTTCAAGGAAGGGTTAAATTCGACTGGAACCAGGTTGGAGAAGAGAACAAAGCAAAGTCATTCCTTAAGGTAAAAATGTGCTCTAAGCACCTACCTTATTCTCTATTGTTGTTCCAATGAATTACTACCATAAACATTCTATAATCTTCATATTTACATGCTATAACCGTTGGTGCACCTTCATCCACTCGAAGTTGGCCCAAACCACCCAAAACACCTTAAAAGGGGGTTTAAAGAGTAAGTGTTCTAGCTTCTGTACAAGTGTGTTGTTCCACCCCTTTGGCATGCTTCTATTAAGGGATTGACACCCTTCATTACTCTGGAAAATAGGTTGTGTGGAACACTTGGGTACAGCTTCAAATCTTAAGGTAAAAATCCATGTTTTAAGACCTTTAATGACTCTTTTGGTTAATGTCGTTTCTTAGCTGAGCCATAACCTTTACTCTCTGTTTAATTCATGTCAAGATGTGTATAAACCCACCTCTAAACATCCGTGACAGTACATGGAGGTATAGGTTGCTTAAAGTCATTTTTAAGGTGAGAAATCTAGTTTTTCGTTGCTTAAAATTACTCTTATAGTTGGTTCTGTTTTTGGAACCTAACTATATCTTGTTATTACTGTTAGAAATCAATTAGAAGCTGTCTAAACCCAGATCCCAAGCAGGCGTGACCATACAAGCCTTAAAAAGCTTATAAATCAAGGTATAACACTCTTAACTATAATTATATGCTTTAAAGCTTATGGTATATATATATTTTCAAGAGTGGACTGGTTAATTTACACCTAAGTGTGACCAGAAATGACTTAGTTAATATAAGCTAGTCATTTAAATGATTTAATTAACATAATGGTCAAATTAAGACATTATGTGGAAAATTGGTTAATATGAAAAATTGGTGGTGAGGCCATGTATTTAAAGTATTTTTGCGACATTTAAAGTGTAATTTATTTTGCAAGTTCAAGGTTGTAATAAGGCCATGTCATTAGGCCATTTTATTTAAGTTTAAGAGCTTATTTAATTTAATTTATGCAGTTAGCATTATGTTTGGGGTTAAAAGGTAATTACAAAAAAATATAGGCCATGGGCTATATTAGGTGGAAGTTTGGTGTTTAAAATGAATTTAAATAAAAATTATAACACCTTATAAAGTTTTATTACAAAATTGTAAAAATAGGAAAGTTTGGGGTATGTATAGTAATTACCGAAAGTTTGGGTTTCAAACAGAATTTAGAAGTCAAAGTTGACTATATAGGACGCTTTGACCAAGTTTTGGGAATTTATGGAATTAAATACTAACTTATAATAAGTTAAGTATGAAATTGTAAAAGATTTATAAATATTGGGGTGAAGTAGTGATTTCCGAAAATAATGGGTACCAAATGGAGATTAGAACAAACCTTGGGTTATTAGGAATTTTTTAGGAATTTATTTGGTTAAATTTGGAGTTAATGAATTATAATATAATATATATACTACTTTATATCATTGTTACATTTGGGTATATGGGGTAGGAACCGTAAATATTGTAAGTATAAGGTTAGGAATGATGTTTATAACCTTTTGGTATTGTTTGGTAATTTTTGGAATTATATATGAGGTTTTTTTTTAGATATATGTATATGTATAGTTTTAATGATATTAGAAACTATATGTTATAAAATGGGGTGATTTGGTGAATATAGAAAGTTAAGTGGTGGAAATTAAATTAGAATAGACCAAGGGGTCTGTTCGGCTATTTTAAGGAATTATAACCATAGGTTATAATTATATTAAGGTTTAAAGGTGATAATATAAGGTATAATATAAGTGTAACAAAGAAATAATATTTGGGGTGATTATGTAATTTCTAAAACTTTGGTGGAATTAAATAAAAACCAACAACCATATGGGCTGTTGGTATTTTGTAACGTTTTATAACTATAGGTTATAAAGGTTTTAATGATTTAAATATCATAAGATATGTTATATAACCATAATGTAACATTTTATTTTTTTTCTTTAAGCGCGATTTTTCAGCGCCAAAATATTTAATTTTTTGATCTTATAACACGGCTACCTATAGAGCCGTGGTATAAAATCGGGTTTTTATAACACGGCTGATGCCTAGCCGTGGTATAAAATATGGTTTTATAACACGGCTTATGCATAGCCGTGTTATAAGATATAATTATTTTTTGTTTTTTGTTTGGCGGGATTTTGTAGCGCCAAATTCTTTAATCTTATAACACGGCTTACAGTAGCCGTGTTATAAGACAACGCAAAACGACGACGTTTTAATTGTTTTTTTTTTCGCGGGATTGTGGACGAAGGATCTTATAACTCGGCTATTTCTTAGCCGTGTTATATGAGCACGATAGCCGTGTTATATAATATTATATAACACGCTTACGTCGTAGCCGTGGTATAAAGCCCTGTGTTATAAGACTTTTTTTCCACCAGTGATTCTCTGGTCGAACCATGCGGTGGAGGAGGCTACATGGGAGTTAGAAGACTCCATGAGAGCGAAGTATCCAGCACTCTTCGAGTAGTAGCTGTGATATTTGTATGGGTTCGTGGACAAACCCTTTTATGGGGGGTAGAAGCCACTTGGCTTGCGCATATGTTTATGCATTAGGTTTGTTTTGGTGGGTTTTTGGTGGTATGCTGCGTCATACATGTTTGATTGATGAATTGGTTGTATGTAGTGCCTCAGTGCACATGTGTTTTGTTACATGTATATAGTACCTTTGAGTACTTCGGATTGGTTTTGCACCTTGTTTAGTGCTGTATGTGAATGAATGTGTCATGATTTTTGACTATATAGAATGAGATTAATGTTGTACCAATTGCGATACATATAAACTAGGTTTTAACCTAGTGGGATATACTCCATAGCGATGGACTTTTTGTGGTCACCTAGTGGAACTTGATTCCTTAGGAGAACTGAATTTGGAATAAGGACTTCGGGACGAAGCCTTTTTAAGGGGGGTAGATTGAAATACCCCTAAGGTTCATAAAATAAATTAAAAGACAATTAATGGGTTAAGAAGGCTAGTAAACCTTGATGAACCATTAATCTTGAAAACTCCTAAGCACACTTATATAAATAAATATGTACTCCATGAAGGTTACTAAACCTTATATAACACATGGACATGAGTGGAGCCTAGTAAAGGAGGAAAATCAATGTACAATTGATTTATCATGATATACACATCTTCATGAACAAAGAACACAAACACTTAAGGAAAATATACCTTAAGAAGTCATAATGACTTGTGAGTAAAAATATCACTTGTAACACAAGTGTATACACCTTTGGACACTAAGTAACACATGTAATACATGTTAACACGTTAAACAAGTCCACGATACACAAGATGTGCAAAAAGAACATCAATATCAAAGGTGAATCAAAGTATACATTTTTACTAGTTTTTAATGAATAGTAAAGTATACCAGTTCCTTAAGAAAACATTTTTATACACTTAAGGATGAATAAAACACGTTGGTAACAAACTAACACATGATATAAGTCCAAATGTACAAGTTATAAGTCATAACATTAAAATGAAGCAAAAAGACCATTTTGCCCTTGGAGGGACATGAGGCCGACAATGCCCATTCAAATGGCTGTCAAATTGCAAAATTTGATTCAAAAAGTCTTAATAAGGGAGCTTAAGTCAACAAATACTAAACAATACACTTATTTTACCAATAATGCCTTAAAAGTCATCTTTCTTCTCTTTCCTCTCTCATTCTTCCTTGGCTGCCAATTTTGAACCCTCCAAATCCTCTCTAAGTCTGCTACTAAACATCCAAAAACAAGCTTGGAAAGAATTCCATTCCTAAGGCATAAGGTAAGCTCTTAATTCATGTAATAGATCATTCTCTTCCTCTTTTCACTAGCTATCCAATGGTCTAAGATTTATCTACTTCCACACACGTGTCTAGGCTGGATCTAAGTTTCAAGGAAGGGTTAAATTCGACTGGAACCAAGGTTGGAGAAGAGAACAAAGCAAAGTCATTCCTTAAGGTAAAAATGTGCTCTAAGCACCTACCTTATTCTCTATTGTTGTTCCAATGAATTACTACTACCAACTAAACATTCTATAATCTTCATATTTACATGCTATAACCGTTGGTGCACCTTCATCCACTCGAAGTTGGCCCAAACCACCCAAAAACACCTTAAAAGGGGGTTTAAAGAGTAAGTGTTCTAGCTTCTGTACAAGTGTGTTGTTCCACCCCTTTGGCATGCTTCTATTAAGGGATTGACACCCTTCATTACTCTGGAAAATAGGGTTGTGGAACACTTGGGTACAGCTTCAAATCTTAAGGTAAAAATCCATGTTTTAAGACCTTTAATGACTCTTTTGGTTAATGTCGTTTCTTAGCTGAGCCATAACCTTTACTCTCTGTTTAATTCATGTCAAGATGTGTATAAACCCACCTCTAAACATCCGTGACAGTACATGGAGGTATAGGTTGCTTAAAGTCATTTTTAAGGTGAGAAATCTAGTTTTTCGTTGCTTAAAATTACTCTTATAGTTGGTTCTGTTTTTGGAACCTAACTATATCTTGTTATTACTGTTAGAAATCAATTAGAAGCTGTCTAAACCCAGATCCCAAGCAGGCGTGACCATACAAGCCTTAAAAAGCTTATAAATCAAGGTATAACACTCTTAACTATAAATTATATGCTTTAAAGCTTATGGTATATATATATTTCAAGAGTGGACTGGTTAATTTACACCTAAGTGTGACCAGAAATGACTTAGTTAATATAAGCTAGTCATTTAAATGATTTAATTAACATAATGGTCAAATTAAGACATTATGTGGAAAATTGGTTAATATGGAAAAATTGGTGGTGAGGCCATGTATTTAAAGTATTTTTTGCGACATTTAAAGTGTAATTTATTTTGCAAGTTCAAGGTTGTAATAAGGCCATGTCATTAGGCCATTTTATTTAAGTTTAAGAGCTTATTTAATTTAATTTATGCAGTTAGCATTATGTTTGGGGTTAAAAGGTAATTACAAAAAAATATAGGCCATGGGCTATATTAGGTGGAAGTTTGGTGTTTAAAATGAATTTAAAAATTATAACACCTTATAAAGTTTTATTACAAAATTGTAAAAATAGGAAAGTTTGGGGTATGTATAGTAATTACCGAAAGTTTGGGTTTCAAACAGAATTTAGAAGTCAAAGTTGACTATATAGGACGCTTTGACCAAGTTTGGGAATTTATGGAATTAAATACTAACTTATAATAAGTTAAGTATGAAATTGTAAAAGATTTATAAATATTGGGGTGAAGTAGTGATTTCCGAAAATAATGGGTACCAAATGGAGATTAGGACAAACCTTGGGTTATTAGGAATTTTTAGGAATTTATTTGGTTAAATTTGGAGTTAGTATGAATTATAAATATAATATATGATACTTTATATCATTGTTACATTTGGGTAACATATGGGGTAGAAACCGTAAATATTGTAAGTATAAGGTTAGGAATGATGTTTATAACCTTTTTGTATTGTTTGGTAATTTTTGGAATTATATATGAGGTTTTTATTTAGATATATGTATAATGTATAGTTTTAATGATATTAGAAACTATATGTTATAAAATGGGGTGATTTGGTGAATATAGAAAGTTAAGTGGTGGAAATTAAATTAGAATAGACCAAGGGGTCTGTTCGGCTATTTAAGGAATTATAACCATAGGTTATAATTATATTAAGGTTTAAAGGTGATAATATAAGGTATATAATATAAGTGTAACAAAATAAAAAGATAATAATTTGGGTGATATTATGTAATTAAAACTTTGGTGGAATTAAATAAAAACCAACAACCATATGGGCTGTTTGGTATTTTGTAACGTTTTATAACTATAGGTTATAAAGGTTTTAATGATTTAAATATCATAAGATATGTTATATAACCATAATGTAACATTATATAATTAATGTGGTGATTTTGTAAATATTAAAGAATATAAATGTTGTTCGGTATTTATGAGTATTTTTGAATGAAATTTATAATATGGTTTATAATGATATAGGGTTGTAACATTTAAAATATAAGAAATATTCATTAAGGAAGAATGACATATTATAAAGGATTACTGTATAATATATGGTCCCATAATGCATATATATAAATAAATATTTGTTATGAAGTGAGAAATGCAATGTGAATCAATAACCATATAATATCATAAAAAATGATATAAGATAAGGAGAAAAGAATCGTAAACATTAGTTAAGGGAATTCTAATGTTATGTTGTTTATGGAAACAAGGAGTTAAATAATTCAAGTATTTTAAATATGGATTATACAACATTACATTTGGGAAGACTAGCCTTAGGAAAATAAATACTAAGGTGAGATGTATAATATATGATGAAGATTATACACGCAATATAGTGACAAACTATAACATATACAATGTGTATTAAATTACATGCTATAACGAATGTTGAGTTGAGTATATTAATATACCACGACGTAAAAGTACATGTAATATAACGTTAACTAATCCCGAGTTAAACCGAAACCCGACAAACGTTGTTAGTAAATGACGGGGATGAACCGAGAGGGATTAACGACGGTACGGGGTACCATAGAGTAATGTTGTTATACGAGATACTAATCTGTAGTATTATACATATTATTAACTGTTGGAGACGATGCGAGGAGCATTGGACCTAGCTGATTCATACTCCACCGTTTTAAATCAGGGTGAACGGTATGTTGTTATGTGTCTCTGATTGTCTCTGAGGACTTCCTCGGTTCAGACTTATGTGTGAAATATGTGATAAGATCGTTTGTCTGAATGTGTGAATTAATATGCATGAACTGTATATTTAAGCAGCTTATTATTTACTGTTTTTGCGATAACAGTATTGGTTTGTATATATGAACCCATATATAAAACGAACTAGCGGCTATGGTGCTATCTTATATGAGTAATATAAGGAACGTCGGAAAAACGTTGTAGCACAAGGATAATAGATATGTATATATCCGAGACTTAATTACGGAGCACTGGCCTTTTCTAAACGCCGCTCTCGTATCTAACACTGGATCCCAAGTTTACATACTTCGGATTGGACTAATGACCTTAGTCTGCTTTGTTAGAAAATTGGTAATGCGATGCGATGCGATGGTATAGATGTAATAAAGCCAAGAGGATGTGGCTCTTGGTGCGCGTTGTGATCACAAAAACGATACCAGGATGTCCGCGTACGGGTCCGTAAGTATCAAGAAATTTCCCGTGAACTAGAATGGTTTGTTGGTCGAAGACTCTACCGTTGGAGTGGCTAGTGCTGTGGGTGACCCGCCATAACATATGGGTAATTTAGAGACACACCGTTATAACGAGACGTTGTCATTAGGCATAACTAAACAATTATAACAGCTTGTCAGCTCGTATATTGGTGAACAACATTGGACTCTTGTATCAATACCGTATAATCAATACCGTATTTCTGTGTGAAGCCGCGAACCACAAGTCGTGCCTTGTATCGTTCAAGAGTCCCCTCTGCTTTGGTCTTAATCTTGTACACCCATTTACAACTAATAGCCTTTTTGCCCTTAGGGAAAGTAGTGACTTCCCAAGTGCCATTCCTGGCTAAAGCAAGTAACTCTTCTTTCATCGCTTCTCGCCAGGGGTGTCTCTGTTAGCATCAGAAAAGGTTCGCGGCTCAGTGGGAAGAGCTTGTAATTGAGTAAGACTGCACGAAAGAGCACAAGCAGACAAGGAAATCATCTTGTTGCTACTGATGTCTGTTAGAGAATACAGATTATCAGCATGAGTGTCTCTGTCCAGTCTAGCAGACAAGATTTATGTAAAAGAATCATCGTCTTCTTTGGAAGTAGCGGTATTTCCAACAAAAAAATCAGACAAGTGAACTGGTGGCCTGTGAACCCTCTCTGATCGACGTAATGGAGGTTCTTGAGCTGGTGTAACAGCATCAGTAGCAGAAGTATTCCACCAGAATTTGCTACAGGCGAGGACTCAATAGAACTTGTCGCATCAGACTGAGAGGGAGGATCTACACCAGTGGAGAGTAGTGATGAAGGAGGTGTGAAAGTAAAATGAGGTAAAGGTATTTCATCATCATCTGCCAGGATATCTGAGACGAAAGGAGGCTGATCAGTAGAGTTTGCTATAGTTCCCTTGTGAAAAGGAAATATATGTTCATAAAATAGCACATCTCTACTGTGAATAATCTTCTTATCTTCCAGACGAAGTAACTTATGCCCCTAGCTAAGTAAACTTGGTCCAAGATATACACATTTATCTGCCCTTGCATCAAATTTTCTTTTGTGAGGATTAACATTTGTTGCGTAGGCTAAACAACCAAAAGTGCGAAGCATTGAATACTCTGGTGCCTTTCCATGTAACTCCTCAAAAGGTGTCCTTCCTCCAAGAACTGTTGAAGGAATTTTGTTAATCACACAGACAGCAAAGAGGATACTTTCTCCCCCAGTATGAAAGTGGTATTTGTGAATGAAAGAACACAGCTCTGGCTGTTTCTAAAATATGACGATGCTTCCGCTCTACCACACCGTTCTGCTGAGGTGTATGAGGGCAGGAACGCTGATGAATGATCCCTTTTTCTCTAAAAAACTCAACCAAATCTTTTGAGGCGCCAAGCTCAAAGGCATTGTCAGACCTGATGACTTTGACTCTTTTGCCAAACTGTGTCTCAGTCATATTTACAAAACCTTTAATCAAACCAGTAGCCTCTGACTTTCGTTGCATAAGAGAGACCCATAAGCATCTTGTTCTATCATCGACAATACTCAAAAAATACAAGAAACCATCATGTGTTTGTTCAGTACAGGGACCCCATACATTGATGTGAACAATATCAAAAGGACTGCTACTCTTAGTCTGAGAAATAGGAAAGGGTAACCGATGACCCTTAGCTTTATTACAAGAACACACACACCAATTGTTCTGTAACATCATTCCTATTAATCAGACCCAAATCTAACAACTTTGAATAAGGAATGTGACCGAGTCTATAATGCCAATATAAACTCTTATTGACTGAAACACTATTACAATCAATTGTGTTTCCAGAAATCTTCTTTCTTCTGTAAACAAAATCTTCTAGAGCTTGCATCCAGATAGTATAGACCATTTTCTTCATAGCCAATCTGCATCTCAATATTCAAGGCTTGGTCCTGCAAAATACAACAATGTTCATCAAAAATCAGTCTCCCTCTGATTTGTTTAATGAACATGCTGACAGATAGCAGATTGTGCTCGAAGGTGGGGACATGTAAAACATCAGGAAGTTTAAAGTTCTTTCCCAGAATAACATCACCCTTGATGCGAACAGACTGCACTCTTCCATCTGGCATAGAGACTGTATGAATGTCTTTCAATCCTTCACTTTGAGCAAAAATATTTCTTTCTCCACTAAGATGATCAGTGGCACCAGTATCCACTATCCACTTCCGGATATTCTCTGTTTATTAACAATAGAATTCATACAAATATGAACATTGTCCTTGTCAGTGAGATAATTACCTGCGAAATTGCAAGGGTGAACTATCTCCTGATCAACATTCATCCTCTGAAGGCAGTTTATCAGAAGGTTTATCTGATCTTGAGAGATGTTGGCAGTCTGCTGTTTTCCTTCACCACCAGAACACTCTCTTGATTCTGTTACAACATTGTTAGCTGACTTCTTATTCTTCCCAAACTTCCATCCGTTTGGGTATCCATTTTTCGCATAACAACTCTCTTCATTGTGTCCTGGCTTGCCACAGAAAGTGCAGCTCTCTCTACTCTTTCTTCCTTTTTCTTTCTGCTGCTGCCACTTGATCTGTTGCTGAGGAGCATATTTTCCTTCAACAACATTGGCAAAGCTAGACATATCAGCATCAACTTTCTTTTTCTTTCCACACCCCCTCTGTCTTTCTTCCGATAAAATGAGGGAATAAGCACTCTCCATTGAAGGCAGAGGCTTCATCATTAGTATGTTTTCCTCTAATATTAACATAATCATCACTTAATCCCATCAGGAAACTAACAGCTTGTCTTCTTCAACCAGTTTTCCAGCTTACCAGCGTTACCAGCTTGCAGTAACAACAACCACAGGAGACAAGACTTTCTACTGAGTTCAGTTCATCCCAATCTCTTCTTGAACTTAGTAAGTATATAGTCACGCTATCATTCCTTGTTCCAGATCACAAATCTCTCTTTTCAAATTAAACCTTCGTGTTCCATCCACCTGATCAAATCTGGCCAAAAGATTTTTCCACATTTCTCTCGCGGTAGTGCTAAACAACAGACTCTCACTTATATCTTTGCTCAAGGCATTCAAGATCTAGGATATAACTAAACCGTTGCATCTTTTCCAAGCTTGCATTTTAACCTCATCATCTACCGTTTAGTTATACTACCATCTATAATACCTAACTTGTTCTTTGCCATCAACGCAATCAGAATAGTTTGTTTCCACATTTGAAAACCGGTTCCATCAAATTTCCAGGCTATAATCATACCTGGATGGTCCGAAGTATGAACATACAGCGGATCTGAAGGATCAAGTACGCTACTCTTTGATCTGACTCCAGTGATGCTTTCGAGCAATTGCTCAAACGATTGCGACGTCGCATTCTCCTCAGCCATGGCGATCGTAAAGAAAAATCAGGATTTCTAATCCTGCTCTGATACCATGTGGTGATAGAACAGATCGAGGAGTTCTTTCCCCAATTCTTACGCACGAGAGAATGTAGTAGAAGAAATGAAAGAAGGCTCTAGAACTGAGCTTCTCTGTTACTGTTACTGCTTTAGTTTATATACGAAAGTACAATGCGTAGGCGGGAAAACAAATACAGCTGACAATAAAGGATAGAATAGGAAATTCAAAGAAGAAGAAAATAAGTCGTGAGTTTAATACTACTATATCTCTACATGCCAAGGACGGGAATTAATTCTCGTTTATTATTCTTGTTGTTATCACCTTGTTGTTCATTGGTTATGCTGTGTGGAAATATTATGTGACATAATGGTTGTGATTTATTGTATGGCTATTACTGTTATTGTTTACAGTTTATAATATTAAACATATTGCATGTAACGAATCTCATGCTCTCGACCAAATAACTGAGGGGTCTGAGGGGGCATGACGGGGCATGTGATGACATACTCAGCAGGGGCTGATTCCATACCACAACCATGTTTATTTTCAGGATACTAGCTGTTTGTCGACGCGGGGTGCGACACTTGTGGAATAGACATCAGTACGGTTTGTTTCAGTGGTTATATTGGACTCGGGTTTAGTGAACCGAGGTGTAATTTCGCGTAGACGCTCACTTGTACGGTTTTATGTTGTAAGGAGGTATTATGTTGTAGTTTTTTGGTATTGTCTAAACTGCTATCTATCTCTTGTGGTCACTGCGGGAATACGTTTCGTATGTTGATTATCAGGTAACGCGTTATCACTCGTATGGGCGAGTGGTAATGGTAACACCATAGTACGACAGTCTGTTATTTACCGCTGTGATTTAATTATTAAGTACGGCGTTTAGGAGACAATTAGGAGCCGTGTTAGCAGGGGTGTTACAGTAACGCTGGTGGTGTTTAGATGGTGGTCTTGTAACGCTGGTGGTGTTTGTAATGTACTAATTGTTGACATGGTTGAAGTTCTTTGTTGAGCATGTCCTGTCTGTCAATATTACCTTATTAGTAATTTATAGAGTCCCTTGATCTGTTCTTCGATCAGTTATTTTCCTTATTTTGCGGGAACCATCCTGATTTTATTTAAATAACCATCCACACAAGTTCTACAAGAAATATCCAACGAATACCGAATGTACATAAACAAATGTCTAAGTGCGATATACATTGTATGTAGTAACCGGAGTACTATACCGTGGCCTAAAAATGTCTTACCGTGCCATGTAAGGAATGAACACACTTCTTTCATGAACTACATTCTTTGGTTAATTTTGTGGACATTGGAATAAACATCCCTAGAGCAAGAAAAAGGCTAAATAACACTTTAGGGCCTATAAGAATCGTTGGTATTAGTTATCTGGTGTAAACGACATCCCTAGTTGACAAAACATTTAATGGTCGTCAGCTGTGGTGAACTAAAGGGGTTACAAGCTATGTTATTGCAAATGAGCTACTAAACCAATGGATGCACTTAACAATATATATATGAGAGTTGTTCACTGTAGTCATCATACGACAACCACATGCCTTCAAATTTCAAACAAATAACAACGACCTACAAGCTTACCACCATTGCTCCACTGTCAATTAGCTTACAGAAAATCGAATATAAGAAGAAACAAGTTTGTGTTGAGTAGAACACCATCGTTAGTTCTCAATAGTAACAATGTCCAAGCGACAGAACTGAATTGCAGCTTAAACTTACAGGCTGGATGACCCAAGTGAAAAACATCAGACATAGTGTCAACTGACTCAAAGTACGGAATGAAATGACAGTTGAAAAAAATGTCTTTAACGAATGACCCATCTACCGAATTTAGGCTTTTTAGCTACCCTCTTCGGGAGCAGGGTTCTCGTTGTGGGAGCTGTCGCGTAACCTTGGTGGGAGGACACGTTGGACAGGCTATACGGAAAGACTCCGCCTTGGCACACAGCTTCGTCAGTACAGTCACCCTTAGAGTGTGCGAATACGCCGCATCGGAAACAGACAGGGGGTAGCTTCTTGTATGAGACCTCGATGGTTGTCTCCACAGTACCCGACACAGAAATCTTCAAACAGCGCATAATGGGACGATTGGTACGTAACATAACTTTGAGTCGAAGATAGCCACCATCAAATCGACCATTCCATCTATCATTCTCCTTGAAGATGCCGAGACGCACCCCAAGCATAAAAGTCGTCGCTTTACTATGTAACGGTAGAGGAACGCGGTGAATTTTCAAATGGCTACCGGCATCCAATTGAGTTGAAATTTGTTATGCGCACACCCTCTCATACACACTACAATGTATTAAAATGTTAAGTAATTTAGATTGTCACAACTCCTTCAGAATCGGGCACAAAGTGCAATAAAAATAATGTTTGTCACTATAATTCATTAAATTTTTTACCAACGTCAGGGCGAATTGTCAAATGGCTACGGGCATCCTATTGAGTTGAAATTCAGTATGCACACTCCCTCACATACACACTACAATGTCTTCAAATTTCAAGTAATTTGAAATGCAACAACTCGTTCAGAATCGGACACAAAGTGTAAGAAATTATTGATTGTCACTATAATTCATTAATGTTTTTTACCAACTTCGGTGCAAATTTTCAAATGGCTACCGGCATCCTATTGAGTTGGAATTTGTATGCACACACTCTCACATACACACTACAATGTCTCAAAATGTCATGTAATTTGAAATGCCACAACTTGTTCAAAATCGGGCACAAAGTGTAAGAAAAATAATGATTGTCACTATAGTTCATTAAATTTATATCAACTTCGGGGCAAATTTTAAAATGGCTACCGGCATCTTATTGAGTTGAAATTTGTTATGTACACACCTGACATACACACTATAATGTCTCAAAATGTTAAGTAATTTAGAATGCCACAACTCTTTCCGAATCGGGCACAAAGTGAAGTAAAATAATGATTGTCACTATAATTCATTAAATTTTTTATCAACTTCGGGACGAATTTTCAAATGGCTACCGGTATCCTATTGAGTTAAAATTCGGTATGCACACACCCTCACATACACACTACAATGTCTCCAAATTTCAAGTAATTTGGAATGCCACAACTTGATCAGAATCGGGCACAAAGTGAAAGAAAAATAATGATTGTCACTATAGTTCATTAAATTTATATCAACTTCGGGGCGAATTTTAAAATGGCTACCGGCATCTTATTGAGTTGAAATTTTTATGTACACATCCTGACATACACACTATAATGTCTCAAAATGTCAAGTAATTTGGAATGCCACAACTCATTCAGAATCGGGCACAAAGTTTAAGAAAAATAATGATTGTCATTATAATTCCATAAATTTTTTACCAACTTCACTGCGAATTTTCAAATGGCTACCGGCATCCAATTGAGTTGAAATTTGTTATGCGCACACCCTCTCACACACACTATAATGTATCAAAATGTTAAGTAATTTAGAATGCCACAACTCGTTCAGAATCGGGCACAATGTGCAAGAAAATATTGATTGTCACTATAATTCATTAAAGTTTTTACCAACTTCGGTGCGAATTTTCAAATGGCTACAGCATCCTATTGAGTTGAATTTTGTATGCACACACTCTCACATACACACTACAATCTCTCAAATTGTCAAGTAATTTGAAATGCCACAACTCGTTCAAAATCGGGCACAAAGTGCAAGAAATCTAATGTTTGTCACTATAATTCAATAACTTTTTTCTTACTTCACTGCGAATTTTCTAATGGATACCGGCATCCAAATGAGTTGAAATTTGTTATGCGCATATCCTCTCATACACACTATTATGTATCAAAATGTTAAGTAATTTAGAATCTCACAATTCTTTTAGAATCGAGCACTACCCTCGATTTAAGTGAGATGATTGACATGTTTTTTTATTAGGCGTCCATAAATATGGTTTACGTAAAACGAAGATAAATCTATTAATGGCCTACAGTACTTTGTTTTGTGTGAACCATATCTGAGACTGAGATTACTCCGGGTCGAAGTTAATTGTGGTAGGTTGCCACCTTTTTCTTTTAACAGTCCATCAGGTAACTACAAATCTTTTCACTGTGTGTCCTTTCATATCACCGCCACTAAGCATTGCAATCAATGGAGAGGATCCTTATAATATAGAACAAAAGTGGTCACCCTCTTATTATTTGATAAATAATTTAACTCTAATCAGTGTACTTGTTCAACTGTACACACCTATCATGGTCACCTACAGGATTACTGATTACCTACTCATAGACCTTCATCACACCGTAACCCATGTGGAGGATGCTAATAACCGTTTGATTGAACCGCTTATTGTGCTACTTTTTCCATCTAATTTTTCCGAGACAGCATTTATTCCGAAAAAAGTGGAAGGAACTTATTTAGGGTCTTCAAATGATGCTTCATCTAAAGCTGCTCTTGCCGCATATTTTATGTTCTTTTATCTTTATTCTACCATACAATGGTGAAACAATATACAAACACTTTTAAGGCAAAGCGTCTTTTACACTTAAAGACCTTAACCTTATAAAATAAATAGGGATATATCGTCAAAAGTGATCTTTCTTCCAAGAAAAACAACACATCCCAACAGAATTGTGTGAGATGTGTTACATGTTTTTAAATGGTTTACATAAACGTAATACTGTTGGCCGTCATTGAGTCGTGTTTATCTATATAAGTCGTAATAACTGATGAGCATATAGTCGACAGTGGCAAAACCTCCTCGGTCGGAGATAGGTAGGTCTGTCACATTCTTTTTTTACAGTGCATCGGGTAACTATGAAACTTTCACTGTGGGTCCTTTCACATCACCGCTCTAAGCAATGCAATTAATGGCGAGGATCCTTATAGACCTGGTGCAAAGATCTTAAAACAGAAGAGTGTCACCCACTTCAACGATTGATACATAATTTAACTCTACCAGTGATTTCTTCAACTGTACACGCCTTCTCATGGTCGCCTGCAGGACGCTATATAACTTCGATTTGACCGCTTGTGTGGGTCTACTATTCCATCTTATTTTAAAGATACACCATTAATTTTAAAAAATGTAGTAAAAAAAGTTTTTACGGTCTTTAAATGATGCTTTCGTTAAGAATTGTGATTTTAACTACTACGTAGTTAACACCATTATCTAAAACGTGTTGTTGTAGCACTTTTTTGTCTTTTTCTTTTCCTATATCGTACATATAAACCACGCTTTTAAAGCAAAGCGTTGTTGACGTCTAGAGACCTTAACCCAATAAAAAAAATATACTCCGATTTCGTTAAAAAAAAATATCGTTCTTTGAAATCAAATCAATATTCCCAACAATTGCGTGAGCAATACATCGGTTTACGTGAAATGTTTAAACATTTTTTTTAATTAGGCATCCACGTATATAGTTTACATAAGACGGAAGTATTGTCGGCCATCATTAGGTCTGTCATTCTTTTTTACGGTGCATCGGTAACTATAAACTATTTATTTGGGTCCTTTCAAATCACAGCCCCTCGGCAATCCTGGTTCGAGGTTCACGTTTACCGTCTGCATAGTTTTGTTTTTGGTAAAACCGTTGAAGTGCTACCCACTACAAACAACCGTGAAGTTACTACTAGATTTAGCACTGTCAGTGCATTTGTTCAATTAAGCGATATGATAAAAATTTAAATACATCTATATATGTATTTGTTAATAAATGTTGATGTTAAACTATCTACTATTTACATCATGGCCTGTCAGTTTGGATGAATGAAGATACAGTACGGTGATCACGCGTGCTCAACACTCTTTCATCAACAACGTTGAACATTTGAATTTTAAGTGTGACCTATTATTATTCCCACACTTGCACGAAACAATCGCCTATGCTTCGTATGTCGATCCGATTGGGTTTGGATTTGGGTTCATATCTGGGTCTGTGCAAAGGTTAGGGAGAGTTACCACTTCATAAACCACTACTCTCTAACTGACGATTACATCCGTATACTTCTTTTTCATCATACCCCTGTCCACATTCCGGGACTCCCCATCTTAATCGCAACCATGACCCACCATGATGAGATTCGAGCCCACTATGCAGAGAACAGATTGATCGTACCCTACGATCATGTGGAGTACCTGAATCCTTGATTACGTCTAACACGGTTATTGTCACTCGAATTCTATTCCTTACAGAGTAAGCCCAAGTAGGGTCAAACAATACATATATATCAAGTGGGAAGTATTTTGCAAGGTAGAGTCCTAGAAATTTCAAAAAACCACTTCGAGTTACGATTCGAAGATCCGCGAGACTTGATGGCGACACTTGACATGTCGTTGACATACTTCCAGCGGCAATGATGTTCTATAGAGCGTCGACAACAACAACCCTCTAAAGCCAAATCCTGGAATCAATACCGTGTGGGTCCGCTTTGTCGATGATCCCAAGGAAAAATAGACCAGACATATGGCATGTACTATGGAGATAAGATTGGAACGGTGCTAAAGTGGAACTTGTTGCCGGCGACAGTTTAGACACGCGTAGATGTCGTGCCTGTGTGAAGTTGAAACACACTGGAACCGTTATGCAAAGGGTAAAGGTTCAATTGTGGGATATGGACTTTGAAGTAGGAGTATTGTATGAAGACCTACCGATATTTTGATATGGATGTGGGATGCTTGATCACTCACTGAGTGTGTGATACTAGTCGTCGGGCGCGGCATATGAATTCGGGCGTTGTATGCGATATCACAGTGTCGAGTCCCCTAATACTGATGCTAGAACATTAAAGAGGAGTTGCATACGATATGTCCAATACAAGATTGGATCGACCCTTGTTCAGAACCTCCATTCCCAGACATGTTTCCGTCCGGTGATAGAATTGATGTACCTGCTGTACGTAGGTACCCAACTCCAGGGGACGACAAGCTGATGATTGATGTCGACGTAAGTCCTAGACTATTTACATATACGATTAATTTATAATTTGGTTCAATTAATTTTATGTAGCTCTGTAACCTATACAACAACTAGTTTGATTGGAGCGTAACATAATCGATTCTATGCATTTCTCAGTGAGGACGTCAAGACCAGAGTTGGAAGTTGAACCTTTTTGGCAATTACACACATGGCGATTGGTACGAGTGCACTACGCTAGTGTGCGTTTAGATGGTGGTAGTGTAACGCGGTGGTGTGTTTTAGATGGTGGTCTTGTAACACTGGTGGTGTTTGTGATGTACTAACTGTTGTCATGGTTGAAGTTCTTTGTTGATGCGCATGCCCTATCGTCAATATAGTAACCTTATTAGTAATTTATAGAGTCCCTTGATCTGTTCTTCGATCAGTTATTTTTCTTATTTTCGGGAACCATCCGGATTTTATTTTAATAACCATCCACAACAAGTTCTACAAGAATATCCAACGAATTACTGAATGTACATACATTAATGTCAAAATGCGATATACACTGTATGTGGTAACCGGAGTACTGTACCGTGGCTTGAAAATGTCTTACCGTGCCATGTAAGGATGAACACACTTCTTTCATCAACTACACTCTTGGTTAATTTTGTGGACATTGGAATAAACATCCCTAGAGCAAAAAAAAAGCTAAATAACACTTTAGGGCCTATAAGAATCATTGGTATTAGTTATCTGGTGTAAACGACATCCCAGTTGACAAAAAATTTAATGGTCATCAGCTGTGGTGAACTTAAGGGTTACAAGCTATGTTATTGGCAAATCAGCTACTAAACTCATGAATGCACTTAACAATATATATATAAGAGGTTCACTGTAGTCATCATACGATAACCACATGCCTTCCAATTTCAAACAAATCACGCAACGACCTACAAGCTTACCACCATTGCTCCACTATCAATTAGCTTACAAAAAATCAAATTAAAAAGAAACAAGTCTATATGAGTAGAACACCATCGTCAGTTCTCAATAGTACAATGTCCAAGCGACAGAACAGAATTACAGCTTCAATTTACAGGCTGGATGACCCAAGTGAAAAACATCAGACATAGTGTCAACTGACTCAAATTACGGAATGAAATGACAGTTAAAAAAACGCCGTTAACGAATGACCCATCTACCGATTTAGGCTTTTTAGCTAACCGCTTCAGGCGCAGGGTTCATGTTGTGGGAGCTGTCGCGTATGCAGAAAGACTCCGCCGTGGCACACAGCTTCGTTGGTACAGTCACCCGTAGAGTGTGCGAATACGTCGCATCGGAAACAGGCGGGGGGTAGCTTCTTGTATGAGAGCTCAGCGGTTGTCTCCACAGTACCCGACACAGAAATCTTCAAACAACGCATAATGGGACGATCGGTACGTAACATAACTTTGAGTCGTAGATAGCCACCGTCAAATCGACCATTCCATCTGTCATACTACTCCTGAAGATGCCGAGGCGCACCCCAAGCATAAAAATCGTCGCTTACTATGTAACGGTAGAGGAACGCGGTGAATTTTCAAATGGCTACCGACATCCAATTGAGTTGAAATTTGTTATGCGCACACCCTTTCATACACACTACAACGTATTAAATTTTAGTAATTTAGAATGCCACAACTCATTCAAATCGGGCACAAAGTGCAATAAAAATAATGATTGTCACTATAATTCATTAAATATTTTACCAACTTCGGGGCAAATTTTCAAATGGCTACGGGCATCCTATTGAGTTGAAATTCAGTATGCACACACCCTCACATACACACTACAATGTCTTCAAATTTCGAGTATTTGAAATGCCACAACTCGTTCAGAATCGGGCACAAAGTGCAAGAAAATATTGATTGTCACTATAATTCATTAAATTTGTTTACCAACTTCGGTGCGAATTTTCAAATGGCTACCGGCATCCTATTGAGTTGGAATTTTGTATGCACACACTCTCACATACACACTACATTGTCTCAAAATGTCAAGTAATTAAAATGCCACAACTTGTTTAAAATCGGGCACAAAGTGCAAGTCACTATAATTCAATAATTTTTACCAAACTTTGCGGCAAATTTTAAAATGGCTACCGGCATCCATTTAGTTGGAATTTGTTATGCGCACACCCTCTAATACACACTACTATGTATCAAAATGTTAAGTAATTTAGAATGCCACAACTCTTTCAGAATCGGGCACAAAGTGTAGAAAAATAATGATTGTCACTATAATTCATTAAATTTTTTTATCAACTTCGGGACGAATTTTCAAATGGCTACCGGTATCCTATTGAGTTAAAATTCGGTATGCACACACCCTCACGTACACACTACAGTGTCTCCAATTTCAAGTAATTTGGAATGCCACAACTTGATCAGAATCGGACACAAAGTGAAAGAAAAATAATGATTGTCACTATAATTCATTAAATTTTTATCAACTTCGGACGATTTTAAATGGCTACCGGCATCTTATTGAGTTGAATTTTTTATGTACACATCCCTACATACACACTACAATGTCTATAAATTTCAAGTAATTTGGAATGCCACAACTCGTTCAGAATCGGGCACAAAGTTCAAGAAAAATAATGATTGTCACTATAATTCCATAAATTTTTTTCCAACTTTGCTGCGAATTTTCAAATGGCTACCGGCGTCCAATTGAGTTGAAATTTGTTATGCGCACACCCTCTCATACACACTACTACGTATCAAAATGTTAAGTAATTTAAAAGGCCCAAATCGTTCAGAATCAGACACAAAGTGCAAGAAAATATTGATTGTCACTATAATTCATTAAATGTTTTACCAACTTCGGTGTGAATTTTCAAATGGCTACCGGCGTCTTATTGAGTTGAAATTTTGTATGAACACACTCTCACATACACACTACAATCTCTCAAAATTTCAAGTAATTTGAAATGCCACAACTCGTTCAAAATCGGGCACAAAGTGCGAGAAATCTAATGATTGTCACTATAATTCAATAACTTTTTTACCAACTTTGCGGCAAATTTTAAAATGGCTACCGGCATCTAATAGAGTTGAAATTTGTTATGCGCACACCCTCTCATACACACTACTATGTATCAAAATGTTAAATAATTTATAATGCCACAACTTTTGAGAATCGGGCACAAAGTGCAAGAAAGAATAATGATTGTTACTATAATTTATTAAATTTTTTACCAACTTCGGGACGAACTTTCAAATGGTACCAGCATCTTATTGAGTTGAAATTTGGGATGCACACCCCACATACACACTACAATGTCTCCAAATTTCAAGTAATTTAAAGTGCCCTAACTCGTTCAGAAACGGGCACAAAGTGCAAGAAAATATTGATTGTCATTAAATTCATTAAATTTTTTACCAACTTCGGTGTGAATTTTCAAATGGCTACCGGCATCCTATTCAGTTGAATTTTGTATGCACACACTCTCACATACACAACTACATTGTCTCAAAATGTCAAGTAATTTGAAATGCCATAACTCATTCAAAATCGAGCACAAAGTGCAAGATATCTAATGATTGTCACTATAATTCAATAATTTTTTACCAACTTCACTGCGAATTTTCAAATGGATGCCCGCATCGAAATAGTTGAAATTGTTATGCACACATCCTCTCATACACACTATTATGTATCAACATGTTTAAATAATTTAGAATCACAACTCTTTTAGAATCAAGCACTACTCTCGATTAAGTGAGATGGATTGACTTGTTTTTTTATTAGGATTCCATAAATATGACTTACGTAAAACGAAGATAAATCTAATAATGGCCTACAGTACTTTGTTTTATGTGAACCATATCTGAGACTGAGATTACTCCGGGTCGGAGTTAATTATGATAGGTCGCCACATTTTTCTTATCACAGTGCATCGGGTAACTACAAATCTTTTCATTGTGCGTCCTTTCATATCACCGCCACTAAGCATTACAATCAATGGCGAGGATCCTTATAATATTAGAACAAGAGTGTCACCCTCTTATTGATTTGATAATAATTAAACTCTATCAGTGTACTTGTTCAACTGTACACACCTTATAATGGTCACCTACAGGATTACTGATTACCTACTCGGTAGACCTTCATCACCGTAACCCATGTGGAGGATGCTAATAATGTTTAATTTGACCGCTTATTGTGCCTACTTTTCATCTAATTTTACCGAGACAAGCATTTATTCCGAAAAAAGTGGAAGGAACTTATTTAGGGTCTTTAAATGATGCTTCGTCATAAAGCGTTCTCTTGCCGCATATTTTTTTGTTCTTTTATCTTTTTTCTACCATACAATGGGGACACAATATAAAAACACTCATAAGGCAAAGCGTCTTTTACACTTAAAGACTTAACCTTATAAAATAAATAGGGATATATCGTCAAAAAAGGATCGTTCTTTAAAGCAAAACAAACAATCCCAACGGAATTGCGTGAGATGTTTTTACATGTTGTAAATGGTTCATAAAACGTAGTACTGTTGGCCGTCATTGGAGTCATTTTATCTAGATAAGTTGTAATAACTGATGAACATATAGTCGACAGGTGGCAAAACCTCCTCGGGTCGGAGATAAGGTAGGTCTATCACCTTCTTTTTTACACGCGCATCGGGTACTATGAAACTTTCACTGTGGGTGTAACACCCCATCTCCAATACAGTGATCGTCGCCATAAGTCCATCTCGTTCATTAACAACGCAACGGAAAAAGTTTACTAAATTGGTGTTACCGCTGTTAGTCACCCACGTGACCAACTAGGCCTATTCTCTTACAAGTCACGGTCTGACTAACCGGATATTTACTCGAGCATCTATACAATACAAATCATAAACCACAACTTATACCGAGTATCTCATATCCCAATACATCATACTAACATCTCATCAATTTACTAAACGAGTGTACATGCACAACTCGTGTACAAAATGCAAAAGCAACCCGAAGTACTCTACCCGCTCCTACTCCCAGTTTGAGTCCTCGTCTGGCACCCTACCTGCAAAGTTTAAATCACAGGCCCCAAAGGGCTCAGCACATGCTGGTACAGAAAACGTGCAGCCCACAAGCTAACAGGGCTACACACGACTACTTTGTCGTATACATGCAGTTGATTATTCATACAAATAATAATAAGAAGTACAATAACAACAACACATTTATGTGAAACATTCACAGATCAAATAAATCGAACGTCGTAATGGACGCCCATTAATGAGTAAGTTAGATTTCTAACTCCTGAGGCCTGAGAATTGTTTAGTTCTCGTTTTGACCGTACCTTATAAGTGTCAACCGTTATCTTAATAGAACTGGTTGTTCTCTAACTAAATTGTTTATTTTTGTCAGGTCAGGGTAACCCTAGCCAATGAGTTATTAGCTTCATTGGGTTAATAAACATTAATTCTTAAGTTATGAGGGATGTAGGCTTGACCCTCCCGCGCCTTCTGAAGTTGCCTCCCACCCACCTCGAACTGTTCACTCGAGATGGTCGGGTCTGTTTGTCGACCCTAGGTGACAGTCGTAGACGAGCCATATGCGGAAGATGGATCCGATACAGATGCCGACATCCTAACCTAAACATGCATGACCGGAGTCAGTCCCGGATTCCTCTCCTCCCCCCCAAGTTCCAGTTAGTTGAAGTCTCAATGAAAATTTGTTAGTTAAACCTCTCTCGGTATTAACCAACTAACAACGGGGAGTATTTATAACCTTATACAATTGTTACTAAATATAGTTAATGAACAAGCTCTGAATCAGGTCGTGTTAGTGTGCAATTGACACACATAACAATACAGTAAATCGTTTCATGCTTAATCTTGTTTGGTCATATCACAATAACACATAGCACACAAACCGAGGTAGACCCCGTTAGCAAGCAAGCTACAAGAATCCCATGCCGTGCACCAGAGATTGGCAAGCTCTTAACACCACGTTCGCCTAATCCGCCGATTCCTCCGACTATCTAGATCTGTAACCAAACTAGTATTAGTATCCTGCGTCTTAGAACTAATTTGGTTCTCTTTTCAACTTAAACTTCTCCTAGGTTAACCCGGGTATAATAGTATACCGTTAAACGGGTTCGTTCATTTAGGAGCGTTTTCAAGCTCAATTCTAATTCATTAACATACTAACGTCGTTAGCTGTTATTTAGTTGCACAGTTAGCAACTTTAGACTTATACGGACCTTGTATTAGGTTTTCGTATTTTTCACTATTCATCCGTATTTCACTATTCATTTATACGGTCTCGTATTCTACTATTCATTTATATGGTCTCGTATTCCTATTCATTTATACGGTCTCGTATTCTTTCTATTCACCGTATTTCACTATTCATGTATATGTCTCGTATTTTATTGTTCACGTATATGTATTTCCTATTCATGTATATGGATACTATTCACGTATACGTGTACTATCATGTATACGGTTACTATCACGTATACGAGTACTATTCATGTATACCACCACCATTTTCATATACGTATTTATTTCTTTTTCCCATAAACTTGTATTTCTTTAAAATACTTTAAGTATTGATTTCTCCTATACTGTAACACCCCAACTCAATCCAAATGTGGTCTCGCAACTTAACAGCATATATATATACATCACACAGCGGAATTCTTTACACTCCAGGACCTTGCCACGGTCTGACTACAGAATATACCGAACATTAGTACAACACCTTAACCAATTACATATCCCTCTTACAACCCCCGCACGTCCTATACATCTTACTAACTCAAATTGCCATGCGAGTGTACATGCACAACTCGTAGGCCACACTTAACCCGTAACACTTGTACCCTTCTTACTCACTCGCGCGGCCGCCTCCTGATGTACCTGTGTAGTAAAAACAGCCCCCAAAGGGGTCAGCACGAATGCTGGTACGATCCCCTCATGGCCCCCAAGCTAACGTGGCTACGACGACTAATTGTCGATAGCATGGAGGTTGATTAAATGCACAACATAATAGTAAATGCTGTAAACAACAATTCATATATGAACAATCAAAGTTCACACACAATGAACGACTTAAATGCGTTCTCTTAATTAGACAGTTAGTTATTTAACTCCTTAAGTAATGTTCCCTCTTAATCTTAGTCCATCCTTACCTCACCTCAATCTTAGTCTTATCTTAATCTTAGAAACAACCATCCTTTAATAAGGAGTGGATGTAACTTACCTTAATCTTAATAATACAAACCATCCTTTAAAAGGAATGGTTGCAACTTATCTTAACCTTACCTTAGCCTTAATCTTAACTTAATCTCAATATACAAACCGTTCCTGGAAGGGAATGGTTGTAGCTTAATTCGAACCTGGGATTTAGGTGATCCCACCGCACCATCTTAATGCCACCTACTCTGGACGGGAGTCCAGCGCAGCTGAGCCGGTGACCGGCCCTAGGCTACAAGTCCGAAGACAAGTCCTTAATCGGAGGTCGAATCTGCTATAGATAACGACCCCCTTTCCTTAGCATGCATGACCGGAGATTGGTCCCGGGTTTCCTCACTCAAGTTGCAGTTAGTAGTAATCTCAAAACCATGTTTGTTGGTTAACCTCTTTCGGTTCATATCGTCCCTTATTAGGGGGCGTTCCTTAGTCTCACTCAATTCCTTACTAAACATTGGTTAGTAAGTTCTTTCGGTATGTTGTGTTAGTTTTCAAACATCACACAACAATACAATAGATATTATATATTCCGGTTACATGCTTTATCTTGTTTAGTGAGCACACAAAACAAATAGCACACAAGCCGAGGGACACCTCGTTAGCAAGCAGGTCACAAGAGAATTGTACATTCACCGCTGGTCGTTTTTTGCTTACTCTCCTCTGGAGTCCAAATCCCCAAGTCCTAAAACATTCATTCAGTTTTAGGTTGTTAATCACTTAACTTAATCCAACTTACTTAACTTGCTTAACTTACTTAATCCCTTAATGATTTCCCACCTAACACCTCTTAAGTCTTACAACTTAATCTTACAACTTATCCTTAAACTTTTAAGTTTATACTTAACTTAACTTAATCCCTTAAGTTCCTAGGGTCCTAATCATTACCACCCTACCAAAGGTATACCTTATTACCTATTACCTTTCTTAGAATTTAAATTTCCCTTTTTTTTTTTTAGGCCCGACCGAACTTCCGACCGACCTTACCTAAGGTTGGTCCATTCCAGAACACTTCATCGTTTGAAAATTCTACCCCGACCGACCTTGCAAGTCCGGTCCCAAGGTCGGTCCATTCCCGAGAGTTCCCCCGAGGGAAATTTAAGCTCGACCGAACTTGCCAAGTCCGGTCCCATGTTCGGTCGATTCCAGAGACTTATTACATTACCGTACAAATACATGCCCGATCGACCTTGCAAGTCCGGTCCCAAGGTCGGTCCATTCCAGAAACTTTCTCTGGTAGTGTAATTTGAGCTCGACCGACCTTGCAAGTTCGGTCCTAAGGTCGGTCGGCTCTAGAACCTTGTTCTCAATTCTCTTTTCAACTCCAAACTTCTCCACAAGTTCCCCCATGTGTCCTAATACCATTTAGGCACTTAAACTCACCTTTAAACATCCACTAAAAACTCCTTAGCTACCTTCTCAATTCTTACTAGGAATTCATAACACTTGTTTTACCTCTTAAGGCCTTTACATGTCACCAAACAAGGCCTAAACATCATCTAAAACCATTACCATTCAATCCCCCATCATTAGAAGCCAAAAACAAAAATTTTCTTTTTCTCTGCACTGGACCGCCCCTCTGGGGCGGTCCCCAGGGGCGGTCCCAACCAGAAGCTAATTTCCTGCACGATTTGCCTGGACCTCCACAGGGCGGTCCCTAGGGGCGGTCCACAGCAGAACCTATTTTCCAAAGTGCTTTTCTCCTCATTTTGAACTCCAAATTCACCCCAATCTTTTCCCATTCATTCCACAATCTTTCCACATGTTTCCTACATGTTTAAACACCTTAAAACATGCACTAAATCTACCTCAAAAATCACCAAACTTGGCACTCAATTTCTTACAAAAATTCTTACACTTAACACTTGATTTCTTACACTTCCCTCTTGTGACTTTGCCTAAGACCTCAACTAATCATTATGTTTCTTTACCACCATCTCAACTACTCCTCAAGCATCATTTTGCACACCCATTTGCCTTACTCAAACTTCTCAAAGTCATATATAATCTAGCACATGCTTACATCCTTATAAGTCATTATACCTTATTTTTCCTTCAAACTTTGTACAAGTTTCCTAGCTTCCTTAACCATGGTTTTAGTGTATAAAACTCACCATTATAACCCCTAGTCCTCTTATACATTCCTTGGTCTTCCTAGTACTCAAGAACTCCATGGTTTATCCATTTTCACCAAATCAACCCTTAGTGATCACTAGAACATCCTTAGTCATAAAATCTCCTTAGAATACCTTAAAAGCTTAGTTTCCTACTCAATTTCGCCATAGTTTCTCTAGTATATATATCATGCCCAAATGCATGGTTTTCTCTCATTCAATCATCTCACACACATCAAACCTTTTCTCATCATAATTCTCACCCAAATCAACTCATTCATAATAAACTCAATATAGTGCAATAATCTTAAATTGCATAGCACTAAGGCTCTTAAATGACATGGCTCTTAGGCCCTTAAATGACATGGCTCTTAGGCCCTTAAATGACATGAATTTAAACACTGAATTTCCCACAATAAAAGCTTTCAACCTGCAAATACACCCATCAATCTCATAGTAGTTATAATGCTCTTAAAATCCACTTAAACTTATATTACTAACTCATTCCCATTGGCTCCTTAGTCACAAGTTCACAAGCTTGTTTAAGTTCTTTTTTTCTTAGGTTATATAACCCAATACACAATGTAAGCTCTAAGACACATTGGTATCCACCTAAACTCATCCCTTAAAACTTAAACCACCATTAGGTAAGCATTTTACCTTGTTTTCTCAAGCTTATCTTAACTTCCTCCTTAGACCTTCTTCTTGCATGAATCTCGGCCACCACTTAAATTCCCCTTGCCAATGTTTTACTCAATTCAATGACTCATATGAGTACTAAACAATACACCAACCTCAAGGAATAAAAACCTAGGTTAAAAATGTGTTTTAAGGTCTTATAATGAATATTTTACCTTGAAGTCTTAAGGTAGGCTTGGATATGAATCAAGAAGGACCTCCTCTAGCCCTTGGAGAATAGAAAACAAGCTAGAACAAGGCATAAAAATGAAGCCCCATGAGTATAAATTTTCGGTAATGGAGAAGAATGGTGGAAACCTAGTTTTTCTTACATATTCTTTACCTTAAGAGAATGGAGAAGCTAATGAGCTCTTCAAACTTATTTTTCCCCCTTCAATGGCGATTTCCCATGGCTCCAAAATGAGGCTTTTTAAATTTTGAAAAGATAGGAAGCAAGGCCTTGGTCTAACTAAGAGAAATCTATGCTTAGTTTTTGATTTGGAGCTAAAATGAGCAAGTTATGGACAAGGCAAGGTGAGGCAACAATGGGGCTGCTTGGGAACGGTTTTAGAACAGAGAGAACAAGAAGAAAACCGTGGAAGAAGAAGGAAATGAAGAAGAGAGGAGAGAGGTAAGCTAAAGAATATTTATCTTATAAAAGGGTGAATAGTGAACTTACTACTTTTCCTCTCATTTCCTTAATGTGCTGGCTACTAATGGTGAGTCACCATTAAAAACCGTCCCCTCCTTGGTATACAAGATACATAAGGCCTTGTTTGGCCATTTGGCTAATTAAAGTTGACTTAAGTCAAAAACTAGCACTATTTGAGTACTATTCACTAATTAGTGCACATATTCGGGAAATTTTTGGTTTCCCATTGATTTAGACTTCCTAATGTGATACTAATTAGTACACATGTTGATTAAAGAGTAATGATGGACATCTAGCCACTCAAAACTCAATTCTAAGACAATTTCTCAAAAATGTGCTTTAAGACTTCTTAAAGCACATTTTGTGTTTTAACTTGTTTTCAAGCTTGGTTTCTTTGCTAATTGATTTAAAATGACCATTAGAATATTACTAATGTCTTATCATGATATTTGGGTACTCACCCAAGTCTCTCCAAGCTTAGAGCACATTTTTGCCCTAATTGCCCTTAAGGCATTTTCTTGTGTTTTCCTTGGTTTAAATTGTCTACCAATCTTTCTAAGGCATATTTTAGCCTTTCTAAATCATGATTTGATGTTTACTTAGCATACTTAGGTTTGGGGTATTTCAATCTACCCCCCTTAAAAGGACTTTGTCCCCAAAGTTCCCATGCATCTTATCTCATTAGAATACATGTATCACCTCATTCCTCAGATCATATAGATCATACTTCTGTATACTTAATCTCATTGGATCATTAGATCTACCACATTCTTATATTTAAATATCACACAACATGCTTAAGCATGTATAGCACTCAAAATTCTCCTTGTTTCTTTTGATGATTAAAACGTTCACATAACTTCCAACGTATTCTCCCATGTCACCGGTCCGTAGACAATGGCTCATTCGTCCTCGTCACCATGGGCCAGAATACAAAACACGCTGCTCTCCCCATGTCCCGGTCCGAAGACAAAGGCTCGTGCGTCCTCGACTTCATGGGCGAGACTCAGTAAAAAGGTAATCCTTTTTACGAGGTCATGTGAGGAATAATTCCTCTAATTAAAAATACAATCAACTCCAATTTCATTTTACCCTAAGGCCTCTATCCTTAGTGTGATTTAATTGTGACCACTGGTAGGGAGTTTCAGGAATCATCCAACCCTGATGTGATCAGCATCAGTGTAGAACTATCCTTCCACCCCATTTTGTGTTCGGTTTCCCTTGATCCCTAGAAAATCAAGTTCCACCTCCCACGTCATTTTCAAACATCCAAATAATTCACTCATGTCCAATTTTCTATCTTTTAGTTCTTCTAATCATAATCAATACATCTCCAAAGTGTGGACTCAGTCCATCAAACATTCCAAATTCATCTCTTAGTAATTACCTCAAGACTTAAATTCCTACTAAGTTCTATAACTGTCCCATACCAATTCTCACCATCTTATATCTCATAGCATTACAATTTCCTTCCTCATATTCATATCAAATTGTATCTCATAATGTTATCTTATTCTTATCTCACACATAGTCTCATATCGACTTATACCTCATATATTCCTTATTCCTTAAGTCTCCTTAAACCTCTTCCTTAATTCTCTTAACTTGTACTCACACCGGAGTTAACAAGATAGGTACTTAATATGTATGGTATTCACATCTTCTGTGTGCAATAACCATGATTTATCTTAAAATGTTTATGTAAACATATTCTCAAATTATTTTGTGCTATGCACACCGTAGTTTATGTACTCAGTACACAAACATACGCTAAGCGGTTTTCGCTCTACCCCCCTTAAAATGGATTACGCCCACGTAATCAGCGTCACATCATCTTTGAACATAAGTTCAAGATGTCTAATTCTCACCAAGCATTCTAGCTTCCACGTCATCTATCTTACTTATAATTCGATCAGAAATGACTTAGTCTCTGTATCGAGGATTCTTAACGGTGCTTATACCGTATTCTTAACTTAGTTTGGTCTAATCTCAAAGTAGTGGTCTGCTAGCTTCCGCTGCGCGACTCTGATAATCTTAGGCTTAATTGTCTCAATGGACACGTGTTATCTTTATATATACACGGCCTTAATGAGTTGTAACTCGTCTATCCATTCTCCTTGAAGATCTTACGCTCATACTCTTAGTATTTTCTCGAATGTCTAAATTGTTCTCCCCAACTGACCTTTGGTCTGAGGATGATTCTTAGTCTGAAACTACTGTTTAGTGCATATCGCTTACAGTCTTAATTCCTTACATCTTAAGACATATCCAATGTCTGTACTTAACAATCCGTGCTTTTCGCACTTCATAGTCCTTAATTATTTGTTCTCTGGTTCCTCTGTGTTGCTGGTTCGACTGAATTCTTCTCTTCGACTGTTTGTGGTAGTAGCTGCTCTTGTCTGATCTTGCGTCGTTGTCGGTGGTACGGAGTCGACTACTTCCCGTGTTCCTTACACCACTCGTTCACATGCATGGGGTACCTTACTGGTACATTACTACTTACCCAACTAACTCATAATGAGCATGTCAGGCCTGCAAGCCCCTGTGGGGTGCAGTCGTCCCACGTCTCGTTTTAGTAAACTCATAGTGTCCGTCACACGTTTAGCTATTGCAAATTTGAAGTATTCGTTGTCGATCTCCTCTTTCATCGTTCCATAATAACATTTATTGTTCTTCTTGAAGTTAATCAAGGGAAGTCCATTTACTGTGTTCTTGGGTATGGTATGCTCCAGCTCCTTTCTGCATTGATTCTATTTCTTAGTAGCTTAGGTCTCTTTCCATAGAGCCTCTTATCTTGTTTCTCATATTTATGCTACTAGGAATGCACTTCCAGTTCCTTAAGGAATGGGTAGTGTGCTTCCTGTGAAATTTTACCTAACCAGGTCCAGACTACTGGCATCAATGCTCAGTTCGTCTACCATCTTTTCTTACTTATACTGGTCTTAACTCATAAATCTAATTGCTTCAGTGTCAACATTTGACGGCTCATACCTAACGGTCGCTTTTACCGCGCCATGACTTAATCCACTTATCTAACTATTGTACTTACGACCACCAGTACCGTGGTAGTTGGCCCTTACCATGTTGCCCATTAATGGTGCAACCTCTTATTCACTTATTCTCATGTCTTACCTTATACTCAATCCCTTCTTGGTGTAAACACACTGGGAGTTCTCTCATTCGGGTGTATGGCGGTTGTCATACCATGCTGTACAATAGTTGACTCCTAATACGAAGGTGTTCTGCTCCAATCTCAGATTGTAAGTAGGTTAATTTCTCTCGCTTTCTTTCATCCTTAGTGATGTTATCTACCATGTAATTTAACTGGTTCCTGAAGAAGTCATCCGCTGAGTCGCAAGCTCTTCTGAGCATTGGTCACTTGACGTGCCATAATGTGCACTCACAATGTCTATCTCTGACAATTACTAATTCTTACATCCTGGGTGTTGAATATGAGGGTCTATTTCTGCAACCTTCCTTATTACTCAAGTGTATCTAATATGTTCTAAAGTAATCTCAAGTTTACAAGTTCCATTCTCTAACAAAAGCGTATTGCATCTCTAATAAGTGAAAGCCTTTTTGAGGGGTTCATTCCCACTCATGGCCTCACAACAAGGAGAGGTATCTCCACCCTAAAAGGCATGGTTCGTTCTCCGCTCCTGTCCTTAGCATTATTTCAATATTCTCATTGTGCTTTTCCCCCGGCAACATTTTCCACAATTTAAGTCGGGTTTGGTAATCGTTCATATCTACGAATTGTAGTTCCTTCGTGGCTTAAACAAGCTCTCTTATAACTTATTGCGCCTCGGGCTCTGATGTGGTTATCAACCTTGGCTCGTAGGCTCCTGGTGCTTAATGTCTCAGTTCATTATTTGTACTCTTACTCATCTGCAGGTCATCCCTAAAGATTCTGGTTCTTTGAGCACTATCCACCGTTAGGTTACATACTAAATGTAGCATCGGGTTTCATGATAAGTTGCTGCATCCTGCTTCCTGCTAGGGAAGTTGTTCAGGTGATCTGAGGTTACTTAATGTCTTTGACAACGCTGTCATTTTACTAGACTTATGTCTTTTAATGGTCAAGGTTAGGTTCGTATTAGGCGTTCGCCTTAAGGTGTCCAAGTTGGATATAATCCTGTTATCTTATACTCCCATCTCAACGCTTCGTTCAACTTCCGTTGACTATGCCACCCGTTGATGATCAATCATACTTGGGTGTTAATGAGTTAAACAAACAGTGTTAACTGTCATTCATCAGTTGTTCGGCTCGACTATGCCACCCGCTCTGTGGGGGTAGTCCTCTGAGCTTTCCTCCGTGGGATTCGTATGTCCTTAACCCTTGGTAGGTTATATCTTAAGTTTATTTCTTTATCTTTGTTTTCTGGGCTTTCCAACACCTTCATTGTAGAATGTTGTTATTGGTATTTTTAGTGTCCAAACTGAGAGTTTTATCCCATCCCCTGTTGGGAGTCGTTCGGTCGACTGCCGTTATTGTATCTCTTGATACATTCCATGTATGTTGTTACTTACGTGGTGTTTTTGCTCGAAGTATTGAGCGATCTCTTAGGTTCCTCTTTGAGATCCGGGTTTGGTGTTCTTAACCGCACTGTCGTGTTGTCGTCGTAGTACGTTGTACTGTTGCTAACTTCCATATGGTCTAATATTATGTCCGTTCCGCTCCTGGCTGACAGGTGTGTCACCTTATCTCATTTTGGTCAGCCGTCGGGCCTTCCAAGGTCTTATTTTCCTGTTCTTATGGTTTTACAATCCGGTGTTAATATGTGTTACAACTGTAGCGTTCTCCTATCTTGCCATGATGGCTTTCCGTGTAGCTAAATCGTGGTAGCACTTGCTATGGCAAGTGCGGCCATGCAGGATGGGCTATTGGTACAAGGTACATTGGTAATGATACTCCTCCTAACTTCCACGTAATTGGTAGTCCTCAGGACTCCTTCAATAATCTCTTATTTTGGATAACTGACCATTCGGCAGTTTCCTTGTTGTTTGACAGTACTGTCATACATCAGGGCGTTCCTCTTTCTGAGGGAATCCCTTAATATTTCCTTATGTCTTATTCCTCGCTCCTGTCTCCACACATTTTGTTGTGGTTATAAGTAATAATTCTCTTTAGGCACTACCTCGTAGTCCTATTTCGATATACATTTGTATGAATTCTACCGTCGTCCGCATTATTTCGGCCAGGTCTTGTAACCTTCCTCATTGTATGGGGTTTGGAGTTCCCGGTTCTCAACTGGACTTTCCAGTAATCTCAATCCTCGTGCTTTGTATTATCCTACTGTTATGCTCCTTCGGACCACTGTCCGGTACTCATTCACTTCCCTTTTTCCTTTCTATTGCACCCGTAGTGCTCTCCTCATCATTGGTATTGCGGGTTATTTCGACTGCGTAGCATGTCGACCCATGTTGCCGGTAATTTCCGTTCCCTTATTGATAGAATTCCATAGGTAGCGCCTGTTCCTCTATTGCGCTCCATTACAAACCTCCAAGTTCTCCATAACTGTTGTACAACAAATTGTTTCTCGTATTGCTTACTGTTAGCTAACTGCCAGATCGGGTTTCCCCAGTAAGAGAAGGCTTTTTTCTCTCTGGCGTTTGTTCTACATATTCAGGGTTAGGGATGTGGAGGGCGGGTCTAGTACTATGGATGTCCGGTAAGCACCGGGAAGTCCCCTAACGCACCTCTCACTCTATCTCTCAACCCTTAAACCCATAACTCAAACTCAACCTCTGTATTCTCCTAAGTTCGGTATTTCTTGTCTTCAGAGCGTAACTACGCTCTGATACCACTTTTTTAACACCCCAACTCAATCCAAATGTGGTCTCGCAACTTAACAGCATATATATATACATGTCACAGCGGAATTCTTTACACTCCAGGACCTTGCCACGGTCTGACAACAGAATATACCGAACATTAGTACAACAACCTTAACCAATTACATATCCCTCTTACAACCCCCTCACGTCCTATCATCTTACTAACTCAAATTTCCATGCGAGTGTACATGCACAACTCGTAGCCACACTTAACCCGTAACACTTGTACCCCTTCTTACTCGCGACGGCCGCCTGATGTACATGTGTAGTAAAAACAGCCCCCAAAGGGGGTCAGCACGAATGCTGGTACGATCCCTCATGGCCCCCAAGCTAACGTGGCTACGACGACTAATTGTCGATAGCATGGAGGTTGATTAAATGCACAACATAATAGTAAATGCTGTAAACAACACTTCATATATGAACAATCAAAGTTCACACACAATGAACGACTTAAATGCGTTCTCTTAATTAGAGAGTTAGTTATTTAACTCCTTAAGTAATGTTCCCTCTTAATCTTAGTCCATCCTTACCTCACCTCAATCTTAGTCTTATCTTAATCTTAGAAACAACCATCCTTTAATAAGGAGTGGATGTAACTTACCTTAATCTTAATAATACAAACCATCCTTTAAAAGGAATGGTTGCAACTTATCTTAACCTTACCTTAGCCTTAATCTTAACTTAATATCAATATACAAACCGTTCCTGGAGGGAATGGTTTGTAGCTTAATTCGAACCTGGGATTTAGGTGATCCCAACCGCACCATCTTAATGCCACCTACTCTGGACGGGAGTCCAGCGCAGCTGAGCCGGCGACCGGCCCTAGGCTACAAGTCCGAAGACAAGTCCTTAATCGGAGGTCGAATCTGCTATAGATAACGACCCCCTTTCCTTAGCATGCATGACCGGAGATCGGTCCCGGGTTTCCTCACTCAAGTTCCAGTTAGTAGTAATCTCAAAACCATGTTTGTTGGTTAACCTCTTTCGGTTCATATCGTCCCTTATTAGGGGCGTTCCTTAGTCTCACTCAATTCCTTACTAAACATTGGTTAGTAAGTTCTTTCGGTATGTTGGTTAGTTTTCAAACATCACACACAATACAATAGATATTATATATTCCGGTTACATGCTTTATCTTGTTTAGTGAGCACACAAAACAAATAGCACACAAGCCGAGGGACACCTCGTTAGCAAGCAGGTCACAAGAGAACGTACCATTCACCGCTGGTCGTTGTTGCTTACTCTCCTCTGGAGTCCAAATCCCCAAGTCCTAAAACATTCATTCAGTTTTAGGTTGTTAATCACTTAACTTTAATCCAACTTACTTAACTTGCTTAACTTACTTAATCCCTTAATGATTTCCCACCTAACACCTCTTAAGTCTTACAACTAATCTTACAACTTATCCTTAACTTTTAAGTTTATACTTAACTTAACTTAATCCCTTAAGTTCCTAGGGTCCTAATCATAACACCCTACCAAAGGTATACCTTATTACCTATTACCTTTCTTAGAATTTAAATTTCCCTTTTTTTTTTATTTTTTTAGGCCCGACCGAACTTCCGACCGACCTTACCTAAGGTCGGTCCATTCCAGAACACTTCATCATTTGAAAATTCTTCCCCGACCGACCTTGCAAGTCCGGTCCCAAGGTCGGTCCATTCCCGAGAGTTTCCCCGAGGGAAATTTAAGCTCGACCGAACTTGCCAAGTCCGTCCCATGTTCGGTCGGGTCGATTTCAGAGACTTATTACCGTACAAAATACATGCCCGACCGACCTTGCAAGTCCGGTCCCAAAGTCGGTCCATTCCAGAAACTTTCCCTGGTAGTGTAATTTGAGCTCGACCGACCTTGCAAGTTCGGTCCTAAGGTCGGTCGGCTCCAGAACCTTGTTTCTCAATTCTCTATTCAACTCCAAACTTCTCCACAAGTTCCCCCATGTGTCCTAATACCATTTAGGCACTTAAACTCACCTTTAAACATCCACTAAAAAACTCCTTAGCTACCTTCTCAATTCTTACTAGAATTCATAACACTTGTTTTACCTCTTAAGGCCTTTACATGTCACCAAACAAGGCCTAAACATCATCTAAAACCCATTACCATTCAATCCCCCATCATTAGAAGCCAAAAAAAAAATTTTCTTTTTCTCTGCACTGGACCGCCCCTCTGGGGCGGTCCCCAGGGGCGGTCCCAACCAGAAGCTAATTTCCTGCACGATTTGCCTGGACCTCCCCACAGGGGCGGTCCCTAGGGCGGTCCACAGCAGAACCTATTTTCAAAGTGCTTTTCTCCTCATTTTGAACTCCAAATTCACCCCAATCTTTTCCCATTCATTCCACAATCTTTCCACATGTTTCCTACATGTTTAAACACCTTAAAACATGCACTAAATCTACCTCAAAAATCACCAAACTTGGCACTCAATTTCTTACAAAAATTCTTACACTTAACACTTGATTTCTTACCACTTCCCTCTTGTGACTTTGCCTAAGACCTCAACTAATCATTATGTTCTTTACCACCATCTCAACTACTCCTCAAGCATCATTTTGCACACCCATTTGCCTTACTCAAACTTCTCAAAGTCATATATAATCTAGCACATGCTTACATCCTTATAAGTCATTAACCTTATTTTTCCTTCAAACTTTATACAAGTTTCCCTAGCTTCCTTAACCATGGTTTTGGTGTATCAAACTCACCATTATAACCCTAGTCCTTCTTATACATTCCTAGGTCTTCCTAGTACTCAAGAACTCCATGGTTTATCCATTTTCACCAATCAACCCTTAATGATCACTAGAACATCCTTAGTCATAAAATCTCCTTAGAATACCTTAAACGCTTAGTTTCCTACTCAAATTTCGCCATAGTTTCTCTAGTATATTATCATGCCCAAATGCATGGTTTTTCTCATTCAATCATCTCACACATCAAACCTTTTTCTCATCATAATTCTCACCCAAATCAACTCATTCATAATAAACTCAATATAGTGCAATAATCTTAAATTGCATAGCACTAAGGCTCTTAAATGACATGGCTCTTAGGCCCTTAAATGACATGGCTCTTAGGCCCTTAAATGACATGAATTTAAACACTTAATTTCCCACAATAAAAGCTTTCAACCTGCAAATACACCCATCAATCTCATAGTAGTTATAATGCTCTTAAAATCCACCTTAAACTTATATTACTAACTCATTCCCATTGGCTCCTTAGTCACAAGTTCACAAGCTTGTTTATTCTTTTTTTCTTAGGTTTATAACCCAATACACAATGTAAGCTCTAAGCCACATTGGTATCCACCTAAACTCATCCCTTAAAACTTAAACCACCATTAGGTAAGCATTTTACCTTGTTTTCTCAAGCTTATCTTAACTTCCTCCTTAGACCTTCTTCTTCTTGCATGAATCTCGGCCACCACTTAAATTCCCCTTGCCAATGTTCTAATCAATATTCAATGACTCATATGAGTACTAAACAATACACCAACCTCAAGGAATAAAAACCTAGGTTAAAAATGTGTTTTAAGCTCTTATAATGAATATTTTACCTTGAAGTCTTAAGGTAGGCTTGGATATGAATCAAGAAGGACCTCCTCTAGCCCTTGGAGAATAGAAAACAAGCTAGAACAAGGCATAAAAATAAAGCCCCATGAGTATAAATTTTCGGTAATGGAGAAGAATGGTGGAAACCTAGTTTTTCTTACATATTCTTTACCTTAAGAGAATGGAGAAGCTAATGAGCTCTTCAAACTTATTTTTCCCCCTTCAATGGCGATTTCCCATGGCTCCAAAATGAGGCTTTTCAAATTTTGAAAAGATAGGAAGCAAGGCCTTGGTCTAACTAAGAGAAATCTATGCTTAGTTTTTGATTGGGAGCTAAAATGAGCATGTTATGGACAAGGCAAGGTGAGGCAACAATGGGGCTGCTTGGGAACGGTTTAGAACAGAGAGAACAAGAAGAAAACCGTGGAAGAAGAAGGGAAATGAAGAAGAAGGAGAGAGGTAAGCTAAAGAAGATATTTATCTTATAAAAGGGTGAATAGTGAACTTACTACTTTTCTCTCATTTCCTTTTATGCTGGCTACTAATGGTGAGTCACCATTAAAAACCGTCCCCTCTTGGTATACAAGATACATAAGGCCTTGTTTGGCCATTTGGCTAATTAAAGTTGACTTAAGTCAAAACTGAACTATTTTAGTACTATTCACTAATTAGTGCACATATTCGGGAAATTTTTGGTTTCCCATTGATTTAGACTTCCTAATGTGATACTAATTAGTACACATGTTGATTAAAGAGTAATGATGGACATCTAGCCACTCAAACTCAATTCTAAGACAATTTCTCAAAAATGTGCTTTAAGACTTCATAAAGCACATTTTGTGTTTTAACTTGTTTTCAAGCTTGGTTTTCTTTGCTAATTGATTTAAAATGACCATTAGAATATACTAATGTCTTATCATGATATTTGGGTACTCACCCAAGTCTCTCCAAGCTTAGAGCACATTTTGCCCTAATTGCCCTTAAGGCATTTTCTTGTGTTTTCCTTGGTTTAAATTGTCTACCAATCTTTCTAAGCATATTTTAGCCTTTCTAAATCATGATTAGATGTTTACTTAGCATACATAGGTTTGGGGTATTTCAATCTACCCCCTTAAAAGGACTTTTCCCCAAAGTTCCCATGCATCTTATCTCTCATTAGAATACATGTATCACCTCATTCCTCAGATCATATAGATCATACTTCTGTATACTTAATCTCATTGGATCATTAGATCTGCCACATTCTTATACTTAAATATCACACAACATGCTTAAGCATGTATAGCACTCAAAATCTCCTTGTTTCTTTTCTTTTGATGATTAAAACGTTCACATAACTTCCAACGTATTCTCCCATGTCACCGGTCCGTAGACAATGGCTCATTCGTCCTCATCACCATGGGCCAGAATACAAAACACGCTGCTCTCCCCATGTCACCGGTCCGAAGACAAAGGCTCGTGAGTCCTCGACTTCAGGGCGAGACTCAGTAAAAAGGTAATCCTTTTTACGAGGTCATGTGAGGAATAATTCCTCTAATTAAAATACAATCCTCCAATTTCATTTTACCCTAAGGCCTCTATCCTTAGTGTGATTTAATTGTGACCACTGGTAAGGAGTTTCAGGAATCATCCAACCCTGATGTGATCAGCATCAGTGTAGAACTATCCTTCCACCCCATTTTGTGTTCGGTTTCCCTTGATCCCTAGAAAATCAAGTTCCACCTCCCACGTCATTTTCAACATCCAAATAATTCACTCATGTCCAATTTTCTATCTTTTTAGTTCTTCTAATCATAATCAATACATCTCCAAAGTGTGGACTCAGTCCATCAAACATTCCCAATTCATCTCTTAGTAATTACCTCAAGACTTAAATTCCTACTAAGTTCTATAACTGTCCCATACCAATTCTCACCATCTTATATCTCATAGCATTACAATTTCCTTCCTCATATTCATATCAATTGTATCTCATAATGTTATCTTATTCTTATCTCACACATAGTCTCATATCGACTTATACCTCATATATTCCTTATTCCTTAAGTCTCCTTAAACCTCTTCCTTAATTCTCTTAACTTGTACTCACACCGGAGTTAACAAGATAGGTACTTAATATGTATGGTATTCACATCTTCTGTGTGCAATAACCATGATTTATCTTAAAATGTTTATGTAAAACATATTCTCAAATTATTTTGTGCTATGCACACCGTAGTTTATGTACTCAGTACACAAACATACGCTAAGCGGTTTTCGCTCTACCCCCCCTTAAATGGATTACGCCCACGTAATCAGCGTCACATCATCTTTGAACATAAGTTCAAGATGTCTAATTCTCACCAAGCATTCTAGCTTCCACGTCATCTATCTTACTTATAATTCGATCAGAAATGACTTAGTCTCTGTATCGAGGATTCTTAACGGTGCTTATACCGTATTCTTAACTTAGTTTGGTCTAATCTCAAAGTAGTGGTCTGCTAGCTTCCGCTGCGCGACTCTGATAATCTTAGGCTTAATGTCTCAATGGACACGTGTTATCTTTATATATACACGGCCTTAATGAGTTGTAACTCGTCTATCCATTCTCCTTGAAGATCTTACGCTCATACTCTTAGTATTTTCTCGAATGTCTAATTGTTCTCCCCAACTGACCTTTGGTCTGAGGATGATTCTTAGTCTGAAACTACTGTTAGTGCATATCGCGCTTACAGTCTTAATTCCTTACATCTTAAGACATATCCAATGTCTGTACTTAACAATCCGTGCTTTTCGCACTTCATAGTCCTTAATTATTTGTTCTCTGGTTCCTCTGTGTTGCTGGTTCGACTGAATTCTTCTCTTCGACTGTTTGTGGTAGTAGCTGCTCTTGTCTAATCTTGCGTCGTTGTCGGTGGTACGGAGTCGACTACTTCCGTGTTCCTTACACCACTCGTTCACATGCATGGGTACCTTACTGGTACATTACTACTTACCCAACTAACTCATAATGAGCATGTCAGGCCTACAAGCCCCTTGTGGGTGCAGTCGTCCCACGTCTCGTTTTAGTAAACTCATAGTGTCCGTCACACGTTTAGCTATTGCTAATTATTAAGTATTTCCGTTGTCGATCTCCTCTTTCATCGTTCCATAATAACATTTATTGTTCTTCTTGAAGTTAATCAAGGGAAGTCCATTTACTGTGTTCTTGGGTATGGTATGCTCCAGCTCCTTTCTGCATTGATTCTATTTCTTAGTAGCTTAGGTCTCTTTCCATAGAGCCTCTTATCTTGTTTCTCATATTTATGCTACTAGGAATGCACTTCCAGTTCCTTAAGGAATGGGTAGTGTGCTTCCTGTGAAATTTTACCTACCACCACTACTGGTCCAGACTACTGGCATCAATGCTCAGTTCGTCTACCATCTTTTCTTACTTATACTGGTCTTAACTCATAAATCTAATTCCTCAGTGTCAACATTGACGGCTCATACCTAACGTCGCTTTTACCGCCCCATGACTTAATCCACTTATCTAACTATTGTACTACGCCACCCTTACCGTGGTAGTTGGCCCTTACCATGTTGCCCATTAATGGTGCAACCTCTTATTCACTTATTCTCATGTCTTACCTTATACACAATCCCTTCTTGGTGTAAACACACTGGAGTTCTCTCATTCTGGTGTATGGCGGTTGTCATACCATGCTGTACAATAGTTGACTCTTGAAATACCCCAAACCTTAATATATTGTTTAAACACTTAAACATGGTGTATTAAGACTAAAAAGAGTCTTAGAAACATTAGTAAACAAGTTTAAACAAAAGAAAACACAAAATGTGCTTTAAAGTCAATAAGAGCCAAAATGTGCTCTAAGCTTGGGATAAACTTGGTTAAGACCTAATGAACTTACCAAGACCTCACTTATACACTAATGAACATATTAAATCAATTACCAAAGAAAACCAAGCTTGAAAACAAGTTTAAACACAAAATGTGCTTTAAGGAGTCTTAAAGCACATTTTTGAAAAATTGTCTTGTAAATGAGTTTTGAATGGCTAGATGTCCATCATTACTCTTGAATATATATGTGTACTATATAATATCACATTTGGGTGTCTATATTAGTGGGAAATCAAAAATTTCACTTCTATGTGCCTTGTTTTATGAATAGTAACTTTTATAAGCTATTTTGTAACATATGTTTGTATAAGTAATTAAATTGACAAACAAAGACTATATTACCCTCATTATAATTAGGGGGCCGGTTTTCTAAGGCTTGGTGACTCACCACCCTCTTGTTAATTTGTTAAGTAAATGATGACTAAGAAAGTACTATTTGCTTTTAAACTACAAATATCTTCTAAAGTAAAACCAATCTTCATTCTCTCATTTCCTTTCCTTGCTCACACGGTTTCCCACCTCTCTTCTTCCTTCCTTCTTTGTTCTCTCACGATAAACCACTATCACCATTAAACACAAGCTTCAACCTCTTGTAAAACCTTGCTCACTTGTCCAAATCAAAAACAAACACCACCATCTTCTTCCTCTCATCAAGCTCTTCATTCCTATCTTTTCAAAAGTCCAAGACAACCATTTCGGTGCCATGGAGTTTCTCCATTGAAGGAGCTTGAGCTTGTATTTTTACATATTGTTACTCTCCTTGACATCTAGGTAAGGAATCTCAAATAAAAACTTCATTTCCTCCTTGTTTTTGTCATGTCCGAAAATATGTATTGAAGGAGCTTTTTATGTGACTTTGTTCTAGCTTCATTCCAACTCTTCATGGACTAGGTGGAGTCCTCTCTTGCTAGATATTCAAACTCTCTTCAAAGAGCAAGGTAAAACAACTACATTAATGTTTTTGAAACAATGTAAAACTAGGGTTTACAATGAGATGGAGCTTATAGCTTGAATACTCATTATAATGTTTGTATATTGTTTAGAGCTTGTCAAAGAATCAAGTACTCTATCGGTTTTCTAAAGGAAACAAGGAAGAAGTTATTTTGCAAAAGAGGTAAATCTACTAACCTAATGTTGTTTTAATGCCTTAGGAGAAATGAGCTTATAAATGCTTATTAAAACTACCTAAAGAGCCAATGGTGAATGACTTAGTAAAGTGTTCCCAAGAGCTTAGTAAAAGGCATATGTGTTGTTGAGTGTATTTGCAGGTTAAAGGCAAATATATGTGGAAATTCAGTGTTTATGATTTGTGCATTTTAAGGGCCTAAGAGCCATGTCATTTAAGGGCCTAAGTGCCATGCAATTTAAATTGTGCACTATATTGTGATGTAGTGCCTTGTGAGTGAAGTTTGTGTATAATAAGTACTTGATGGATTTTTAGTGTTCTTGGTTGTTTGTTGGTAAAAACAGGTGTTTTGGATTAGTAATGTTCTAGGAGAACCTATGTCAAAATTTGGTAACAAATGTGAAGTTCTAAGTGTTAAAATGAGTTTGATAAGTTAAGGAGTATTTAAATGGTTAAGTGTTGTTCTTGTGTAAGAAACATGCATTAAGGTGATTTAGGATGTAACAAGGACTTAGGCATGAGCTTGAGATCTTAGTATGTACCAAAGTCATTTTGGGACTTAGTAAAGACTTAGGCAAACTTGGTAAATAAGGAGAAGTGAACTTGGAAAAAGAACTTCAAGAGTGACATAAGGAGTTGGTTGTGAGAAATAATGCTTAAGAGATGGTGTTAAGATAAGGAGAAAGCATTTTGGGATAGTAGCTATCATAGGTGAGAAACACCATTTAGAAACCTAGTGTAAAATGTTGTAAGTGTTAGGAATTTTGTGAAGAAATAAGTAAAGGTTAAGGAATTAGAAAAATAGTTTGTGAGTGTTTAAAGGATGGTTTAAGTGTGTTTGAAGTGCCCAAATGAGGTTAGGGGGTACTAGGTTAATGGGGTAAAGTTTGGAGTTGAATGTGAAAAGGAAAATAAGGATTTGGGGCAGACCGGACTTGCGACCGGACTTGCAAGCCCGGTCGGGCCCTGTTACACTACCGAGAAATGTTTCTGGAAACGACCGGACTTGGGGGACCGGACCTGCAAGTCCGGTCGGGCTTGTTTTGTGAGAGGGAAAATGTTTCTGGATGGACCGGACATAGGACCGGACTTACAAGTCCGGTCGAGTAGAAATTTTGTACGATTGAGTTACTGGAATCGACCGGACATGGGACCGACCTGACAAGTCCGGTCGGGATGAAATTCCGAAGGGGAGAAACTCTCTGGAATCGACCGACATGGACAAGTCCGGTCGGCAAGTCCGGTCGGACCAAAACTTGTAAAAAAAAAAAACAGAAAAGAATGTGTCTTATGTAGTTAACCCTAGGGTGTATAATGAAGGTAACCTAGGGTAAGATAGACATTAAAACATGTCAACAATTATGTTAAACACTTAGTAAATTTGGAGGTTAAGTAAGTTAATTAACCGACGTTCTTGAATTATGTATAGGAGTGACCTACGGAGGAAACCAAACGAGGCAAGGACCAAGGTATGGTTTTCTTGCAGTCTGTTGTCTAGCGGTTTACACCGGTTTGTGTGTTGTATGTTTTCTGTGTGTTTACAACGTTATAAGATTTAAACATGTAATGAGTTTACAGTTGTTCATATTATTGTGATGTGTTGTTGTGACTCATTTCCCCTTGTGTGTGTCTAACATGACTTACCACCTATTGTGTGTGGGTTGTTAAGTTCCACTATGAACTTCTAACAAGTGTTAACTGGGAAGTGAGGAATCCGGTTATCCGGTCATGCATGTAAGTTAAGAGTAGATATCTGAATCAGATTCGACTCTTATGTTGTTAAGATTGTTCTCCTTAATTTGGCGTTCGATCTCCCGCTAGCTTCTTCCAAAGCTTACCTATTCTGACTTATGATCGGTTTAGTGGGAACCTGTGTTTGTGTGGTGTGTTCGGGTCACTAAATCCGAACCATCTGTGACTTAAGTTACTCGTTCGTCTAACAGAACGGTAATGAGTGTGTTTAACGAGCTTGACATGAGAGTGAATCACTCTCTAGGCTCTTATGTTATTTGACCCTTGTGGTTTGTTATCGTGGAGTGGAAATCCACTGTGTATGTGTTGTTGAGCTATGCACCATTGATGCCATGCTCCATGTTATGTTATGTTATGTATATATTGAATGCCATGTTATAATGACAAGTAGCTGCGCGTATCCCGGTAGCCGATGGGCTGCGCGTTAGCCATACCAGCCAAGGGTTGCTGACCCCCTCGGGGGATCCATATTTCTTATACTGCAGGATGAGGATCGAAGAAGCGGAGTGGCTTTAGATCCTAGGATGTAATCCCTTTTGTATACTTTTGGATGTTGGCCCGGGATGCGCCTGTGCTCCTGTGGCGTTATATACTTTGGTTGTTGCGCATACAGTGTTATATGCAGTGAAGGATTTTGTAAACACTCGGTATTGTATATAATGTATTTATGGTTTAGTTTTATGCTCGGGAGTCTGATCATCAGACCGGTACAATTGTATTTATTCTGCCTTGTCAACCACGTGGGTGGTTGACGGCGTTGTAGCACCGAAGCGTTAGTTACTGTTTAGTTGATTTATTCCGCTGCGATTTCATTTAGTATCATGTGCGTATTAGGGGTGTTACAAAAAGTGGTATCAGAGCGAAGTATCGCTCTGATGACTAGAATACCGAGCTTAGGAATATACCGAGTTAGGAAACCTAACTACAGTTACCTAAGTGATCAGTTATGGAAAGGTTAACCACTAACTAAGTGTGGAAATACCTTATTGTCGGGAAGCGTTATGATCGTTGGACCGATAAGTGTGTAAGCATATTGCTAATGAATACTCATGTGAATACAGATGTCAGGTAGACCACGCGGTAGAGGCCGCGGGAGTGGTACTGGTACTGGGGGTGACCAGGGCGAGAACACTACGGCTCAGGTTATGGCTGAGGCTGTAGCAGCCGCTGTGGCCCAGATGGTACCCCAGCTTGTAGCTGCGATCCAGCAGGGGCAGATGCCCGGAGTTCAGCCACCACCGCCACCGCCACGAGAGACCACTGGGTCAAGGCATTGGCAGACTTGAGACCCCCTTCATTTCATGGGGAGACCGACCCACGTAAGTTGGAGGCGTACATCTCCGAGTTGGAGACCGCCTACGAGACCTTGGCTGTGCCCGCAGAGGCTAAGGTCCGTCTTGCCGCTTACTACCTGAAGGGTTCGGCACAGAATTGGTGGAAGCTAGTGAGAGAGGACCGGATGGCGGATCCTCAGTTTGGTTGGAGGGAGTACACGGCTCTGCTGCGAGCCAAATACTACCCCGTGCACGTTCAAGAGGCCAAGCGCCTGGAGCTGGATAGCTGAGGCAGGGGGACAAGGTGACGGTTGATGAGTATTACACCGCCTTCACCGGCCTTGTCCACCTGTTACCGGACCTGGGATACTCGAACCGGGTGCTGGTAAACCGTTTCTACAACGGTCTCAGCCACCGTCTTCGCTATGGGATGGGGCCAGCTGAGTATACTACCTTGCAGGTAATTTAAGTAAAGAGTGATGTGAATATGTGTAGTCTATAAGTGAGTAATAATGTGAGTTTGTGAGTATGTATTGCGGGCATGACTGATCATCCTAAATACAGGAGTGCTATCATGCCGCTGCTAAGGTGGAGATCACCGTCCGTCTGAGGGACGAGGAGAATGCGCACAAGCGCAAGGCCACGAGCGAGGGCCAGAGTTCGCAGGGGTACGGGGAGGAAGAAGAAGAAGAAACCTTATCCCCAGCCCCAGAAGAGTCAGCACCAGGGTGACAAGGGCCAAGCCCAAACCACCACAGCTGAGGAGCCACTGAAGCTCACATATGCTTATGCGGCGAAGCCCCTACGCTCTTACCCACCAAAGGGTAATGGTTTAATCATGTGTAATAAGTTGATGTGTATATTGATAAGTTGTGAGATAAGTACTGAGTGTGTATTGTGTTAGCAGCTAGCACGGGCTCTGGACCGGAGCGCCACTATTACTGTAAGTGGTGCAATGGAGACCACCCCGGCAAGGACTGCAAAGGAATGAGGTGCAGTGTCGATACTGCGAGAAGTGGGGTCACCGTGACCACGAGTGTTACCGGAACCCCAACAGCAGAGTCAACAAGCCCAAGGGGCAGTGGAAGGGTAAGGCCACAGCAGCTATTGATGGCCCGAAGACGGCTAACCAGCCACCCACCGATCAGAGGCATACTGATTCCCAGAAGGGGAAAGGGTCGGGACCTAGCAAGGCCACCCTGAATGTGGTGGACCGGTCTGAGGCGCCAGGGCCCTCTTCTAGACCAGGTACCGCCTAAACTGTTGAATGTAATAAGTGATTGCATACCGCATTTCATGCTTATGTGTGTTAGTGAGTTCAAGTGTATTATCATGTGAGTAAGGAGTTAAAGTATAGTGTGAAAGACACCTAATTAGATAATTCTAAACTGAAAGGAACCTTCAATATATGTTATCCAATCCCACCCACACCAAACCCTGAAGAGACCACCATCAACATCACCGACTTTCCAATGGAGCAATGTCAGGTTATCCAGCCAGGTATGATACTCTTAAGTGGATACCTGACACCGGAAGCACAAGTCCATATCATCAGACGATGCGACGAACTTGGAGCTAAACCTGGAGGTTTCTACACACCTGAATATCCGAATGGATCAAGAATGCAATTGAAGATGATGTGCATGGGTAAGGACTGGAACCCTTACACCAAGTCATATCAAGAAGTGCGAGCCGAAGATGGAGCAACAGTACCAAGTATACCTGAGGAGTTCCGTGCGGTCGTTAATCACGCCGTGGGAATTGCTCAACAAGTTGAAACGGATCAATTCCAAGTGTGGAAGCAGATTTGTGTATTGTGAACTTCTACCAGAAAGGTGGACGGTTAGGTTTACACCAAGATAAGGACGAGTCACCCGAGTCTCTAAGTAAGGGAGTACCCGTGGTGTCTTGGTCCATTGGTGATACCGCAGTATTTGTATATGGCGAGCAGAAGCGTGCTGATCTCGCAAGGAAGTTAATGTTAAAGTCAGGAGATGTATTAATCATGGGTGGGCAGTCAAGGATGCTATATCATGGCATCAGGAAGATCAAACTGAATACCGCACCGTCGGCAGTGATCAATGCCACACACATGAAACCCGGACGTTTGAATTTGACCTTCAGACAATTCTAAGCCTTGTATACTTTGTAATGTGTTAAGCCAGTATATGTTAAGGGAAGTTATGTATGTGTTAAGTTATATCAACCATGTAACCAACAATGTTGTAAGGAGGAAGTGTTAATGAATAAAGTGGAGTTATTGAAGTATATCAACCGTGTTGTTACCCAGTACTTATTAGTTTGCCAATGAATTAGGCTGTGCACTCGGAACGGGAGGTACATTGAGTGTCTGCAATGAGGCAGAAGCCGGCAAGAGCGGCACAATCCTCACCGGTACCTTTCCAGTGAATGGCGTGGATGCATCGATCTTGTTCGACTCTGGAGCCTCACACACATTTGTTTCGCTATCTTTTGCGAAGAGGCTGGGGTTAGATGGAGAGGAGATGCCAGACTTCTTGGTCACTCTCCCATCGAAAGAGCGGATCAGGTGTACCCGCTACCACCGAGATGTCATTGTACGAATCAGAGGTGAAGAGTTCCCGATCGACCTGATAGAGTTCGACGGACTTGGATTTGATGTGATTGTCGGGATGAACTGGTTGGAGCGGTACAAGGGCAGAATCCTGTGTGCCGAGCATCGACTGCTTCTTCGGAGTCCATCTGGGGTTACCATATCTTACCGCCAGAGGCCCAGGGAGCCTTCGACTCAGATCATCACCGCCATGGCCATGTATCGTGAGTTACGACGAGGGAGTGATGTGTACCTCTGCTATGTCCAGGACATAGAGAGAGACCCTGAGTTTAGCCCAGATGTGCCGGTAGTGTCGGAGTTTCCTGATGTATTTCCTAAGGAACTGCCGGGCATGCCGCCAGCACGAGAGGTTGAGTTTGAGATCGACTTAGTTCCGGGCACTGGACCCATTGCGAAAGCACCTTATCGTATGGCTCCAGCAGAGATGACAGAGCTCAAGGAGCAGCTGAGAGACCTACTCGACAAGGGCTTTATCCGCCCTAGTGTGTCACCATGGGGAGCGCCAGTCCTCTTCGTGAAGAAGAAGGACGGTAGCCTCCGCCTGTGTATTGATTATCGGGAGCTGAATGCTGTTACGGTGAAAAACCGTTACCCTTTACCACGCATCGACGATCTATTTGATCAGCTTAAGGGGGCATCAGTATTCTCCAAGATAGACTTACGTTCCGGATACCATCAGATTGCCATCCGTGACAGTGATATCGAGAAGACAGCTTTCAGAACGAGGTATGGGCATTATGAGTTCACAGTTATGCCGTTTGGCTTATCGAATGCACCAGCAAAGTTCATGGACTTAATGAACCGCTTGTTCCAAGATCAGTTGGACAAGTCAGTGGTAGTCTTCATCGATGACATTCTTGTGTATTCTAAATCTAGAGGTGAGCACGAAAGCCACCTGAGAGATGTGTTACAAACTCTGAGGAGAAACCAGTTGTATGCAAAATTTTCGAAATGTGAATTTTGGTTGAACCAAGTATCTTCCTTGGACATGTGATTTCTGAGGCCGGGATCGCTGTTGATCCGGCAAAGATAGATGCAGTGCGCACCTGGCCTAGGCCGAAGACAGTCACTGATATCAGGAGCTTCCTCGGTCTGGCATTATTATAGGAGGTTTGTGAAGGACTTCTCCAGTATCTCGAAGCCGATGACTTCCTTAATGAAGAAGGATGCACCATTCGAGTGGACAGTTGACTGTGAGAGTTCTTTCGCGAGTCTCAAGGATGCTCTGACATCTGCACCAGTCCTGACTATACCAGACGGTCCAGATGGTTTTGAGGTCTACTGCGACGCATCAGGCAGGGTATGGGTTGTGTGTTTGATGCAACACGGGAAGGTCGTAGCATACGCCTCCCGTCAGCTGAAGAAGCATGAGGAGAACTACCCTACCCACGACTTAGAATTGGGTGCCATTGTCTTCGCATTGAAGATATGGCGACATTATTTGTATGGGGTAAGTGTGACAATCTATTCTGACCATAAAAGCTTAAAGTACTTGTTCACTCAGAAAGAGTTGAACATGAGGCAAAGAAGGTGGGTTGAGTTTCTGAATGACTACGATATTAATCTGCAATACAAAGAGGGTAAGGCAAATGTGGTAGCTGACGCACTGAGTCGCCGAGCACACTCTCTCCATTCGCTAGTCTCTCATACTGGCTTGGTTGAAGAGGTGCGGAGTGCTCAGATGACGGATCAGTACATGCTGGAGATCCGGCAGAAGCTTATTGATGGCACATTCGAGGGTCAGAAGTACGACTTCAGACTCCATGATGATGACCTGATTAGGCTGAATGGCCGCTTGTGTATACCTAGGGGTAGCGCTGAGTTGAAGGAGCGCATATTGAGTGAATCCCATTGTTCTACTACTTCGATTCACCCCGGAGCTTCAAAGATGTATAAAGGTATGAAGAGGTATTTTTGGTGGACTGGAATGAAGAAAGATGTTAGTGATTATGTATTGAGGTGTCTCACTTGCCAGAAGGTCAAGTTTGAGCACCGACGGCCTGGTGGTATGGTACAGCCAATGCCAGTGCCTGAGTGGAAGTTCCATGATATCTCCATGGACTTTGTAGTAGGGTTCCGCCTACAAGGGGAGGTCTGAATATGATATGGGTGATAGTTGACCGACTGACCAAGGTGGCCCGATTCATTCCGATGAAGGACACTTGGAAAGTGGCAAGATTGGCAGAACTGTTTGATAAAGAGATTGTAAGACATCATGGTGTACCGAAAACGATTGTATCTGACAGAGACACCAGATTCTTATCCAGATATTGGAAGTCCACACGAGAGGCATTGGGTACTGAATTGAAATTGAGTACAGCGTTTCACCCACAGACCGATGGTCAGAGTGAGCGCACTATTCAGACACTTGAGGATATGCTACGTGCTTGTGCACTTGACTTTCAGACCAGCTGGATTGATAAGTTACATCTGATCGAGTTTAGTTACAACAACAGTTATCATGCTTCGATCAAGATGTCTCCCTTCCAGGCCTTGTACGGTAGACCATGCCGCACGCCATTATGCTGGGATGAGTCGAGTGAGACGGTCATTATAGGACCAGAGTATCTTGAGCAAGTTCAGGCAGAAGTTCGCCAGATCAGGGCTAATATGAAAGCAGCTCAGGATAGACAGAAGTCGTACGCAGATGTGCGCCGACGTGACCTGGAGTTCGCCGTGGGCGATCAGGTATTTTTGAGAGTGTCCCCCATGAAGGGAGTGTTTCGTTTTGGCCAGAAGGGCAAGTTGAGCCCAAAGTATGTGGGGCCTATGTTGTGACGGAGCGGATCGGCCCGGTAGCCTATAGACTAGACCTACCCGCCGAGCTGGGCAAGGTACATGATGTATTTCATGTGTCCCAGTTGAAGAAGTATATGTCTCATCCGTCTCATGTGCTTCAGCCTGAAAGGCTAACCTTAGAGCCGACCATGCGATCAGTGGAGACTCCGGTACGGATTCTGGATGCTAAGACTCGAGACACTCGCCATAAGTCCGTGAGACTGGTGAAAGTTCTTTGGTCTAACCAGGACGTTGAGGAGGCCACTTGGGAGCTGGAAGACAAGATGAAGGCGAAGTACCCGTCATTGTTTACTTCTTAGTACTTATGTGTATAGGGTACGGGGCGTACCCCTTTTAAGGGGGGTAGAGCCGTTTCGGTTATGTGTGTACGACGTGTATTTGAATACATCGTCTATGTTATGTTGTTATGTTACAGACCGTTGTGTCTGAATGATGTGGATAATGTTGTATGGACCTTGTGTCCAATGTTATGTTAGTATGGACCTGTCCAATGTATGTTATGTGTATGGACCTGGAGTCCAATGTTATGTAAGTGTGTTGTTAGTAATGTATGGAAGTATTGTTTATAAGTGTTCCCGTGTTCTAATATTTAGGATATGTGGAAGTATGAACTTTGAGGACAAAGTTCTTTTAAGGGGGGTAGATTGAAATACCCCAAACCTTAATATATTGTTTAAACACTTAAATATGGTGTATTAAGACTAAAAAGAGTCTTAGAAACATTAGTAAACAAATTTAAACAAAAGAAAACACAAAATGTGCTTTAAAGTCAATAAGAGCCAAAATGTGCTCTAAGCTTGGGATAAACTTGGTTAAGACCTAATGAACTTACCAAGACCTCATTTATACACTAATGAACATATTAAATCAATTACCAAAGAAAACCAAGCTTGAAAACAAGTTTAAACACAAAATGTGCTTTAAGGAGTCTTAAAGCACATTTTTGAAAAATTGTCTTGTAAATGAGTTTTGAATGGCTAGATGTCCATCATTACTCTTAATATATATGTGTACTATATATATCACATTTGGGTGTCTATATTAGTGGGAAATCAAAAATTTCACTTCTATGTGCCTTGTTTTATGAATAGTAACTTTTATAAGCTATTTTGTAACATATGTTTGTATAAGTAATTAAATTGACAAACAAAGACTATATTACCCTCATTATAATTAGGGGGCCGGTTTTCTAAGGTTGGTGACTCACCACCCTCTTTTATTTGTTAAGTAAATAATGATGACTAGAAAGTACTATTTACTTTTAAACTACAAATATCTTCTAAAGTAAAACCAATCTCATTCTCTCTCATTTCCTTTCCTTGCTCACACGGTTTCCCACCTCTCTTCTTCCTTCCTTCTTTGTTCTCTCACGATAAACCACTATCACCATTAGAACACAAGCTTTGACCTCTTGTAAAACCTTGCTCACTTGTCCAAATCAAAAACAAACACCACCATCTCTTCCTCTCTCAAGCTCTTCATTCCTATCTTTTCAAGTCCAAGACAAC